>OX393550.1:9167274-9284774 GCA_947650365.1 Chamaelirium japonicum | reverse complement strand
ATTTTGCTCACAAAAAATCAAGAAATTCTGAAACCTCTATCTAATGGTTTGAAAATCGGTGTGAAAAATTGAGTGCAAAAACAGTGTCCATTGAACCTGACCCATATATATATATATATATATATATATATATATATATATATATATATATATATATACGGTTGCTCACCTACAGGACGTCCCGCACGGCAGTAATGCGGGACAAGTTCTGGGCCGTCCGATTCACTTCGATCGGGCGGCTGGAATTCATTCAGACCAAAAATCCCGGCTGTTACTGTGGCGCGCACAGTAACAGCGAATATTTGGTCTGGCTGAATCCCATCCGTTCGATCGATTGATCGAACGGCCGATACCAATTTTCGTTGTTACTGTAGCGCGCACAGTAACAGCGAAAATTGGTCTGAACCGTTCGATCAATTGATCGGACGGATGAGATTCATTCAGAACAATTTTCGCTGTTACTGTGCGCGCTACAGTAACAGCGAAAATTGGTTTCGTCCATTCGATCCATCGATCGAACGGATGGGATTCACCCGGACCAAATTTCCGCTGTTACTGTGGCCGCCACAGTAACAGCCGGGGTTTGGTCTTGGTGAATCCCAGCCATCCGATGGAAGGAATCGGACGGCCCAGTTTTGTCCCGGATTTGTTCAGTGCGGGACGTCCCGCAGGAGAGCAGAACTCTATATATATATATATATATATATATATATATATATATATATATATATATATATATATATATATATATATATATATATATATATATATATGGGTCAGGATCTAGAAACACGCTATTTTGCCACAGAGTTAGACACGCATCTCCAAAACCCTAGACAGAGGTTTCAGAATTTGTTGATTTTTTATGAGGGTGATAACCTTGCCTTAGATAGCACATTTGCAAAAAATCAACGCATTCTAAAACCTATAGACTAATCAAATATTCATTTCAATTTAACGGTTAAAATGAACGGTCGATAAAACTTTTTAGATTTGATGCACCTAAAGGGTTTAGAATGTGCTGATTTTTTATGGATGTGTTATCTAAGGGAAGTTGACCATCCTTACAAAAATTCCAGTGTTCTAAAAAGCGGCCCAGGCGGCCGCCTAGGCGGCCCCCCACCGCCTCAACTAGGCCCTAGGCGCTCCAGAAAAGCGGCCAAGCTCCCAGGCGGAGCTAGGTGGCCGCCTAGGCAGTCTAGGCGGGGCAAGGCGGCCGCCTAGGCGGTCTAGGCGGAGCTAGGCTGGCCAGGCAAGCTGAGGCTAGCTAGGCGGGCCTTGTTTTCTTTTGTTCTTGTTAGTCATTCAATCTTGAATTATGGTTATATACTTGTTCTTTAAAATAATGGTTTAGGATAATCTTGAACTTATATTAATTTTTAAACATATATATATATATATATATATATATATATATATATATTATATCAAAATAATAATTAAAATAATTAAAAAAAGACAAAACGCCTAGGCGCTAGGCGGCCCACCGCCCGACTAGCGCCTAGCGCTTTTTAGAACATTGAAAAATTCAGAAACCTCTATAACGATTTGGATGATGTGTGTCTAACTTTATGGCAAAATAGTGTATTTCTGGATCCCGACCCTATATATATATATATATATATATATATAGAGAGAGAGAGAGAGTAGTGATACATTGCGGCCAAGTAACGTGCGGCTTAACGTGCGGCCACCCCCTTCCGGGGCATTTTGAGATTTTTTTTTTTTTTTTTTGGATTGATTACCCACCCTTGGATAGCACACACAAAAAATTTCAGCACGATCCAAGCCCTGTAGGCCGTCCAAATATGATCGACTTTTATCGGTCGTTCATTTTTGTCGTCATTTTGATCAACACATTTGGACGGCCTACAGGGCTTGGATCGAGCTGAAATTTTTTGTGTGTGCTATCCAAGGGTGGGTGATCAATCTCCAAAAAAAAAATTTCCCAAAATACCTCGAAAAGGGGTGCCGCACGTTACCGGCTGCAATATATATATATATATATATATGGAAATGGTTAGGCGCGGTCCTGCGGTCCGCATCCGCAGCCGTCCGATGCGGTGCACCGCACCGCGCCGCGTGCATCGGACGGCTGCGGATGCGGACCGCACCTAAGCATGCCCCTATATATATATATATATATATATATATATATATATATATATATATATATATATATATATATATATATATATATATATATATATATATATATACCAACAAAATTATGAAATTGATATAAATTAAAAATTATACCCCTTCGGAATTCAACTCCTACACAATCTACCATTTTCCTCTATTCACCCAATTGGAAAAGGAAGAGACTCGCAACATTCAGTTTAATAACATGGAGCGATAGTATCATGCCATGTCAACACGGGTGGACACGGGAATCCGTGTCAACACGGGTTGACACGGCTCTGAGGGCTCAATTAGAGGTGTCCCTCATATCATAGCATGCAATTGATCAGTTCATATGCAAGCAGCAAATAAATAACAAAGCATTCAAATTGTAACAAGATGATTCATATAACAGAACATCCAAGTGACATACCATGATATTTAAGCATATATAAGAGTGCTCGGGTTCGGGTTGGGCCAGGTTCCCCAACCCCTCAACCTGAAGCCAACTCGTATTCAACACGGGTAGTACATTTTCAACTCTAACCCAACCCATTCTTCAAATATAAGTCCAAACCCGCCCAAAACTCGGGTTGGGTTCGGGTTGAATCGGGTCCAACCAGCCCAAGTTGCAGCCCAAGTATCCTCTTTTTCCCTACAAAAACGAGTGCAAGGAGGATCTAGCCTATGAGGAAGAGAACTGCATCATTTATGTGATGTTAAAAGGTGGAACATGATCATAGTTTGTCAATATCGACTCCAAGAAGCCGTTTTACCTACAAGACATCCTTTCTTGATTGCCTAATAACCTTTGGACTACTACTGCAGAATCACTTCATACTGCCTCCCCCATTTGATTCCTTGCAGGAACAATCTCCTTGACTAGAAAATTACGAGATTAATAAGTTGACATATTTGAGATGATTTTGATATAATGGAGCCCAATGATCCATATTTACCACTTCATCTTTGCGATCAGCAAGCAGTAGTGGATCAGGAGTCGGCATTCTCCTCTGGTATTGGAATGTTGTTTGCCCCGTTTGAACCTTACGTCAAATTCCCTTTGTTCTGCATGTGATGGTATATGCATCAGGTTGATCACATTTGCACTTCACCGAGTTTTGATTGATGTTAACATCAAATATGTTTAACAAGTAAACAAGGTTTCAAGTATTCTTCTATATATCAGATCCTAAAGATCCAGTCATGGTGTTTCCAAACCTCTGATCAAGAATACAAAATGCTATAGGAAAAACGGAAAAAGAAACAAACTAATGGAACTACAATTAATGCTTTCTCCGATAAATGTTCAGCAACCTATCTTAAGAAAGAATGTTCAAAAGGTTTTTGTAAGTGCATTGCCACAGGTTGAACTGGAGTTTCTAGCCTTTATGTCCCTTCCTTTAGGGATTAAATCTAGCCTTTTAAGGCTCTGTGGAAGGATATAATACATCGAAACTAGATCCAATAATCTTGTTCTAGACTCCTTGTTTCCTGCTAGCCATGTTATCGCTTGTCATTGAGACATGCATTGCTTTTCTGCTAGCCACGTTGTCACTCGTCATTGAGGCGTGCCTTGCTTTCCACTAGCCACGTAGTCGCTCTGTCATTGAGACATGCATATAGCTTTTCCGCTAGCCACATTGCCGCTAGACATTGAGACTTGCATTGCTTTGCTGCTAGTCACATCGCCACTTTTCATTAAGTCGCGCTCTGCTTTTCCAGCTGCATTGTCGCTCTTTATTGAGCCACATTGTCGATTCAAAATGCGTTGTTGCTCTTCATTAAGCCGGGCTCTACTACTTTGACTCGCAGTATCACTCTTCATTGATACGCGCTCCGCTAACAATTGACTTCGCCAACTAGCATCTTTAGCCTACAGTTCTCTATTGTGGAAGCTGATGTTTTGTAGCTTTCCTGGCCATCAGCACCGTCACTTGAGGGTTCTTACCCTGGTTGCCAGTCAACTTCATCAACATTTCATCTTTGCCAGGTTGTATTGTCGGCCACTTCAGGTTATAGTTTTCCCGACATGTTTGATGCCTTCAAATTTTCTCAAAATTTGATGCCCAAGTTGGATCGTGGCCCTTTATCCTTTCAGCTCGTCTGATGGACTCAACACTCCGATCACCAGTTTCAGTTGCTTACACTTTGGTTGCTAGGCCGCCTCTCGGTATCCCTTCATTGTCGTCGATGTTCAACTATTTCAACATATGTTACGAGTGTCTTTCTGCAAACAATGGGGTGCTCAAGACTATTAGTACAATAGACTATTTTTAGGTCAACCTAAACCTATGACAGCCTGCTTGTAGATCATCCTGGCACCTTTTGCATATTCCATTGCAAAATATGTGTAACTACCTTACGTTTAAGAAGGGTGTTGGGATGGATTTATTTTCCCTTTTATATTAGTTTTTCCTCTTGAGTGGTATTCTTACCTGTAGGCGACCGCACTTGTTAAATGCCTTTATATTTTGGCATATGATCTTTAATACATTGCGCTTAGTTGTCGAATGTGCGATGCCGCCCCGACTATCCATTCCGGCCATCAGATGTGCGATGTGTCGCCCTGGTCAACCATCAAACTATCACAGTCGTCAGATGTGCAATACGTCGTCCGAATCGGCCATCGAGTCATTCTGACCGTCAGATGTGCGATGCCACTCCGATTCTTCGATCAGCCATTAGGCCATCCCAGCCGTCGAATGTGCGATGTCACCCAAATCGACCATTCCGGTCGTCAAATGTGCATTACATCACCTCGATCAGTCATCAGATCATCCCAGTCGTTGAATGTGAGATACGCGCCCGATCGGCCATTAGATCATTTCGGTCGTTAGATGTGCAATACGTCGCTTCGATTCGCCACCAGACTATCCCAGTCATCGGATGTGCGATACATCACCTCGACGGGCCATCAGGCCATCGGATGTGTGATACATCGTCTTGATCGGCCATCAGGCCATCTCAACCGTCAGATGTGCGATGTCTCCCTGATCGACCATATCAAGACATCCTGACCGTCAAATATGAGACGTCACCCTAAGAGAGTCTTCACATGATGGGGTTCGTGCCCTGAGTGTCGGATTGCCCTAAATTGGGATGTGCACCCTCAATCGGGCACCTGTTATGCCGTAGTCATCCAGTTGTCACACCCCCTAATTCGTAAGGTTTGGGGGTAAAAAGACAGCACAAGAGAGAGACAGAGACAGAGAGGGAGGGGGGGGGGGGGGGGGGGGGGGGGGAGGCTCTCCTCTTGAATAGCCGCTTGCCAAGAGGGATATGGAGAGCTTTAGCGTTTCCCCTACCTCAAGTTCAACAGAGGAGAGAAGGAGGAGAGAGAGGGGAGAGGGGAGAGGGGAGAGGGAGGAGTGGAAGTTCCTCCTCCCCCTTAAGCACCTTGACATCACTAGCAGCCAGAGGGGAGGGTGCAACTCCAGCCCCCTCCCCTTCTCATTTTCTTCTTCGTCCACGTAAGCAAGAGGATCCCATAGCAAAGAGGGGAAAGGGGTCGCAAGCTCCCCACTCTCAGCACCAATGGCCATGCGCGTGTCAACAATAAAGCAAGGAGGGGGTAGTGAGCTCACCCTCCTCCGAATCTCGTCTCTGGCAGTCGTGCCACCACAATAGCAAAGGGAGGGAAGGGAGGAGCCCCCTTCCCCGCACTAGATCCGACGAGTGCAACAACGGGAAGCATAGTTACCAAGTCGAAAGTCGAGGAAAAATCGGCTAGAGAAGAAGTCAAAAAAATCAGGAAAAAGTCAAAAAGATCAGGAACTAGTCAGGAAATAAACGATAGAATTTTAGAATATATTTATATATAGATGTTACAATAGGTTTTTTGAGCAATACAAGATGAGATTAAAACGCAATTAGTCGGGATTTAAACGTGTAAATCGGGATTAAAACGTGAAAATCGTGACTTTTGTCATAAAATTGCAACTTTTTTAAAAAATCAAGAAAGAGTCGCGAAGAGAACGTTTACTGAATAAGTCGTGTTTTAATCGAGACTTATTCAAAAATCGGAGTTTTTGGTAACAGAGACGGGAAGGAGGGGGCTCGGCTCCCTTCTCCACCCTCTCCAACAGTGGCACCGCAAAGGAGGCCAACCTGGGCCCCCTCCTCCTTCATCTCGATCGGCAACCAAACCACGAAGCAGACTCGATCCGGCCCCCTCCTCCACCCCCGACACTATAGAGGTGAGGGGGATCTGGCCTCCGTCCCATTCCCTTCTGGTAGGACAAGCATGGAGGAGTGAGCACAGGCCTCCCTCCCATGGTTTTCAATTTCGGTTTCGTGTATGGTATTAGTCTTAACCGAAACCGAAATTTTAGTCGTAATTTCGACCCAAATGATATAGAATTTTCAAAATGGTTAAAAAAGTGTTTTGGATTTTTTTTTTTTAAGTCTTTTAAATTTAAGTCTTATATAGTTGTGATGCACATATTTAAATGAATTGGTAATAGAAAACACACCAAACAATAATAAGCTTGCAGCATGAACCCTGATAACCAAGATAGAATACCAATAAATGGAAGAAGAAAAAAACTTGATAATCATCATATATGTTATATTTATATATATTTACATTGTTTTGCTAAACGTCATCACTTCTACCTCGTCATATTATTTAATAGTCATCTCTGTCATTCCCTCCACAGTCGAAGTCTTCGTCTTTCCCTCCACCTCGCTGCTTGATTTATTTGTTTAATGTCATCGCCTCCACCTCGTCGCATTATTCTTCTAAAAAAGAAGGAAATGGTCCTGACGTACGGCATTACTCATATAACATGACACCTCATCCCATTCCAAAAAATATTATGGCTCATCCCATGCAGATGAACTCTACTCGGAACTAACAATCTATGCCACCCACCGGCAACCCGCTCTTCAACAGGAACGACAGGTACATAACTATCCCATAACTTAGATGTTGGCGAGAACACCAACCGGAAAGATGCCTATCGAGATGATTGTGCCAACAACGGTAGTGGAGGCGGAGGCCACTGCGCTAGCAAGGATAGTAGTGGTGGAGGCAATTGCGCCGGTAAGGTCAGTGTCGCAGAGGCAATTGCGTTGGTGAGAGCAGTAAGGATAACGACATCGATCGAATCCGACGAATCTGAGGGCGACATCCGACGAATCCACGTGCGAAATCCGGCGAATCCGATGGTGGAATCCAATTAATCCAGCAAGAACCGACGAATCCGTGGACGAAATCCGGCAGATCCAACAACAAGATCCGTCGAGAACGGAAACTTCGAGCGAAATCAAGCGGATTTCAGCAAAGTCCGATGAAATCTGACAAAATTCGAGGCTTCAATAAAAATCGGGGAGGCTTCGAACGAAATGGATTGAAATCAACTATCATTTAAATCCCTAGCCTCATTAAAACAAGCCCACAGGTTTCACGAAATTTGTGGGTTGGTTTCGATCAAAATTACCGAAAAGCCCACAAAACGATAAAATTTTACCAAAATGGACACGGAAATCAGGGTCTGCTAGCCCCAATACCAAGGTCGATCGGTCCCCAATACCAGGGTCGATCGGCCCTAGTGGCAGGCAAGGCCGACCGGCCCCAGTGACAGGTATGGCGAAAAGAAAAGGATCGACTCGGGCATTGCAAACATGAATCTGTGTTGAATCAATTGATATCCATATTCTAGGTGAATTAAAGGCCTTAACCCACAAAAGTAAGGGTCAAATCAAGACCATAATTACCTGGGGAAAGTAATAAAATCACCAGGGGAATTATGCCAAATTACAAGCGGAGGAATGCAAAGTTGGCAAGTAATTATTCCCTAGCATAAATCTACCCCTTGACCCCACACACTCATTTTACCTATAAATAAGAGGGCGGGGGAGTGAAAAAGGGGACGACAACTCAAGGCCGAGAGGTTGCCAAAAAAAAAAGCACAACGCTTTGAGTCTTGAAGACTGACGCTTCTAGAAGCTTTGTATGCAAGCATATCTCCATTAAGAAAATTCATGCTCGCTACAAACACAACTCCATCAAGAAGACGCACTTTGGCATCTATAAAGCTTCGCTCCGTTCACGAAGAAAAAAGCTTAGAGAATGGCAAAATCAAAGACTCTATGCCAAAGCCAAAATCAAAGTCAAATTTAAAGCAAATCCAAAGAAAACCAATGAACCAAAGAAATGTGAAGATCGATGAGCAGAACAACACAAGTCTTAGCCAATAACATGTGAAGCATGGAATGATCGAAGCACCGCAAAACTCTTTCTTTTTCAAATTTCCCAAAACTCCTGAAAACCTAAATTGAGAGTGACTCCTCAAAATCTCAAATAAAAGAATCAAGGAGATGGAGGATCAGATGATCAAAGAGGATTTTTTCCACAATACCCTATAAACTTCTCACACCTCACTAACCAAACGTCACGTGCGGATTTGTAGTTTGTCGTCAAGCGAAAATCTTGTTCGTACACCTCAATAAAATAGTAGATGGAAGTGACAGAAGTGTTGATACATTTCAATGCAGAATAGTGAGTGCACTGGTTTTATGACCTAGAGCTCTTGCTAGTAGCACAACAATAAGTTGTGTAACTGATAGTTTTAACTCTCAGCTCACTTAGCAGAATTTAAACTACATAGCAACCAATACCTATAGTCCCTAGAAGTATGCACATTGATCTTCTAGAAATAAGTATGGACCTCATGAGTTCTTTAAATGCTGAAACCCAAGCACTAGAGAGAAAATTTCCCTGATATCAAACGAAAGTGAATCATTTTCTACCAACAAAAGTTTGTGCTAATGAAGATGAGATAGAGTGGTCCCCTATGTTCACACAGTTTTGCCTTCTTCCCCTTTTCTTCTCCTTTAAATATAGTATACAATCAATACACAGAAACATAATTTAATTATACCATGTTAAACAAATGCTCAAACTTACTAAGTGTACAAAATTAGAAGAGTCTGTTGCTTGTTTCAGCCATTCTACCACAATGCACAAAAATCGTTTTCTTCTTTTTTAAAATTGGCCCCAAAGTGTAATATATACCTTCACTGTTAAAAAAGAATGGAGATTCAATAAAAAATTTCGCTGAATGTCCAAAAGAACGTTCAAGAAAGCTCTAGCTAATGTGTTAAGATAAAATGTCACTTGCAAAGTTTCAAAAGGACCTGATAATCTACCTATGCATCTAGTACTATGAATAAATTCAAAGAAATGGTAGGTCTACCATAAGATGTTAATGTTTCGAAAAATTACCTCAAAACAGAGGTTCATGAGAAATTTTGTATAGGCTTTTGGAACTTCCCGTGAACCCAAACCCTTTGCATTGTTTTCTTACTTCGGCGATTAACTGATCTCACACAACAATATTCAAGCTCTAACTGCATGTATAGGGACAAAGGATAACAATATTAGCAACATGAAAATTGCTTATAAAGCTTTCTAGTTTGATCCAAATGGTAAAGATTACAAACACTACTTTCTCAAAAATTATCACCCAATTATGTCATGATCTAGAAAAGAAAGACGACCATTTATGAATAAGTTTGCCGATAATTAATTTTAGTCCCATCTATGTAACAAAGATAGTACCTTTAAAACAACTTTTTAGAACAAGAACACAAGGCTTCAGTCAGATTGAATAGATAGAAGATGCAAAAGTATCATTTTACATTTTTGAAGTTGTGGGTTAAATTATATTTTAAATGTCACATTTGATTTATATGTACAAGTGAAATTTAACGTCTAGAAGAACCCTAGACTCGCTGTCTTATATGAGTTCGAGTGCTAAACAACCAATATGGGTTGCAAGCAAATAACATGAGCATATCGGTAAAGTAGTCATAGAGCTAGAAGTTTCCTTAAACAAGGAGCTTTAAAAATTAAGAGCATTAGTGGACTTAGAGTTAGCATAGAAGCCAATTACTAAATGTCCACAATAGTATAAACATAGTGTGAGCCAATTCTTTGATCCAATGTTGTCTGTAACTCTGTATACAGCTGGAGTACTGACATGCTCCCTGAACATGAGTCATACAAATTGGCTATCTGCCCATATAAGAATATACACATTGCCTTCTCAAAACAGTACACACTTCCTCCTAAAGATGCATGAAAACATAATAAGATACCATTGGTTGAGGACAATTGTGAAGCTTCAAAGACTCTGTTAGAGATTTATTCAACACCACGGTGAAATCCTACCACAGGATTGAATCGCGATAATGCAAGAGGTGTGTCAACATAATAGACAGTCCTCTAAATGTCCACCCCAACAACTTTCCACCTTGTATGCTTCCATCAAAGGAGTCTATTTTCAGTAACTACTACCTCATCAGATGTATACAAACTAGTGCATACCCGTGCCTGTCGCCACTGCAGCAGGCCGCCTTCGGCGGTAACACACCTGTCAGCAATGCAACGGGCCGCCTTTGGCGGCAAAACACCCCCTAATTGGCACGAAGCGGGCAATCACCGCCCCAACCCCGCCCGCCCCGCCCCCCCAACCCCCAAACCCAAATCTTCTACCCCATTTATCTGCCCCATCACCTACCCCCCAAGTCACAGTCGTCCGTTGCACCCATACCCAACCCGTGCATCGCACTTAGTCCGAACCGGCAAACAAAGAAACAGATGTGATTGGCCCCCCAACATATACTCCAGGTTATACCCAATCACTGTCGTCCCTTTGCCTACCGATTGGGATGAGTGTGATGCACCGGTCGGGTCTAGGTGCAACAGACAACTATGACTTCGGGGGCAGACGATGGGGAAGAGAAATGCAGCAGAAGATTTGGGTTCCCAATATTTCATATAACCATGATATCACTTAGTTGTCATCACGGATCAATAACAAACACTTGAGCATCTCTCGGGGTGCATCATAGCCACACGATGGCAGCCACCGTGACAGATGCATCGCACTCAGCCCGAACTGCACCCATCGACTTCTTTGATTTAAACGACTATTGTGAAGAGAGGTGTTGACTCCAGCATTTCTGATTGATTCGTGATGCCAGCTAAGATGGTATCACAGTTATAACAACGTTTTTGTACCACCGAGGAGAGAGAGAGAGAGAGATACGGGGAGAGAGAGAGACGGAGAGAGCAGTGTAGCAGTGGGAAAGCCCCTGCGTGTAGCAGTGGAAAACGAGGAAACAACGATTTACAATAAATACATTAACACTCTCATTGTGGGAGGTCCACTATAACTAAACATCTCTAGAGTGTCTGCTCTCTCATATTATTGAAAAAAGCTACAACATATAACTAAATATCTCTAGAGTGCAACAGACGACTATGACTTCGGGGGCAGACGATGGAGAAGAGTAATGCAGCAGAAGATTTGGATTCCCAATCTTTCATATAACCATGATATCACTTAGTTGTCATCACGGATCAATAACAAACGTTTGAGCATCGCACTCATAGCCACATGATGGCAGCCACCGTGACAGATGCATCGCACTCAGCCCGAACTGCACCCGTCGACTTCTCTGATTTAAACGACTATTGTGAAGAGAGGTGTTGGCTCCAGCATTTCTGATTGATTCGTGAAGCCAGCTACGATGGTATCACGGTTATAACAACGTTTTTGTACCACCAAGGAGAGAGAAAGATACGGGGAGAGGGAGAGAGAGACGGAGAGAGCAGTGTTTTGAAAACCAGACCGGACGGGCGGTTCAACCGATTTGGACCGGAACTGGAACATGTTTCGGTTTAGTCTTTGAATAAACCAGTTTGTATGACCAGACTGGGAGGTTGAACCAGTTTGGACCGGAACATGTTTCAGTTCAGTATTTGAATAAACCGGTTTGTATGTTAACCCAGGAATCAAACCTTGCCATTGAAGAATTTAGTATATATCTATTTTAAGAAATATATTTTCATGCGGTTCAAATGGTTGAACCACCGGTCCAATGTCGGGCACGAGCATGCAAGAAGCCGAAGGCAGGCTGGTGCCTGGCGTGTGCAAATGGGGGGCATGGGCCGGCGGTTGGCACGAGAAGGCCGGATTGGTTGTAGGCTCATGGAGGGAGAAATTTGGGGCGTAGGGCGGCCGATGATGATGATAACAGTGATGGCGATCACGAACAACGGGCAGTAACAGTGATTCGGTCAAAGCCCGAAGTCTCTCCCTTCAATCGGTTCTCGCACAAGAAAACCCGAAGAGAAAATCTCTTTCTTCCATTCATTCACGACATTATACGACTACATGGGATATATAAAGAGTCAAAAAACTCTAATGACTAATGGGTTGAAAAATAAAGAAAAATGCCCTTATAACCTGGGCCTACATGATGTGGAATTTTAGCATAATAATAATTTAAAAAATACATAAATAAACTACTAAAATAAAAGCTAAAAAGGCCCAGCAAGGTATGGGCCATCAACTAGTCATCTCCAAGCCATATCCCAAGTGCGTCAGCTATCCTCCACCTCCTCATGTAAAAACTTGAAATAATAAGTTATGAGCATTCTTAAAGAAAACATATTCCATAGATGACTCAATTTGGCGTTCTGAGAAGTCAGTGAAGTCTATTAGTAAGACAATATCACATCATCATCATTACATCACCCTCCAAGTCTTATCTCATCAAGAGGGATCGACTATAAGATAGATCGATAATTATTTGTTGACTAGCCATCACCCTGGCGCCGACCCTCTAAGATTGGTGTTGAAAACATAACCAAGGCAACATCGCAAGAGAGGGCATGCCAAGAATCTAAAAGCCCGGGCGGCGTGTAAGTAGAGACATCCATAGTTGGTCATTCAGATTAAGCGCTTGCAACAAGGGAGCAACCCTTTATTGTTCCCCTCATCAAGGAAAAAGTTTAGATGAAGAGGGTATAACGGAAGGCATATAGAGAATTGCATTCATCTCTATAGCACAAAATATAAGCCAAAGAGCTAAAATCAAGCACATTCCCAGGAAGATTATTAGTAAGATCATTTTCAAAAACCAGATGGTGTCCTTTCTATGTGACCTCATGATCAGTAATATATAGAAGACTTATATACAACATGTTATAAGCACATTCTGATTCAAAATGAGTATTATTTTCTTCACGACTTTATCCTAAGTGGAATACACTTCAAAATGGATGGCAAAGGAGAGTGCCAAAAATGTGTACCTCAGTGAAACCAGCACCAAGGAAGATGTCCCGTACAACTTCAAGGGAGAAGAAATATGAAAGAGTGCCATCTAACCGCATGTACTCCCTGAATCTTGTTCTTTGTTCTGACGGGAATCGAAGCATTGTCATGTCATAAAGGCCTGAAGCAGGAAGAAAAAGAAACTCAACAGGAGTGAGTTTAAAAATTGAGGCTCAAGAAAGTAACACGCAATTCACCTTTCAAAAATAACAAAGGATAAGACATATTTGGCAGAGTGGTCAACTGTGGGAAGTTACCATAATCTCTGAACAAGAGCAAACCACCAGGCTTTAAAACAGAGATGCATTCTTCAATGACGAATGACATTTTTTGAGACGGTACAGCTGACAAAGTGAATACCTAATTAAGATGAGAAGAGAAGAATATTAGATTCCATGGAAAGGGACTACCATCATTTCCTTTTCACATAATTATGTTACTTTAGAATACCAAAAACCAATACTTATTTTGGTGCACAAATGGAAGAAGCTGCTGCTGAAGTCAAACATGCTGAATCTAACAAACAGAGCCCCTATGTTGCAAGAATCAACATATAAACCTAAGGCAGTGTTCCAAATCAACTGGGAGACATATATAAGATGAATTAGCCAAAAAGCATAGATTAGGGTTGAGCCCTAATCTTTTTATATATTAAATAAAGCAGGAATTAGTTATAAGCCCTCATGCTTTACAATAATTAGTAATAAGGGCGACAAAGATCTTCAATACTCCCCTTCAAGCTAGAGCAAAGACGTCAATCATGCCCAACTTGGATATAGTAGAAAAGAGACGAGTGGGTCCAACAGCCATGGTAAAGGTATCCACAAGCTGATCAGCAGATGGAAAGAACACCGGAGTAATGGTACCCAATCGAACATGATCCCGCAGGAAGTGAACATCAACCTCGATATGCTTTGTCCTCTCATGAAGAACAGAATCGGAAGCAAGCATAATAGCTGACTGGTTATCACAGAAAAGTGTCGAACAATCTGATGTTGGATAGCCAAACTCAACTAAAAGAGAGTGTAACCAAATTAATTCAGTAGTCCCCTATGCCATAGCACGATACTCTGCCTCAGCAGAAGAGCAAGAGAGGAGTAAACGAACACTCATCAGCTTTGCAAAACGAGCAAAGTTATCACCAAACTCATTAGCAGTCTGAGTGAAGCCTCGAGCAACAAGTCTGGCTTTGTATCAATCAAGAGAACCATCAGCACGATACTTGACGGTGTAGACCCACTTGCAGCCAACAGTACTCTTCCCAAGGGGAAGGGGAACCAAAGACCAAGTCTCATTTTGCTGCAAGGCAGACATCTCGGCATCAGTAGCTTTGACCGACTCAGGGTCACGAAGTGCCTCAGTAGTAGAATGAGGAATACGAATAGAGTCAGTGGCGATAAGATAAGCATGATAGGCATGAGAAAGACCCTGATAAGAGACAATACTGGCCAAAGGGTGATCAGTAACACAAGCACGCTTGCCCTTGCAAAGAGCAATGGGCAAGTCATCAAAAAAAGCAGGAATGATGGGGGAAGAGGAAGGTATACCTGACTCCGAAGGTAGCACGAGCACAATGATAGAACTAGGTTGGACGATAGTGGGCTGGTGAGACTGCCTGCGATAAGTTAGTGTGATGGGTGGGCGAGCAAGCAGCAGACTGGAGTCAGGAAAGACAGGCAAGGGCTGAGCAGTAGTATATGGCACAGGTGCAGACCTTGGGACAAGTGTAGGTATCGCCCGAAAACATGACTCATTCACATGAAAAGTGACATCCATAGAGTGGTAGATCCGACGAGAAGTGGGGTCAAGGCAACAATAGCCTTTGACACCAGACGAGTAGCCAAGAAAAACACACCGAATAGTCTTACCATCAAGCTTAGTCCTAAAAAACACAGCCACCAAGAAAAAATGATACAAAGCAGTGCAAAGACTGAGTCAAATGACTAACGGACAATAGATTAAGTGTCAGTTTAGGAACATGCAAAACAGAGTCAAGACAGATAGTAAAAGAAAGGGGGGCAGTGCCCTTGGTGAGGATTGGAGTAACAAATCCATCAGCAAGGCGCACGTTCCGCTGGAGATAAGGCTCAATATGTAAAAGAAGATTGAGCTCATCAGTCATATGATCAGTCGCATCAGAGTCGATCACCCAGGGAGAAGAACTGGGATCAGCCTCTGATACCTAGAAGGCTAACGGAGTACCTGAGGAGGAAGCTATGGATGCGAAGGGCTGAGAAGGCTACTGAGCCTGAAGATGCTGAAACTGACTCATCATTTGCTGCATTTGTGACATCATCTGAGTCAAATCAATTACTCCAGTAGACTGAAACGAAGGGTTCGAATGACTAGATAAGTCGACAGCAGCAACAGTCGGTAATGGGAAGCAAGTGCGGAAGCACGCAAGTGTGGATACAACTGGAAGCATCTGGAGCGATCATGAAATTGCTTTCCACAATAGGTACAAAGACCAGGATGACCAGAAGGGTAGAATGACAACCACAACCTCGAGCATGGGAGACAAGCAAGGTTCTAAAAAGTGTTAGGCACTAGTCGGATGATGGGACCGTCTAGCGCCTAGGCGTTTTGGTTTTTTTTATTTCTTTTTAAAAAAAAAGGTGAGCCACCGTTGAGGAAGGCTGAATCCAAGAGAGGGACTGCAGCTGAGGAATGTTAGATCAAGAGAGTGACTACCGCTGAGGAGCCCATCTGAGTCAGCCCAGCCTCCCTGAACCTGCCTGGCCAGCCTGAGCCCGCCTGGCCAGCCTCGGCCCGCCTAGACCACCTAGGCAGCCGTCTTGCCCCACGTAGCTCCGTCTGGGAGCTTGGCCGCTTTTCTGGAGCGCCTAGAGCCTAGGCTGGGCGATGGGGGGCCGCCGCCTGGGCCGTTTTTTAGAACACTCTCAGACAAGAGGACGAGAACCAGAAGCAATGGCCATCTGCTCAGTTAGAACTTAGAAGATCACTGGTTGGGGGGACAAGCATCCTCGGAGTAGTAGTGAGGCGAAGGCGACGCTCCTGGTCAGCAACCAGGGAGAAGGCATCGAAAATATCTGGAAGAGGAGACATCCCAACAATCTGAACACAGATGGCCTCAAACTCTGAGCGAAGTCTCATCAAAAACTGATACGTCTCTTTCTTTTCCTATCGTCGCCGAGCAAGTGCAGCATCAGTATGATCCTAGAAAACGCTCAGTGGCTCTAAGTCAGATAACTCAAGTAAATGACTTTGAAGAAAAGAAAAATACTCCTGAACAGTACGATCGCCCTGAGTAGCAACAGTGATCTTTCAGTATATAGCATAGATCCGAGCATCAATACGAATGGGGCCATAAGCTCGTTGGAGTTCAGACCACAAACCCGGAACTGTATCATATCGCATAAACTGCTCATAGATCTTTGGCTCCATCGAGCATTGAAGCCAGCCAAGGATTTGAAAATTTTATGTGGTCCATGTTAACACTTCTGCTTCATCTTTAGGTTTCGAGACACCAGTAAGCCATACAAGCTTATTCCGACCAACAAGATAATGCGAACAGAGTTGGATCAGAAAATAAAATTCTTATCATCCAAAAGAATTGTAGCAATACAACGAACAAATCCTTCTTGAGAGCCAACAAGAGGGGGCAGCCTTGGACTCCATGGGATGACAAGAAAATTTACGAAAAGAGACCAAGAGATCCTTCACAAATCCGAGAAAGTATGTAGCAAAACTGCGGAGAGATCCGTCACAAATCCGTGAAAGGATGTCACAAAGCCGCGAAGGGAAAAAAAAAACTATGCCATCACATATGAGACGAACGACATCACCACCAAAAAAAAAAATCCAAGAGAAGATTATACCATCCCAGACGAATCACCTGCTTTAGGCATCGGCTTCGGAGTCGCCTACGGACCGGATGAGGCTGCGAGGATGGCCACGGGGTCGTTGCATGCCGGACGAGGCCTTGAGCACCCACAGGGTGGCCTGCAGATGGCCACGAGGCAGACGAGACCGCGAGGGCCACAGGGTGGCTGCGCACCGGACGGGGGCGCAAGGGCCGCGGGTGGCCACGGGGTGGCTGTGCACCGGACGGGACTACGAGGGCCACGGGGTGGCCTGCGCAGATGGCTGCGCACCGCACGGTGAGTCGTGAGAGCCCACGGGGTGGACTGCGGGGGTGGCCTGCGCGCCGGATGGGGCCGCGGGTGGCCGCGGGAGAAGAGAGGTGGAGGGGAATCGGGTACGAGAGAGAGATCGGCCATCGTTCTGATACCACGATGAATTAGCCAAAAAGCATATATTAGGTTGAGCCCTAATATTTTTATATATTAAATAAAGTAAGAATTGGTTATAAGCCCTCAGGCTTTACAATAATTAGTAATAAGGACGACAAAAATCTCCAATAATATAATCCTTGTTTCTACATAGGAATATTGGATGCATAGATTTTTTACTAAGCAAAACAAGGAAATGATAAGGACTAGATTCCATGGTTGTGACTTGTGAAAGACCGTGACACACTTCATCTTGAAAAAATCAAACAGGGGGAGAAGCATTTAATGCTATTAGTCTAACCAAATAGATTATTGTTTTCAAATATAGCTAATGGTTCATAATACAAGGTGACAAACCCTCGTGGCTAAGATAGAAAGGAGAGTACCAGTATGACTAGCAAGTAAGGCATGCATATAATCTGCACGTACACCTTTGTACAAAGGCAATTCACAAATTAATGAAGATTAGTGAATGAAGAAGACCGACTTCTTGAATCCAGAAAGAGGAGTTTCAGAACAGATATAATGTCCAAAATATTGGCATAAAAAAATGCTTCTCTCATTAATTCAGAGTCGAATTTCAGGATCCTATCGCGACTTGAGGGAAACTATTCAAAACTGTGCTTTTGAAAATAGTGAAAATAAATACTGAAAATATCTCCTTCAGCTTATATGATGGACGGAAAAGATAATTCGTCTAGGGATATACATTAATTAGCTGAATATGCAAGTAGGTATGTGTTTCAGACTTTCAGGTGACACCGTGACAGGAACATATGTTATCCTTCTTGGCAAAAAAACAAGTTGAAAAACAACTGAATAGAATTTGCAAAGACTAACTTACCAAGGTAACAAAATCAACCCCACCAATACAACATTGGGTTCCACTTAGGAGGGGTGATTCTTTTAATCTTGTCAAGTTTACCGTAGTATCTAGGAGGAAAAAAATGCAAAGAACAATATGTCATAACAGTGCATGGCAAATAAACTAAAGTAGCACAATAGCATCAGTAAATTTGAAATTATCCACCTGATGATAAGTTAACCGGCTTTATCAATGAAGTCTTCTGACAAGAAGTGCAGAACAACCAATTTGGAAATCCATTTACAGATATATCACGTAAAAAAGGGTAAAATCGATGTTTTACTGAGGCCCCATCAGCAGTGGCTATCATCTCCTTTGCTCTTTCAAGGACCTCTTCACTGCAGTCACAAGCATACACAACAATGCTCTCGTTTGCACTATACAACACATTATGTCAGAACAGCATTTCATAATATAATCAAGAATAGATATTTCAGAAGCACTCATGATGAAATATTATGTGCTTGAGGAGTGGATCAAGATACCGGGCCAGGATAACAGGGAATTAGTTATGTCAAGAAAACATTAAGTGAAAAAAGTTGTATCCAAAAGCATCAAGCTTAAATATGTAAGGGGACAAGAGTCGCGAGCCTTCAAATAGAAAGTAACCAAATCTACACAATTATTTTCAGCAATTTCTAGCAGTTAATCTGCTGCCAGCGAAGGAGCAAATAAATTGAGTTGACCAAAACATGACATGGATTTGACCAAAAATTAATCCAAACTATACTAAAAAATAACACCAGAAGAACAGATCTGGGTCCAAAATGAACTTAAATCAGATTCCTCATCAGGCAGGCATAAGCCATCTGAAAGGGTCCAGTACATCTAGACCAGATCCACGCAAGAGAAGACACTAGAACCAACTGCTGGAAATGTATGCCCTAAAAGTCAGTTAATATGGATGATATTGACCTTTCTTTCTTAGAGAATCTTAAGGTACTATTTATGTCACAGATACCATGACAAACTTAGGTTAGTGATATGAGCTTCAGGCTGCAGAAATAATTGTGTCATGGTTTATCAGCACAGCGGACTCATCCACAGGAGACCATGTGGTGCACCTACTAGCCTGCATTAATTCAGTCTATGGTGAAGGAGGCACTTTATCAGATACAACTGCAGCACAAAGGACATGTTGAAGTGGTTTGTCTGGACTGGATCACTGAATGGGTGGAATGTTAGGTCTGTTACCGAACGGACCAAAGGATGAGACCAATATAAAACGATGTCATGTCTTGATTAGGTCACACCAGTTGATGCATGACACAAATGCAAAAGCCTATATGATGTGTTATTAGCAAATTTTCTCACAAGTAATTCCAATAAAAGATTTTAGATTATTTGGTTTGGGCTATATCGGTATTCAAGATAAACGATTAATTCAATAATTCAGATGGCAAAGCACACCAGTAGTGTCAAGCATTCATAATAAAGATAAGATGATCGTTTGGAAATCAAAAATTTTTGCTGTCTGTGACAGCACTAGATTTAAGATTAAAAGATCAATAATCCTTAAAATGACTTAAAAGTTAAAACACAAGTCTATGGCACAAACAGGTTTCCATTGATGAAGTTCTTTGTATTTTGCAGGATCTACCACAATCACAAATCAGCAAAATTATAATTATCCCAAGAATTTTTTTTTATGAGTGGAAAAAGCTAGCACGATTTTTGCATGTTGATGTCCTATGCAGATATAGATCAGGCACAAGCAAGCTTCGATGAATTCTTTAACAAGCAAGGAGCCATGATCAAAGCACAGGAAGGCATCATGCATGCAAAACAGAAGATCCAGGGCAGCCGGGACATCAAAAGCCCTCGGGAAACCCTCAAAACACCGTACAAGGCCTGGGAAGACCCCAAGAAGCCATACCGACATAAGGGAAGCTGTGTGGGTGCCTTGGGAAGCCTGGGGTTCCTGTGGGGTGCCCAGGCTGAACATAGGGTGTGCCTGGGAAGGAAGTGAACACGGGATTCTATTCCTGTATCCCAGTTGCACGACGTACAAAAACAGGGGGTTGGGCGTTGTTTCACATAGAGAAAAAGAGAAAGAGAGCCCCTTCAACACATCCTTGTTCGTTGGAAATGGCATCTAGACTCCGATTGCACATGAATCACCAGAGCAGAGCTGCATAGGATTGACCCGAATCTACTTGAGCACTTTCAAAGCGTCCAGGACCAACACTCAACAGGGTCGAGGCTCTCCCACACATGTGCACATGAAAAAATAAATCAGAGTTATTGGGCTCTTTCCATGTGCACGTGGATCTAACCAAAAATAAATAAATCCGAAAATAATATTGTCAAAATAAAAAAAATAAATAGTAGATCACCGGTGAGAGGTCGGTAGTTATCCCCATCTCATCACTCCCCTCCACCCCTGAGTTCCATCGTCATCCACTTTCATCGAAAATCTTAGAAATACCTTCAGTTGAACCTTAAATCCATCTGAAACCATACCATAACTTGTCTGAAATCCTCAAAATTGATCATAAAGAAGTCCCTTTAAATCCTAGACACTCCCATATAAAAAGCCCCAATTTATAGAATCGAATTGAACCCTAATTTCAAAGAATTCCCAGATCTGAATACACAGTCCAAATCTTATAATTTCTTGATTTTTCCACATCCAATGGTCCGATCAAGCTAAAACTTATACACAAGTAACAAACTTCATAACATCCACACCTACCTACCCACCAAGTTTCGTCGTAATCCGGAAAATTGAACTTAGTTAAAAAAACAAAAATACCCTTCCGCTGTACGGAAATTTTGCACCTTCCCAAATCCTAAATTCATCTAGAGTGAGAATCATGCTTTTGTAGGGACCCCCTATTCAGTCCTACACATGGAACAAAAAATCGATATATTTCGCGAAATATCGCGAAATATATCGGAAAAATGAAACCCCGATACGAAATATCACCTGCAATCTCGAGCATAATTGAAAATGTCAAAATATCGAGCAATTTCGCGAAATATCGCGATATTTCCACGAAATATTTCCATCTCCACGAAATATCGCGATATTTCCACGAAATATTTCCATCTCCATGAAATATCACGATATTTTATCGAAATTTCGCGAAATTTATCCGAAATTCTGTGACTGACTGGTTATAAAAGGGGACTGGGGGGCCTGGTTCTCAGCAGCTTATTTACATATAATAACATTTAAGTAAATGTCGTTTTACTTAATTTTTATTTTCTCCATTTACTTTAAGTTATTATATGTAAATAAGCAAATACCCCCCCATTTGGTTTCAATAAAAATATCAAAAAAATCAAAAAACAAAGGAATCAAAAAGTAAACTTTCAATTTTAGTAGGAGAAAACAGTTTTTATGGGTTTTTATAAAATCTACATGGTGAGAAAAGTGATTAAATCAACTCCTTTTTAGCTCAAAAAATTCCACAAGATGTAGAAGTACGAGTACATCTAGAAAACCATGGTCCGTCTTAGGAAATTTTGAATGTATAAAAACTTTTCTATATAAAAACTCGTTTTTTCAGACTTAGTAAAAAAACAGTGTTTCACATTTCAGCATAATTTTTGCACAATTTCAAATTTGCATAACTTTCTTGTTTTAAGTCCGCTTTCAAAATCGTTTGAAACATTATTTTAACAATCAACTAATCTTTATTTCAAAAATATTGTTATCCAAAAAAAGGATTAAAAAATATTTGAAAAATATATATCAAAACCGAACTAAATAATTGCACAACACTCACAGACTTAATACATTGAATACATGTTATGTGAAGCTCTACGCCCCTTGATAGGGTACACATATTATGTGAGTGTTCCAAAGTGTGTATCTATACTTGGTTTATGACTATCCGGAGTTTCATTAAAAAATTCCATCAAAAAATCAATATTTCCACCATTTCTACAAAATTGCAATATTTCCACACTGTCGAAATATTTCCACGAAATATTTCCATATCCAGAAGGTCGAAATTTCCACCGAAATGGAGATTTCGAACCTTGGTCCTACATCAATTTGGGCTTGGGCTTTATAAAAAAGTTTCGGGCCAGGTTTGGGACAAGCTCGAAAATTTTAATTCGGGCCTGGGTCGGGTATGGGCACAGACGCATAAGCTTGGGCAGGGCCTGAGCATGGGGTGTACCAACCCAAAGCCGGCCCATTAACAGCCTTATCATTGGGGTACAATATTCACTTATACTTCTTTAAGCATCTATTGAATATTGAATCAAGAAATAGGTTTGATTGTACATCTGTTATATGTATAAGGTATCCTCTTGGATAATTCAAATTTAAGCAATTTGATATCTAACTCGAGCCTATATGACATGATCGATCGATTGAAACACTCCACCTTTATCATATATTCCATATATCACACTAGATAGATATCAAATTCCTCGAACACGATTCACTTTCAAGCGTCCGTTTTGAAATGGTTTTGCCCTACACTCCCCCCCCCCCCCCCCTTCTGAGTATATGATTCACTACGAAACGCACAAGGGTAGATTGATAGAAACCTATGGTAAATTACCCACCAGTACCCGTAACACAACAGATAAAGTATATTACATAATCCGTTTTAGGGATTTGCGACTTGCCCATTCAGTGACTTGGCATGGGATGTTTCCAAAATGGGTGCTATCATATTAGAATAATTAGAGAATATAATAGGCATTTGTTGGCATTTCATCCTTCCTTCTCCTTCCAGGTCCTATCCGAAAGAGAATACAGTACCTCTTGTTCGTGAATATATGAATAGGACGAACCAGCTTCCATGGATATCTTTTCTTCGAAAAAAAAACAATTAGAATTAGGCTCGGTCAACAGAGATGTGTATTATCTAGATGGGAAATCTTCCAATTGAGAAGATCCATCGAATTGAGAAGAAGAGAAAGGTTTATCTGTTTTCTTTAGTCATTCAGTTAAACAAATGATTTGTTATTGGAGCCGATAGCAACAACCATTTCATCGGACATACATATTTTTTATTTTCGATGAATCTAATCATTAATGGAAATTGTTTGATATAGCGAGCAAATAGGCTCTGGTTGTTGGCTTGGGCATCTAAAAAATTGTACTCAAAATCACAAAAATAAAAGCGCACATAAGATGACAGCAACCAATTCAACTAAAGATCTATCGATTAAATTGATTTGCCAAACAAGATGCATTCATGATACCATGTCTAGTCCAATGTTACTAACCTTTGTTTGTGATTTTAAGGCAAAATAGAAGATCCACAGATATAGTTGAGTGGTCAATATGCTAGTAAGCTTAAATTTAGAAAATAAGTACAGCAAAAGAAGTTTAACGGTGCACCAACTAAGAAATGTGATGAAAAAGGGCAAGAACTGAAGATCATGTGCAATAAATAGGGGTGGCAACAGTGCAATTTAAAACAGAAAACCGATGTAAACCGCACCACATGGTACGGCTTTGGTTTGCCAAAATATAAAACCGTTGCTGTGCGGTGCGGTTTTGGTTTTAGTGTAGCGGTGCGGTTTTAGTTTTGACCAAAACCGCGCTATTTAGGTTATTATAATGATAGACCGTGGTGCACCACACCGCATGGTGCGGTTTTGGTTTTACATAAGGGTACACCGTCGCAGTGCGGTGCGTTTTGGTGTGTCGGTTCAGTGTTGCGGTGCGGTTTCGGTTTTGCCCAAAACCACACCGTTGTCATCCCTAGCAATAAAGACAAGAGAAGGATGACATGAGGAAGGATTATAATGAGGAAAATACCTAATACAATGTGAATGAATTTGGAGACAATGGATTCTGAAAAGCTTGTCTTGACAGACGATTATGTCCGTCTAGTAGAAATCGAAATTGATGAAAGATATGTAAGACTAACAATAGAAAGGTGACAGAAAGTTTGTCAATCACAGAAATTTTATGATTGTGGAGATATAGAGGAGACAAGGTGATCAAAAGCTATTGTGTCAAGCAGTCATTTGCGAAAAAAAATTACATAGGAGGGGCATTCAAGAGACAATTAAGGCAGAGATAACCACTGTGATAGAGAATACATAGCCTCAAATAGGAAGTGATGACGAAGCTGGAAATGTATATAACATCATCCTAAAAAAGATAAGGATTGCAAATTAAGTTTGCAAACTTCCACCTGTGCATTTTATCCTCATTTCTCCTTATTTTTTTCTTGCATACCTTTCCTCTAACAACTCCCTCACAATAGCTCTTTTATTCTTTGAATGTTTTTTAACTGTATTTTAACTTACATAAAATTAAAACAAACAAGCCCCATTAAATGTTCGTCTTTTTTTTCTTCCCTAAAGGTAAATTATTCATTGAACAAACAATTTACATGCAAGTTGCTACTGATCACTTCATAAGCTAACAATATATCTACAGAATTCAATTATTATTTGAGAAATGATAAGATCAAACAGCAATGCCATGTTGCAACCACAACTTTTCAGTTTCACTCTAGTGGTGCAACACGTAATTTCTGGCTTCAGCTGGTTGTTGCAACTTCGATTGCTGTTTGGAGATCTACCCTATTGTTTCTCTTAGTGTTTTCAACCCTGACATAAAACAATTACGTTCACGCATGTGCTAGTTAACAGGCACTGCATGCAAGGCTAATTTGTTAAATACTTCCTCTTAATGACCTCCAAAGTAACAATTGAAATTTTGATAAGTTTATGATTTAAGAACTTCAGGATACAGGCCAATGATTCAATTGAATAAATAACTGTGAATACAAAAGATTACCGTAAGATGGGAAGAACAGTGCTCCCATTTCCACATCCCACCTCCAAAACCTTGGCAGACTCATCACAGCAAGCTAGTTCTGGAAATGCTTTCAATAAATATCTCCTTTCCTGAGAACCCAAAAATACCAAGATCAGAACAACATAACACTGGACTGTTATTAGTGACGGCCATTACAGCCTATGAAGCATCGATACGGATAAGGTTATGAATACAATACGATACAATAGGGATATATCGATACAACAATTCTTAGGGGAGTAGGATATGAAACGGTGGAGCATGTGTGTCTAGATATATATTTTTTTAACTAACAGATAAATAATAAACATCAAAAAGTTCAAAACATATAAAATCAATTATAATATAAGAATAAATAACTATAAAACACATGCACAGTCGGCTAATGACATCAAGTTGGCAAACTAACCATCATTCATGTATATCATTCATAAAAGAAACCGAAAACATCAACATAGTAAATTTACTATCTACCTTGTGTTGGAACTGTATGCCCTAAAAGCCACTGTAATTCACTTTTGATGTCTATGAAATTTGACCGTTCTTTCTTCGAGAATCACTGGACATTGTTTTATTCTGTAAACACCAAGACATGCCTAGACAGTTGATATAGCCTACAGGCTACACTATCAATGGTGTCATGGTGATGCGGTACACTCATAAAAATTGATGATGTCAGAAACTAAACAAGTCAGTTAATTTTAATTATAAAAAACTAGGCTCTCACAAGCAAGGCTTAAAACTCGGATACTGGTATCGGCCGGCGCCGAACCGGTTCGAATCACCCGGTTCGTACCACTTGAACCGGTAGCAGCCCTTTTTTTATATTTTTTTAAACTGTAAAAAATTTTAAAAAAATCTTTAAAAATTCTAAAAAAATTAGAAAATAAATATTAGACTAGGTTAGGGCCCCAGTTTAAAATAGGGACCTTAGGGCTTAGGCTAGGCCGCTAGGGTTAGTTTTACGCTTTCAGCCTTTTAGAAATTTTAGAGTCAGGAGACTCAAGACTATTTAGGGCTTTAGGCCCTTTGGTTTAGGAATTTGGATTTTAGAGTTATGAACTTATGAGTCTTATGACTCTTATGACTTATTATGACTTATGAGTTATGAGTCTTATTACTTATGAGTTATAAGTTATAATTTATAAATTATGAGTCGTAGACTCTGAGTAGTTAGGAACTTAGGAATCTTAGGACTTATGAGTTACGACTTATGACTTATGACTTATGAGTCTTTTCTTATGACTTCAGAGTCTTTGATTCATCATTCATCAAGATTCACAAGCACCACTCCCCGAGGTGTATGATTAAGAATCTTCATGAACTTGTAAACTATTGTTGAATCACCACTCCCCGAGATGAATGATTGGACAATAAAGACCTAACTGAGCCACAAGACTCACAAATCACAATTCACAAGTGGAGGGAGGAATCCAAAGGGAGATTGCATGTGCAGCCCATGTGGAGGGAGGAATCCAAAGGAAAAAACAAAAAAAAATGCCAAAATCCAACCCCCCTCCCACCACTAATGTTGTTGGGTAGGCCTGAACCGGCCGATACCTGGCTGACTCGGCCGGTTCGGTCCGGTACGATCGAGTACCGGCCGGTTCAGGCCTGTTTCGGTCCCAGATGCTTGACTCGGCTCAGCCCGGCCAAAAACGATACGTACCGGTATCGGTCGGGATTTGAAACCCTGCTCACAAGTCACAACTAGTATCTATGAAATAAGAAAGACTAAAGGATTAACTATTATGAGAAAACAGACGAGTGCAGGCAGTGAGTGAACTTTTCATAAGACTGAAAAGACAACAATCGTTTGGGAGTTGAGAAACTCCTAGGGCTTGGGCAGTCTGGCTGGCAAAGTCGGGTCTATAGGTCTCCAAAGGCTTTCAACCGAAATAATGGCTAAAATTCAAACAAAGAAAAATCATAGTCTCATGTATTATTTAGGGTATTGTTGAAGACAAGTAGTGATATTTCAGCAGTAAAATTCAGATCTACAGCTATGACTTTGTCAATAAAAAAGTTTAATAGCTTCAAAGAGAGATCTGAGAGATCAAACCCGGATGTTGTGGAGATGATGAGAAGTTTTAAGAGGCAATACAAGCACTAACGAACGCGACAAACTCCTTTGAAGATCCACGCAAGCGAACAGGGCAGCAAACAGTGCATCAACGCTCGCAACGAGGTTGGACGAGAATTAAAAGCAACGGGGGAGGTCATGGGGCATCATCGGGGCGTTGGTGGTCGACAGTCGGCAGTCGAGCCACAGGGTCGGCCATGCGGCTGGCAACTATGGTCAGTTGTGAAGCTATCTACTGCAGTCACCGTGGGTTGGATGCCACGTTCAGTTGAGGTGGTTGGCCACCGGTTGGGTCGGGATGTGCAGTCAGCCACCAGTCGGCTGCGATGAAGAGATCGAGAGAGTGATGAGAAGGGGGGTGGCGGTGGTTGATGATGATGGTGTCGAGATCGGTGTCGTCGTTAGATGTGAAGGTGATGACGATGACAGTTACAATCACGAACAACATCAAGTAACGGAGATTCTGGCTCGAAGGCCGAGATCTCTCAATTTTTCATTCATTCATAACACAATAGAAAAAGGCAGCTCCATAAAATATAAATATATGTTCCATCTAATAACTAGTGGGTAAGAAACCACATAACAAGCCCTTATATGATGGGATTAAATGAAACTAAAAATTAGCACACTAATAACTCCAAAAATTAATAAATAAATGCCTAATAAGAAAAGTTATAAATAAAGGACCCAGTAAAGTTGGCCCAACAACTAATCGAGTGTCTTCAAGCTAAAGCCCAGGTTCCTCACTTGTCCTCCTCCACTACGAGTACACGCATGTGAAATTCGATCTAACCCGGTCGGTGTCCCCACTATATGTGTGCATAATTGGATATCATGAGAAGCACCTAGCAGTCTATATAGGTTCCAGTCTATGATAAAGGGGGATCTTCATCAAAAACGACTGATTGTAGCACATTGGACTCCTTTAGATAGTTTGTCTCGATCACTGGAAGGATGGTGTTTTCGATGTGTTGGGCACATTGAAAGAACCAAGTGGAGAAAACCAACCTTAAAATATTGTCCAACCATAATAGGTCTATGACAGTGCTAACAGCAAAATTCTTATCCGTGAGGAAGTCATGGTTTAAAATATCGGCGATAAATAGCGATTTATTGGCAATATTTCCCTCATCTTCGGATGGCGATACGATATCTACCAGGATTCCCCTTTTTACGCGAAATCAATAAATTATCCACGATATATCGTCGTTATATCACCAATATTCCTATTTTATAGCCATTTTATCGTTGACATCCCGGTATATCCCCATTTTATCATCAAAATTGCCCTTCAACTTGTATAAAGTTATCGGCAGTGAGGAAAAGTCGTCCAGTTTTGCCCGAAGAAGAGTTTTTCTTCATTTTCTTCCCTTTTTTGTTAGATTTAGGTTTTTAAACCCAATCTAAAGCCTTCATAACTTGTTCTTAGTGGATTTGTGGATTTTCAAATATTCAAAGTTAGGATAAATTATTAAATCTTCTTTATTTATTTCTCTTAAGACCTTTAACAAAATTAGATGATAAACATGTTACGCATCAATTTTTGATACGATTCATCATGTAAAATTAATTAGGATTCCATGTAATTATGGGTTTACATTGATTTTCATAGCTTTTCATCTAGATGTTTGTATCAAGTCTCATACTCCCAAGAGGATTGAATGTAATCTTCACTTTGACGGTTATAATAAAACCATATAGCAGTGTTCAAAAACTCAAAACTCGAACTTGACTCGAAAGCCAGCCACGTCGAGTAAACTCAGTCAGACTCGACCGAGTTTTATCCCAACTCAGCCCGACTCGGAAAAATAACTCGACTCAAAATCTGCCTAAGTCGAGTCAACTCGGTTCGAGTCGGCCGAGTTTTTCCGAGTTTTAAAACAGTGCCCTAGAGCCATGATTCCCAGGTAAGCTTACGGATATCGAACTGGGGAATTTGTTGCATTAGCACATTAGAATAGAAGGATATGCATGCCTATAATTTCGATAAAGTGAGGAGTGTATTCAACCGCTCTCGCGAAGTGGGATCGTGAGTGACAAACTAGTTGATCGGACACAGGATACCAAGCGTTAAGGATCAGTTAAGCCAAGCTTGTAGAGCTCTTGAGGTTCCACCACTGAGCTTAATCGTGTCCATGAGTAAGTTATAGTACAGGAATCTGAGCCCTATTTAACCTGAGCTAAATATCTCTAAGGAATATTGGCTAAGCGAATTGTAGAGCTTTTAAAGCACAGGTGGCCCGATTTCAATGTAAAAGGCTCAGTAGACCAAGACCCATAGAAGACTTCATGTGGGCAGTGGGCCTCCATTAGAGGAGCCTAGAACTCGCCACATGGCGCTGGGTAGGTGATGCAAGACTAACCCTCTAGATGATAAAACAACATATCTAAGAAATAGAACGAAAAAAACTAGAACTTGCATATGAATGTTCATACTTGTCAATGGCTACCGAATTGACCACAACCATGAATAAGCGCACCGGATAGGACATCAAAAGTCAACGGTGCGAAAAAGAATCCTCGAGTCGTAGTCATGAAGTAGAGAGGCATCGAAGAAGCTCCGGAGGCCTCTATGTAACCGCACGCAACCCTAGAGGGCTGCGGGGGCTGCCTGGGGTACCTCAACGAGCTTGCTGGGAGTGCCCATAGTCCGGCGTGGCAAGTTAGGTTGTGTTGTTCACAATCAAGTATGGTTAATCAAAGCTACTATATAGCAAAAGATTCGTTTGAAGGATAGGAAGGTGAAATATAATCTCTCTTTCTTCTCTTGTTGCCACCTACATTCTCCTTCTTCCTCTCGTTGTCGCATGCGCCTTGTACAAGCCATCGCCGCACTCCAATGGGCAAGCGTACTCTTGTCGGTCACTGTGTTAGCACCGCCGCACTCTAACGGACAAGTGTACTCTTGTCGGCCACTATGCTAACAACGCCGCACTCCAATGGGCAAGTGTACTCTTGTCGGTCACTGTGTTAGCACAGCCACCTTCCCCAATTGCCCAACGCAAGACCAAGGGAGATAAATTATTTTAATTAAAAATTAAATTATGTTTTCAAACTATTTCTCAGGCTAAAGTTTTCTTTTTCTTTCGCTCGTCGTAGCTCGTGGACGTGCAGGGCACCGCTGCACTCCCCAACTAGCTTATTTTTTCCTGCCACCTATATCTATGTCATCGCCTTCCCCATCCACCCTATCCATGTCTCTTGCAATCATGGCAATCTGGACTGCCTCGCTGGTGCCTTCGACGATCCGTCATAGCTCGCACTCATAGTATGAATCAATCAAGGTAAGCAACTTTTTATATAAACCCTCTCACCATCCTGAAAAACCTAATAATTACACTCTAAAAATGGTTTCATTCAACCACCCCTATCTCCCTCCCCCCCTCAAGTTTCGAATAACTATCCAAAGATCTCATTTATACAATCTGCCAAACACGGTTGCATTCATCAATCAGATTCCTTTCTTTGTCCTTGATCCAAATGTAATTTGTCTACCTTCATCACAATAAGAATAACCACCAACAAAATTGAAGCAAGCATTGATACCAAGCGAATAGACTAATACCCATTTACAGGAACGCACCAATCCGCTAAACAAAACATTGGGTTCAAAGAGGAACCCACTTCCAATCACAGCAGAAACAGAGCACAAACCTTAAAGAATCTGCCGGTGGAGTGGCGGCGGTGGAAGCTTCTCCAGGCCTCTGCATCGGGTGGAGGAGGCGAGGCGGAGGGAAGAGGGGTGAGATGGTAGTGAAGGGAGGGGTCCCTCTCGACCTCCTCTCGGAGCTCCTCCCATTCGAAATCTTTCGAGTGGTACTCTGCTTCTTTCTTCTCTGCCATCTCACTGTCTGCCCTCTTTTCTTCTCCTTCGGGTTTGCAACACCGAAGTCAGCTCTTCGGACGAGACATAATTGGGATGGAAAATTCAATATCTACTCTATTTTTGTGGAAAATCGTGGGCTTCTATTTTGGCGCCAGTGCACAATAGAAAATCTCGATTGGAACTCGATACAAAAGCCCTACAATCCTATAGCAACAAACTCAACAATAAAGTCAGAAATCTCCTTTGAAGTGAAATCAACATTCCAATTGAACGAATGAGTCGCTAATAGGTGAACGAGGAACATGCTAGGTCCAAACAAAGAAAAAGTGCTTAATAAGTCTCCTGCACTCCACTATATCACTTGTGGATATGTCATGGAGGGATGTCGTTTCCCTCCAATATGAGAGTAATTATTGTAAGGTTATTCCCTTCCAAAACTAAGTTGTTTGCTTTAGCTTCTAACAATAACTTGATCCCAAAAGACATGGCGTTGGTCTAGGCTTCCAATGGGGAGCGAAGCTCCTATATAACACCACAGCTGCGGATGCGGTTCCCTAGATGATCTCGAATAATCAGTCCCACTGCTGACTTGGAAGGACCGACTGAAGCGTTAACATTGACTTTAAGCATTCCATCCGGAGGTCGAGACCATCTAAAATCTTTGGCTTTTGGCTATTGGAGGATGCAGATCTTCCTTAGTCAGATCATGAAGTGTAACAGCTTGGGCTAGAACCTTCCTATAGCCCCCCCTGTCATCGTTGAAAATGACATCATTATGTGTCTTCCAGAAGAACCACATTATATAAGTAGCAAGTGATAAACTCTCTCTGCACGAGTCAAAGAGAAACTCAATGTGGCCCACTAGAGATCTGTCAACACTCCAAAAGCCACTAGGGACCAGAGAATTGGACCAACACTCTTTGGTGAATTGATAGTCGAAAAAAAGGCAGTGACTGGTCTCATTGTTGCACGAGCAGAAAACACAATCTGCAGGTAAGCTCAAAATGATTCAGGCTAATTTGGATCGAAGAGGAAGGCAGTTAGCTAGAATTCTCCGAATGAACATGGTGACATTGGGAAGTAAAGATTTAAACTGCCAAAGTTTCTTTCAATTTATCAAATGTTGGTGTATATCAAATCGATTGGGGGAAGACTACACCTTGTCCTTCAATTTATTATAGGTTATCACTCAAAAAAATATATATATTATAGGTTGATCTGATAAAGAAGTGCCCCAACTAGGCAGACGTCCATCATAACCAATCAGTACTGTGGGGGAAATTTCTGTGCCGCCTTGATCGGGAACCCCGCCCCACAGCCTTGATTGAATGTTGATGGTTTGTAAAGTTAGAGATTAAAAAGTAGGTAAAGAGAAAGAAGACACGTGGAGTTGTTGTCGAAGTTTGGTCTTACGACCTACGTCTCCGAGCGAGAGGTGTCACCTGGTTTCTACTATAATGAATATAAAGGTGGGGGAGCGTTCTCTCGACAGGTCGAAAGAAGCTTTTTATAGTAGGGGTTGCACAGAGCAACAAGAAAAGAACAAGGAGGAGAGAAGTAAGCTATAGCTCTAGCTTTGGGATCCTCTCTTCCTTTGATTAAATGACCAACCCCTTTTCTGAATGCCTTGGGGGTCCTTTTATAGCATAGGCAAGTGCCCAATATGACAGTGATGATGTGGCACTGGTTCTGGGCCTCCTTTCTGGGCCATTGTGCGGGCCTAATAAGGGGGAGGGCTTGAATTGCGGGCCTTGCAGAGTGGGTCCATGAGTCTGTACGAGCTTACTCACTTGGGCCGTCGCGCGAACCCATGCGGCTCTGATCCGGTCCGATACCATTTTTGCACCCATAATTACCCCCTCCCAGTCGGGTCAGGACCTCCTGGGTTGGCTGGGATTCCATGGTGCAAATGCCTTAGGATTCTGGCATGGTTGGCTAGGGTCATCAGAGTCGAGGTTCATATTAGCAGAGTCCCAACTCGTATTACGATCCAAGCCAATGTGTTTGTGTAGGATACTTGTGCTGATCTTCTTTCTATATTTGCAGTCCTCCTGTTGTCATGGTCATGATTTCTGCATTTATCGGTGTATGCTGAAAAGTCTCGGTTTTATAAAGGGGTGTTTCCTGAAAATCGGTATGTTTTCCAACCGAGGCTTCTTCTCTTGCTACCGACACTGAGGCCCTCTTGGTACGAGTCAGAAAGTCTCGGTTTTGCAAGTGGGCGTTCTCAAAAAACTAGTGTGTTTTCCGACCGAGACCCTTTTCCTTTTGTCGATGCCGAGACCCCCTTGGTGCGAGCCAAAAAGTCTCAATTTTGTAAGTGGACATTCTCAAAAAACTAGTGTGTTTCCCGACCGAGACCCTTTTTCTTCTGCCGATGCCGAGACCCTCTTAGTGCGGACCAAAAAGTCTCGGTTTTGTAAGTGAGCGTTCTCGAAAAATTAGTGTCCTTTCCAATCAAGACCCTTTTCCTTCTACCGATGACGAGACCCTCTTGGTACAAGCCAAAAAGTATCGGTTTTGTAACTGGGCATTCCCCAAAAATCAATGCGTTTTTCGACCGAGACTTCTTTTCTTGCTGTCCTAGTTTTGCACAGGAGGTTCACGGTGTTTCTATTGTTTTAAGAGTTATAGAAATCCAAATGACCTCAAATTAGATGTAAAAGTTGTGTCTCGTATTGATCTATATACAGTCCAAATTTTAATCCAATCAGAGTTCGTGACCAAAAGTTATGGCCATTGTACCGAAGTCTCTCCGAGCAGATCCGCTGTCCAGATTTTGCACCAAAGATCAATGATATTTCTATTGTTGCAAGAGCGATAAAAGTCCAAATGACCTAAAATTAGATGTAAAAGTTATGTCTTGGAGTTCTCTATATACAATCCAAATTTCAGCCTAATCGGAGTTTGTGACCAAAAGTTATGGCCGTTGTACCAAAGCCTCTCAGAGCAGATCCGTTGTCCAGATTTTGCACCGAAGATCAACGATATTTCTATTGTTGCAAGAGCTATATAAGTCCAAATGACCTCAAAATAGATACAAAAGTTGCGACTCGGAGCTTTCTATATTCAGACCAAATTTTAGCCTAATCGGAGTTTGTGACCCAATGTTATGGCCGTTGTACCGAAGCCTCTCCGAGCAGATCCGTGCCCAGTTGTTGTAGACACCGAGACCCCCTCCCCTCTCGGTTTTTGACGAAACCGAGGGGTGGGCTGTTGTTGATGTCGAACACCCACCCTTTCGGTTTTCTGATGAAACCGAGAGGTGGACTATTATTGATGCCGAACACCCCGCCCCTCTTGGTTTTTTGACGAAACCGAGAGGTGGACTGTTGTTGATGTCGACACCCCCTCCCCTCTATTTTTTTGCAAAACCAAAAGGTAGGCTGCTGATGGTGTGCCGTCACCCCCTCCCCACTCGGATTTTGTGCGAAACTGAGAGAGGGGCTGCTTATTGATGTCGACACCCCCCTCTAGGTTTTCTAATGAAACCGAGGGGTGAGCTGCTGATAGTGTACCGTCACCCCCTCCCTACTCGGTTTTTATACGAAACGAGAGGGAAGACTGCTTGTTGATGCCGACACACCCCCCCTCTCGGTTTTCTATCGAAACTGAGGGGTGGGATGCTGATGGTGTACCGTCACCCCCTCCCCGCTCGATTTTTGTACGAAACAGGGGGGAGGCTGCTTGTTGATGCCAACACACCCTGCCTCTCGGTTTTCTGTTGAAACCGAGGGGTGGGCTGCTGATGGTGTACCGTCACCCCCTCCCTACTCGGTTTTTTGTGTGAAACCGAGGGGGGGCTGTTTGTTGATGCCGACACACCCCCCTTCTCGGTTTTCTAACGAAACCAAGGGGTGAGCTGCTAATGACGTTGAACACCCCCCCTCTCGGTTTTCTGACGAAACCGAGGGGTAGGTTCTTGTTGATACCGAACACCCCCCTCTTGGTTTTCTGTCGAAACCGAGGGGTGGACTGTTGATGGTGTACCGTCACCCCCTCCCCACTCAGTTTTTCTACGAAACGAGGGGGGAGGCTGCTTGTTGATGCCGACACACAACCCCTCTCGGTTTTCTGTCGAAATCGAGGGGTGGCCTGCTGATGGTATACCGTCACCCCCTTCCCACTCGGTTTTTGTACGAAATAAGGGGGGGAGGCTGCTTGTTGATGCCGACACACACACCCCCCTCTCGATTTTCTATCGAAACCGAGGGGTGGGCTGCTGATGGTGTGCCGTCACCCCCCCTATTCGGTTTTTTGTGCAAAACCGAGAGGGGGGCTGTTTGTTGATGCCGACATAGCCCCCCCCCCCCCCTCTCAGTTTTCTAACGAAACCGAAGGGTGGGCTGCTAATGATGCTGAACACCCCCCCCCTTTCGGTTTTCTGATGAAACCAAGGAGTAGGTTGTTGCTGATGCCGAACACCCCCCCCCTCTCGATTTTCTGTCGAAACCGAGGGGTGGGCTGTTGATGGCGCTGACCCCGTTATTGGGGCTACTAGGAGAGGCAAAAAAGTGTCGATATTGAAAATAGTATGCTTTTCAAATTTTATCCCCATCTGAAACTGACACTTTTTCGGTCATATTCCTAAAACACTGGTGTGCGGGGTTGTCGGCGAGGGACAACGCTATATTTGAGGGGGGGCTTCTTAGAGATAATCTAGGATGACGCCGCATGATGGCCAGCCAGTCTTCACCAAATGTACTACCGCACCTAGTTACTATATTCGCCAGGTACTACGGTCACGTGAGGGTGTTGACTTGGCCAGGATTAAGGAAGTGTCATTTTATCTCGTGTTTTAATGGATTTTTCACCCACCCTACTCTTTACTTATCGTTTGTTCACCCATTGTAGGCCGCTCTTTTCATGATAAAAACCGTCAGGGGACCCGCTGTATTGAAAAAACGCCATCGAGGAACGAAAGAGATTATTTGCGCTCCTCCTCTGCCACATATTGAGGATTCGGACAATGGCTTTGATGGCGAGCTCGGGCCATTAAGGCCCTTTGCAAACGAAGATCATAAGGATCCCACCGTCAACTGCACCAGTGTGAAGACACGCGCTGACAGAGTTAGACCGACCACCCCCTAATTGGTTTGGAACTGTCAGTTGTCGAGAAAAGGTGATGGCCAGTGACAATCTGATGCTTGGACCTGAGTGACAAGACTAAGCTTGGACTTTTGATCGAATGCCAATACGTCGGCGATGACATCTCGGACTTTGTCTTTACATGTCAAGGGTAGGGCCTTGGGTTTGTAGAGTGCCGAGGTATCGGTCGCCTCGGACTATGTCTTCGAGTACCAAGGGCAGGGCCTTGGGCTTATAGAGTGCCGAGGCGTTGGTCACCTCGGACTTTGTCTTCGAGTGCCAAGAGCTGGGCCTTGGGCTTATAGAGTGTCAAGGAATTGATCGTCTCAGACTTTGTCTTCGAATGCCAAGGGCTGGGCCTTGAGCTTGTAGAGTGTCAAGGCGTTGGTCGCCTCGGACTTTGTCTTTGAGTGCCATGGGCTAGGCCTTGGGCTTGTAGAGTGCCGAAGTGTTGGTCGCCTCGGACTTTGCCTTCAAGTACCAAGGGCAGGACCTTGGGCTTGTAGAGTGTTAAGGCGTTGGTCGTTTCGGACTTTGTCTTCGAATGCCAAGGGCTGGGCCTTGGGCTTGTAGAGTGCCGAGGTATCGGTCGCCTCGGACTATGTCTTCAAGTACCAAGGGCAGGGCCTTGGGCTTATAAAGTGCCGAGGTGTTGGTCGTCTCGGACTTTGTCTTCGAGTGCCAAGGGCTGAGCCTTGGGCTTATTGAGTGCCAAGGCGTTGGTCGCCTCGGACTTTGTCTTCGAATGCCAAGGGCTGGGCCTTGAGCTTGTAGAGTGCCAAGGCATTGGTCGCCTCGGACTTTGTCTTTGAGTGCCAAGGGCTGGGCCATGGGCTTATAGAGTATCGAAGTGTTGGTCGCCTCAAACTTTGCCTTTGAGTGCCAAGGGCTGGGTCTTGGGCTTGTAGAGTGTCGAAGTGTTGGTCGTCTCGGACTTTGCCTTCAAGTGCCAAGGGTAGGGCCTTGGGCTTGTAGAGTGTCGAGGTGTTGGTCGCCTCGGACTTTGTCTTCGAGTGCCAAGGGCTGGGCCTTAGGCTTGTAGAGCGCCGAGACGTTGGTCGCCTCGGACTTTGTCTTCAAGTGCCAAGGATGTCTCCTTGACCTTGGTGTATGTCGAAGCAGTGACGCTTGCCTTGGACTTATTGTCATCGCCTCGGATGAGTATAGTTGATAGCTTAGCTTGACCTGGATTGCTAAGAGCCTTTTTATCAGACTTTCGCCTTGAAAGGGCATAGCCGAATTGTCTTCGAGATTCCGACTTGAACGGGCAGAATCAAAGATCTTTGGTTGACCTGAGTTATCAGGAGGTTTTTTTTAGCCTCGAGAGGGCGTAGCCAAATTGTCTTTGAGCTTACAACTTGAATGGGTGGAATCGAAGGTCTTTGGTTGACTTGGGTTGCTAGGAGCCTTTTTATCGAACTTTAGCCTTGAGAGGGCATAGCCAAATTGCCTTTGAGTTTCCGACTTGAACGGGTGGAATCGAAGGTCTTTGGTTGACCTGGGTTGACAAGAGCCTTTTTATCAGACTTTAGCCTCGAGAGGGCATAGCCGAATTACCTTCGAGCTTCTTACTTGAATGGGCGGAATCAAAGGTCTTTGGTTGACCTGGGTTGCCAGGAGCCTTTTTATCGGACTTTAGTCTCGAGAGGGCGTAGCCGAATTGCCTTTAAACTTCAAACTTGAATGGGCAAAATCGAAGGTCATTGGTTGACCTAGGTTGAGAGGAGCCTTTTTATCGGACTTTAGCCTCGAGAGGGTATAGCCGAATTGCCTTTGAGATTACGACTTGAATGGATGGAATCGAAGGTCTTTAGTTAACCTGGGTTGCCAGGAGCCCTTTTTTTTATGCCTTAACATGGTGGAATCGAACTTCGAGAGATTTGATTTTGAGAAAAAAGAGACACTATATTAATAAAACAAAGTTGCGGTTACACTTTTTCAGAGGCTGCCCAGCGGACGTTATGATTATGCATCCACGTATTACGTTGACTTTCTTTCTCCACTACTACTGTCTTTCCTTCTCTTGATCTGGTTCCTATTAGCGAGGTAGCCATCGAGCCGCCCTTCTTGGATCAGGTCTTCGATGTGATGTTTTAGCTTCATACATATAGAGGATGGGTGGCCATGACTGCGATGGAACTCATAGTAGGCTGTCGTATCTCCCGCTTGGTCAGAATTTGGAGGGAGAGGCTATGGCCACATGCAAAAGGGCTCATTCTGCAAGTAGGCGAAGATGTCTTCAATGGAGGTGTTCAGCTCAGTGAACACCCTTTACTCCCTTGGAGTTCGCTTCTTTCTTACTGGACGGGCCTTTGGATCTTTATTGTACCTTTTGGCCTGTACCTTTTGGTCGGACATGGTATTGGCAGACTTCTTATAGTGTGCTTCATTCAGAGCTTCGTCATCTTTCTTATGTTAGGAGTCATAAGACTCGCGGGGCTCGCGTAGTCTTCTGGCCCGCTGATTGTCTTACACCTCTATCTCCCACTATACGCGCTTAAATATTGCCTCCATGGTACTGGAAGGATGCCGGATGAAGTCGGTGTAGATATGGAGCTCTGGCCGGATAGCATTTTGGAATACCAGCATGATGGCCTCCTCATTATGGGACCAACCGGCGAGCTCAGAGTGCTCATTACGAAACCTCATCGTGAAACTCCTTAGAGACTCGTCGAAGCCCATATTCAGTCGGTAGAGGGTATCCAGCTTCTTTTCCACCTTTAAGTTTAGCCGGTAATGGTCCATGAAGAGTTCAGCCAACTCCTTGAATGTGGCCATCGTACCGGTAGGCAGCGTATGGTACCAGTCGAGGGCAGGTCCCTCGAGGCTTCCCGCGAACATACGGCAGAGGATATGATTCTCATACTCATATGGTGTCATTGCTTGCTTTAAGGCCAGGATATGAAGGACAGGGTCTCCCTTGATGCAGTTGAACTTTGGCAGGCTCGGTGTTCGCCAACCCATAGGAAATGGGGTTACAAGAACCTTAGGATGCAGTGGCCCCACCGAGGTGATTAGCTGCCTGCGGTCCTGATGGCGGCGTCCCACGTTGGCAGTATGCCTTAGTCGGTTGAGCAGCTCGCGGGCATCTATTGCTTTCGTGTGCGAAGGGATAGGACGTCCAGTGGACCCTGTTGATTGAGGCAATCCTTCTCAGTGATAGCTTGGCGCACCATCGACGTCGAGGCGATCCTATACTGTCACGCCCCGAATTTTTGACTAAGAAGAGAGGGTCCAAAACTCAAGGGTGATATTTTGTAATACAGGGAAATATAATTACAGAGATAATATAACGCGGAAGCAATAACTAACACTTAATTATCTATTCCCTTAACAATACTCTTACAATGTCTTACAGTCCAAATATGATAACATGACATGGTAAATAACTAGACAACTCCAGTTGTCACTCCTACCCTCGCAATCCGGTGATGAACTGCTACTACAACTGAAACTGCCACAAAGCTCCTAACGCTCCGCCCGAGAGAAAGAACCTGGGGGCGAGGAAAAAAACAACAAAACAACTCCCCCTGAGTATAAAACTCAGTGGTCCTAAAAAAAACAAGTAGGAGAATACAAGAAAGATATATATATCAGAAAATATACTACTATGGTAAAATAAAGCTGCAACATAACTGAGTAACCAACAAAACAAATTACAACTACTGCAAGTCTATACTAAGTGATCTATTCTACTGTGTCTAGTAATCCCATATTATATATTCAATGTCCTAACCGACAATTCCCTCATGAGGTGTCCCATTTCACTTCATAAGAGAACCCATTTTCTAGGTCGTGCATTGTGATGCAAAGTCCTATGCTAAAGAGAATAAAAAAAAGAAAAAGAAGGAGGGGGAAATAAGTGTGAACCCCAAGTTTGAGCTAGGCTCCCGACTTGGTGGCGTTACTATTGGGTTCCTTTTTCGCAATAGGGGAACCACTCCGTTCATTATGCTCGGGATACAGTCTCGAGACATACTACCCTAGTGGCCAAAAAGGGGGGCTTGGTCTTTCACCACGAGGCACTCACACCCAACTTGCTTTCTATAGGGTCTAAACCCCAGGATTAGGCCACTCCACCTCAGTTTTCCAGCAGGAAACAACCCGTGACCTAACCCCGTGATCCTCCCTATTCATTTCGGTATGTGCACAGCTAGGGGTTCACTTACCTACGATGTGCACACGGATCTATACCAAGAGCCAGTCAGGCAACTAGGTTGCCACGATGCCAGGACATTTCAGAAGTTGCTACAAACCCCATAAAATCATATAAATCAATGTTCTCCTAATCGACCAGTCTCTAAACAATTTATATTTAAATAAATAGAACAAAAAGATAATATCTACCAAATTGGCAAATTAAAAGGTATATGCCCATGATTTCTAACTAAGCATGCAACATATTACGCGAATAATTTATTTTTAATTAAAATATCTACATGCAGTACGACTAACCTGTTGGAGCGTGTCTATCGATCGCGAGTCACTCCGCTCCTAATCTGGGAATAGTCTGAGCAAAGCAAGGAATTGTATAAGAAACTAAGGCTAAGGTGTTTGGACCCAAAATTGAACCGAGTTTGGTTTAGCTTGGATCGGGCTTGGGTCAAGTTTAGATTCATGGGTTAGGTTTAGGTTGAGTCAGGTTTGGCATGGGTCAGGTCCAGAAATAGCCTAAATATTAGTCCCAACCCATTTACAAAAGGTTGGGGTGCTCAAAAGAAATTACTAAGGATTGTATTGAAAATCGGGGTGCTCTAATAAATAGGGTTGTAACATCCGCCCCAAATATACAAGATATTGTCCGCTTTGCCCGTGCCAGCACGAGAACTTCCCAGGGTGGTCACCCATCCTGGTACTACTCTCGCCCGAGCACGCTTAACTACGGAGTTCTTACGAAATCCGTAGCGGCGCACGGTTTTAAAACACGTCTTCTATGTTTGGGAGGGAAAATTATATAAGTAGCTCAGGATCTCCTTATCTCCAGGCGATGTGGAGCTAACTCATGGCCTTGTACACCTCACCTCACCTCATCCATCTTGGCATTTCCGCCTCAGGAATCTTGGCTTTTGGCTATTGGTCTATTAGATCTTGGTCGTCACAATCCACCCCCCTTAGGGCTACACGTCCTCGTGTAGGGTTAGACCCCCCCATCCCGAGGAGAACCGGCTCTGATACCATTTTGTAACATCCGCCCCAAACACACAAGATATTGTCCGCTTTGCCCGTGCCCGAACGAGAACTTCCCAGGGAGGTCACCCATCCTGGTACTACTCTCGCCTGAGCACGCTTATTGTGACGACCAAGATCCAATAGGCCAAGAGTCAAGACTCCTGAGGCGGGAATGCCAAGATGGATGAGGTGAGGTGAGGTGAGGTGTACAAGGCCATGAGTTAGCCCCACATCGCCTGGAGAGAAGGAGATCCTGAGCTAGTTATATAATTTCCCCTCCCAAACATAGAAGACGCGTTTTAAAACCGTGCGCCGCTAAGGAATTCGTAAGAACTCCGTAGTTAAGTGTGCTCGGGCGAGAGTAGTACCAGGATGGGTGACCTCCCTGGGAAGTCCTCGTCTGGGCACGGGCAAAGCGGACAAAATCTTGTATGTTTGGGGCGGATGTTACAAAATGGTATCAGATCCGGTTCTCCTCGGGATGGGGGGGTCTAACCCTACACGAGGACGTGTAGCCCTAAGGGGGGTGGATTGTGACGACCAAGATCCAATAGGCCAATAGCCAAGAGCCAAGACTCCTGAGGCGGGAATGCCAAGATGGATAAGGTGAGGTGAGGTGTACAAGGTCATGAGTTAGCCCCACATCGCCAGGAGAGAAGGAGATCCTGAGCTAGTTATATAATTTCTCCTCCCAGACATAGAAGACGCGTTTTAAAATCGTGCGCCGCTACGGAATTCGTAAGAACTCCGTAGTTAAGCGTGCTCGGGCGAGAGTAGTACCAGGATGGGTGACCTCCCTGGGAAGTCCTCGTCTGGGCACGGGCAAAACGGACAAAATCTTGTATGTTTGGGGCGGATGTTGCATATACTGTTTGCCTTTGTGCTTGCGTGGATACCTGGCGCCTCTCAATACACGGCACATGTGGTTCTTCGAGATAATGACTCACAGCTAGGTGAGTCCTGGGTTGGTCTTCATCAGCGGCTGGAGAGTTATGGGCCACAACCCCCGCTCTTTCAGTCGCCTTCTTCAGGGAATCTCTCTCTTGCTCGAGGGCTGTGTTCTTCTTGAGAAGGTTCAGTAACTGGATGTCGACAGCTGAGATTTGGTACGTAGCTGGAACCTCGCCTCCTTGGGTATCATGCTCTTTGCTAGATTGATGCCTCGGGGATGGCAAGTCCTGTCAATTGCTGCAGCCTTCTAGTTGGCTACTTTGCGGCCCTAGTCGTTTAAGGACATGTCTGCGATTGGTGGCTGCGGAGACTTCTTGCTCATCTTCCGTCAGCACATCGTTTCTTCGATCAGCACCTATCTTCGGAGGGTTGGTGCCAACCTTCACCATTGAGCGTGTTGATGTCGGCATGATGAAGAAGTTGAAGTAGACTTGAACTAGGACTTGTGGCTCATCACCACACGTTGAGTAGGAGTCGATAGAGGTGTGGGTAAGACCTCTAACGATATCCCACAGACAGCGCCAAAGATTGTGGCGGTGATGATTTCTGTATCGCTTTGATCGGAAACCCGGCCTCATAGCCTTGATTGAATGTTGATGGTTTGTAGAGTTAGAGATTAAAAAGTAAGTAAAGAGAAAGAAGACACGTTGAGTTGTTGTCGAAGTTCGGTCTTACGAACTACGTCTCCGAGCGAGAGGTGCCACCTGGTTTCCACTATAACGAATATAAAGGTGGGGGAGCGTTCTCTCGACGAGCCGAGAGAAGCTTTTTACCGTGGGGGTTGCACAGAGCAAGAAGAAAAGAACAAGGAGGAGAGAAGTAAGCGCTAGCTCTGGCTTTGGGATCCTCTTTTCCTCTGATTAAATGACCAACCTCTTTTCTGAATGCCTTGGGGGTCCTTTTATAGCATAGGCAAGTGCCTAATATGACAGTGATGATGTGGCACTGGTTCTGGGCCTCCTTGCTGGGTCCTTATTGGGCCATTGTGCGGGCCCAATAAGGGGAAGGGCTTGAATTGCGGGCCTTGCGGAGTGGGTCCATGAGCCCGGACGGACTTACTCAATTGGGCCATCGCGCAAGCCCATGCGGCTCTGATCCGGTCCGATACAATTTTTGCACCCACAAGTACCACCCGGCCCACTAAGACAGATCTGAAGAATGTTGTTTATAGCAGAGTCGTCTAGCTGAAAGCTTCTCATTGTAGGAATGTCCCAGAGAACAAACACTTTTGAAAGATCTTGGGAATAGGTGAATATCTGGTGACCTCTGATAGCCTTAATACAATGCTCGACAAAATAGTTTGACCGACTACCCATTGCCTATAATCCAACAGATGCCATCTGTTAAAATCCACTTTAGCACGGATGATACTTTTCTAGATGTCCGAGTGTGCCCCTTGGTTGTGACTTGCCAAAAGGATTTGTTAGACATATTCTTCCTTCTGAGAACTTGGACCACCAGTTATCCTTCTCAGTCAAAAACCTCCAACCTAGCTTAAGGATGAAAGTAAGATTGGTTAATTCAAAATCATGAATACCCAACCCTCCGGCTACTTTTGGCAATTGAAAGAATCTCTAGGCCTTGGTATAGAGATGCCTACCCCTTCTTCGAAACCCCACCAAAAATTAAATGTCTCAAGTTCTTTTCAGCTAGGTTAATCCATCTAAATTTTCGATGGATGAAATAGAATTCAACAAATAATGTCTTGCTCGAGTTGGACAATCAATGTCCGACCAATTTTGGTAGGACTCTAATATGCCACCAAACTAGAAAAATAAAAAAGAAATCTGGAAAAACCATTTACTCGGAAAATTGGACAAAAGAACGTGGCACAAAGTAAAATTATCCGGGTAAATCAATGTCCAACCTAATTTATTCGCCAAAAGAACGGACTAACGAAATTTAACATACTGGGCTTGGATTTTTCCTTGGTCAATTATATCTACAGCTCACAATTTACTCTAGGCACCCTCCATTTGACAACCCATACCCTAAATGGAGCCACGATCGGTAAACAATCGTGCCGCTTTGCACCTTGTATGATGAGTTCGCTGACCACTTGCTTCTCATGTACATCTTTCTCGTATCAAATTAGGTAATCTTTTAAAGGTAGCTTGTCCATCTACTCACAGTTTGCTGGAGCAAGAACATGCAAAAAATTAGGAGAAAACATAGGAGAAAAAAATAGTTCCCATAATAGGCGTTAGAACATGCGAACATAGCTTAACGCCGACATGCATAGTTTAACGCCGATGCAACTAAAGACAAACTAAACGCCGTAGTTCTACGTTGGTGCCCCTATAAAAATTCTAGCTGATAAATAGTTCAAAATCTTAAAATTCCAATGCAGACGCTTCACGGCATAGTTTCAGTGAGCACAAGCGAAGCATTCGTCGAAAATTTAGGATTTTGCCGGATCCCCAAATAAAATTGAGATCAACGACTTGACTTTGATGATATTGAATGGGACTAAATTTTAAATTTTAATTATGTTTGGATATTTAAGACTTGAGAATTATTGTTGAGGTTTGAACTTCAATAACGTCCTATGTTGCTTTTGACATCAACTTTGATAAAATATTATGTTGACTACAATACATTTCAATTTTTGATACATGTTTTACATATTGATCTTTTTTTTTTTTTCATGGCTGTGAGCTTGTATGTGTACATCGATTTTATCACTAAAAAAGATCCTCGGTTTTTTTCCTCGAATTTAGTTGATTCGAACCAAATCGATTCTTGTCCAACAAGTGTCCGATTCGACCTTTGTTACTATGACCTGACCCAACCCGAAAGAGCCATACCCAATCGGACCTTATTAGGGGTGGCAATGGGTCATGTCGGGCCAGGTTCGTGTCGTGTCCAAAACCCCTAGACCCTGACCCGATCCGTTTAACTAATCGTGTCTATATTCTAAACCCGTACCCGACCCGTTTATAAACGGGTAGACCCGATAAAACCCAACACGGGTTTATTCAGTTGACCCAATCCGACATTACTCGATAGACCAGCTGATACTATATATTATAGTATCGGATTGCGGGTAGACCGACCCGATCCGTTTATTAAATGGGTCTATACTTGTTTAAGACCCGAACCCGTTTAGCCCTGACCTAGACCCGCTAACTTTGTGTTGGGTCTGAAATTGCCAGGCCTAGACCGTATTTAGATTGATTGGATTGGATTAGGGTTGGCTCGTCGGTTGGGTTAGGGTTAGGGTTAGAGTTAGGATTGAGTTTTGTCTACCAGTGGTAGGATTGGATTGGGCTGGAATGGATATTTTGTAAGTAGACCCCCATGGAAGTAGCCCCAGTTGCTGTGGATGGTAGGAATCGATGACCGTTTGGATAAAAGTTAAAAACAGCTCAAAATAGAAAGGGTGGAGTGGGGGGTACAGTTCAAGGTTCCACGAACCAGGTCCCGAGTCCCGACTCCCGAGAGAGGGAGGAGAGAGAATTGATAGAGACGGTTCTGTGTGAAGACAGCTGGCTCACCGCAGGACCTCATCAATGCCTTTTACCAACTACACGCACCTCGGGAAACGGCTTACCCGAAACAGCGAACACGCCACCCACTTTCATACCCTACTCGATCTCGACTCTTTCTTACGGTTACGGGCACATGGGACCCACGTTAATGGGTGAACTGAATGGCATCTTGTGTTTTACAATCAAACCGGCGAGACGGTCAGAGGAACCGGCACTGGAGTATGGGCTCTAAGAGGTGCGGAGATCGAAAGGGGGGACAGGCAGTATGTGTATAACTGTGATTTCTTTTGTTATTAAACTCTAAAATCCTGGGAGCATGATTCCAACGGTCAGGATGATTCACAATAATGATCCCATTGGTTTCTAAAACAAGGGCCCTGTAATAATTCCATAATACCATAATACTAAAATGGAGCCCTCTCTCTGTTGTCGTGACACATAACTTCATTGCAAAGCTAGAATCTTTCTCCCGTGTGTGAATATGGTTCTTTCTCATAAATCCTATTAAAAATTTATTATAAAGATAAAAAAAATATAATTTTTTTTCAAAATCAAATACAAAAATATTCATATTATAATAAATGAAACGAAACTTTCTAAATTATAAAAATTGGAACAATACATCATTTTTGATGGCGTAAATTTTTTACGTCGTCTTAGATGGTGTAAAAAGTAGCCAAATCAGCTGAATGTTTAGAATGCCCTTTATTTATTCCATCTCAGATGGCATAGAAGGTACCGTCGTCATGTTATCGCCCGACCATTCTCATTTAGACCCCTTCTCACCCATCCAGAGCAATGATTATTTTTGTGAGCGTCGCCCGACCATTCTCATTTAGATGACCCTTCTCACCCACCCATAGCAATGGTTATTTTTTTAGCATTGTTGCTCGACCCTTCTCATGCATTTAGACCTAATGCCTATTTTTTTTACCGTTGTCTCCTGTCCCTTCTCATCGAGATTTAGAGTTATATTTTATAACTCTAAATCTTTATGCCATCACAGATGGCGAAATCCAATGACACTTTGGATATTTAAAAGAAGAACCCCAACTTTACACCATCTGTAATGGCGTAAAGGATTTACACCATCTAAGATGACATATTGTTCGATTTTTCATAATTTAGAAAATTTTGTTTCGTTTATTATAATATTAATTTCTATTCTGTTTTTTTTATAAATTTTGTTCAAAATATCCATTGAATTGCAATTAATGTTCATGTAATATATTAATTGAAAAAACCATTAGTACTATATGTTAGACTCTGCACGAGTGAATCACACTCACCAGATTGTTCGCTTCTTAGGATGGCCGTGATGCCATTTGAGCCAAGTGGCGTGCATCAAGCTCATCTGGGCATTGCCCGGATGTCTTACTAGTTAATACTTAATCAGTTGATTTGCACCAAACAGAACCTCCTGCTTGGACTAAGGTGGCAACAATTGATATGTCCTAATTGTGGGTCCAGACACAACTAATATATCATGAATGATCCACCGTAAAAAGATGTAATTGTACTAGATCCAACAACTTATAAAATGACATATATGTTATTCCATTTACTATATAGTTAAATCAATTTCACAACACGATAAAAAAGTTTCGAAATTCGAAACGTTTTTATCATGTTGTGAAATATTGATCCTAATTCTTTATCCTAGATAGTGAACTCTAAACCTAACCATAACCCTAATTCTATACTCTAAATAGTGAACTTTAACTTTAAAACTAATCCTACTTCTATACACCTAATAGGGAATCATAATCCTAACCCTAATTTTATACCCCTAACAATGAACCCTAATCATAAACCAAAGCCAAATCATTGTAGCAACCCCAAAATCAATGTAGCAATAGTACGTGACGATAACAAATTCGATGATTTATGTGGGAGAGTATCTCAAAGAAAAATTTAGTCTTTTGAAAAAAAATTAGAAAAAGAGAAAAAGAAACACAATTAGCAAACGATTCCTTAAACCTACAACTGTTATACATGGTTTGTCTTTTAATCTGAAATTATTTTGTAGACTGCTTGTAAACAAAAACTATTGGCTTGACTTAATGTAACTCAACACTGTTACAATAAGTCTATAGCTAATAATCTTTTTGCTTTTGCTGCACTGGATAGGTAACATGGCACTAGAGCAAGAGCTTATAAGGGCTCAAAAACGTCCAAAGATTGAAACAGAGGGAAGGTCTCAAATTTGTTATTCATTAACTTCTATAATCCTGTTATCTCAGCCTGAACAGTCAAGATTCGCACGTGCAAACAAAACAGATTAGACCAAGAGCCAAATATCAGAAAACCTATCCAACATGGAAGAGAGGAATTAAGTACCACCAGGCCAAGAGCCAAATTTCGTGCTGCATGAGACTTTTCACTACAACCGGGGCGACCAACAAACCTTTTTTTTTTTTTGATTATTTTGACTTTGCCTCCTAAATTTTGCCTTGAATTAGACTTTACCCCTCATGTTTTTATTAATTAGAGTTTACCCCCACAAAACTAATTGTTCAGTTAGCTCACCATCTAAGAGAGAGAGTGAGCTGAGAGAAAAGAAATAGTTTTGAAGGCTGAGCTGACGGAGCAGTTATTTTTGGAGGAAAAAATTCTAATTAATAAAAATATGGGGGTAAAAGTCTAATTCAAGGTAAATTTGGGGGGTAAAGTCAAAATAACCCTCCTTTTTTTTTTCACTTGGGCTTTCTTTTGAACAGGGGGGAGTTTACCATGACACAGAACTTTCTGCATCGTTCAACGCCACGGTACACGGTTTCATGGATTCGTTATCCCTTCCGTCCCGTCCTGAGAAGCTCGGTGAGTCAAGATGAGGGCGCCACGTAGCTGAGCCAGCCAAACCAGGGTGCGGTTCCCGAAGGGAGGAGAAGGACCATCACCCATGTGGGCCATGTATTCGGCCGGGGGTGATGGATGATGGTGGAGTACAAGTTGAGGACCTGCAGCATGGGACGGGACGGGATGAGATGGGTGGGGCAGCACCCTGAAAACGATAGAATAAGATACTGGAAGTGTGGGGATAGAGATGGAGGTGGTATGGGTGGGGAGTGCTGCAGCTTCGTTTTTTAGTTTTGGATAAATTATACATAGACCCCTATTGTTTGATCGATTATCACTTATCCACTTCCTCTATGTTTAAAATCCTACAAACGTTTTCTTTATGGTTTGAAAAACATATCACTTGCACCCTTTAGGAGGCCTCTAAAGGGATACGTTTCATGTTTTGTGATAGTGGAATTGACGGTCATCTCAGTTTCGCCATAGATGAAGTCAGAATCGGCGGCCATCTCGGCTCCACCGCAGAGAAGGATGGAAATCCGGCATCCAGCTTCGATTCGCCTCAATTGGAGATGGAATTCGGCGGCAATCTTGGCTTCACCACAGATGAAGTTTGGTTCGACGCCCAGGTTCGCTTCGCCTCAATTTGAGGATGAAGTTGACGGCCAGTTGTGCTCCGCCGCAAAAGAAGGTGGCTTGATAGCTGTTTAAAGTGGACCAATTACGGTAGCTAAGCCATTTGCAACGAGTCTATATGCGGCCAATAAATCCGGCGGCTAAGCCCCCGTTTAAACACTTCAGTGGTCAAAATTAGCCGTCAGAATAGTTCTTTTCTGCTGTAGTGATTGTTTTTCAAACAATAAGAGCATCTCCAACAGGCTACTTTGGATTTCTTCTTTTTTTGTTTTACCAAAAGAAATAGAGAAAAAAGTCAAAAGGGGTCTCCAATGGGCTTCACCAAATTTTTCTATTTTGATATTTCGCCACTCTTATCTCTAAGATTGAAGAGAGAAGTAAGAAAATATAAGAATAGTGGGCCCCGGTTTGCATTGAATGAAAGTCTGTTGACTTTCTGACGTTCCAGAACAGTACTTGTAAAAATTGTTTTCATGGTTCCTGATTTAGCCATTTTACACAAAATTATGGAAAGATTGAGAAGCCTGTCGTAGTGTTCTTCCATTCCCAACCTACATGGCATTTATAAGCTTTAAAGAATAGGAAAGAATCGTAGGAGCATGTTGGAGATGCTCTAACAGCATCTCCAACAACCTCCCTACCTCAAATATAGATTTGGCGAGCCAAAAGTGCCACGTCAACATATTTGGTGAGTGAATTTTGCTTCTACTCCAATGGCCTCTCTAACCACTCCCTACAATATAAGTCATTGGGGGGGGGGGGGGGGGGGCAGTTTTTGATCGGCGGTTCAAGAGATTTAATCGAATAGTTAGTTTTCACTTGATCGAATGATCGTTATTGCAACAGACCTCAATTGTACCCGCTAGCAATCCAACAAATCAAGCAAGCGTCAGAAACGTATTGCAACAGATCTCAATTGTACACACCACATCTATTGGAGAGAGGACCAATGTTTTCAAAACCGAACCGGAAGCCAAACTGAGAAGGCATCTGGCCCAGTCCAAATCAGTTCAACTACTAGTTGTACTCCATGAAAATAGGTTTTTCTAAATAGATACAAACTTTTTTTTTTGGGTAGGAAAAATAGATATTTACTAAATCATTTAATGAAAAGTTTGATTGTTGGGTCAACAAACCAACCGGTTTATTCAAAGACCGACTGAAATATGTTACGGTTACCGATCGAACCGCCCGGTCCGGTGGACATCAAGCGAGGCTATTAGAATTTAGAGATGCTCTAAGGGGGGTATTTGTAGGGTTTTAAACGTAAGGGATATAAGTGATAATCTGTAAACTTTGGGGGGCTACGCGTAATTTACCCTTTAGTTTTTACTGATTTTGTCCGCAGTGCTTCGAATGTTGGAGGCATGGGAGGCAAGCAGTGGAGCGACCAAACCCAACGGTACGCATCTTTCTTACTGCTACCTACCCACTGACATGTCACCGGCTTGCACACATGCCCACTTTTATAACATGGATCATAGGTCGGTTGGTAGGGATCGAGGGATCAATAGGGAGAGAGAGACAGAGAGAGATGCCAATGGAAATGGAGCTCCCCCCGGTTGGTGTTGGGGAGGAGAAGAGAAGGAGGAGGGAGGAGGAGGGTGAGGTTCCAGGACATCTGGGGAGCTTTGGTTTTGTTCTGGGCTCCGGCTCAGCAGCCCTCTCACCGCCGCAGAAGTTGTTCCGCACCGACGCCTCCCCCTTTCGCAGCAGCAGCAGCAGCGGACCCACCTCGTCCTATGACTGCTGCGGCGGTTCATACGATGCGGCAAGGCCTCTGCACACCCCACTCAAGTCCCCAGGTGCTAGCTCGATCTATGGATCCTTTCACTCTTTCTCCTCCTCGTCCCTTCCCCTATACTCTCTCTCTCTCGGAAAGGGGTATGAACTGCTCCGTGAGCATTGAAACGGTTTGATTTGATAGTGTGTGTGATGCAGGAGACATGGCACCAGGTGTTTGTCCGACGCCTCTGAGAGGGATTTCCTTTACGTCGGTGCAGTGGCAGGAGCTGCATCGGCAGGCGTTGATCTACAAGCACATCATGTCCGCCGTCCCTGTCCCCCCTGACCTCCTCCTCCCCATCCCTGCCAGATCATCATACCCTGGCGCATCGCCCCACCTCCTCCCTCCCCACCGTACGTACTCTCTCTCTCTCTCTCTCTCTCTCTCTCTCTCTCTCTCTCTCTCTCTCTCTTGTGCTTAATTTTATCTGTTTCTGATGCGATGAACATATCTATAGTGGTGGGCAGAGGAGGAGGTGGGTGCTTCAACCTGCGGTTCACCAACAGCACAGACGCGGAGCCGGGGAGGTGCCGGCGGACGGACGGGAAGAAGTGGAGGTGCTCCAGGGACGTGGCGCCCGACCAGAAGTACTGCGAGCGCCATATGCACAGGGGGCGCCCTCGTTCAAGAAAGCATGTGGAACCTCCAAAGATCAAAGCTACTCCCAAAATCTGCACCACTACCATCACAACACCGGCGACGAAAGCATCCACGGCCACCGCTACCGCTGTAACCCTCCCTGAAGGGTTCCCATCTGGGTCCTCGTTGAAGTTCCCATTCCAATCCATGGAATCAAGCAAGGAGCCCAGGTGGGTTTCGACAGCGGTAAACAATGAAAAAGAATTGTTTTTTTTTATTCATTTCCTTTTACTGCAATCTCTGCAGGTATACGGATTGGATGAAGAAGGATACAGGGGAGATGGCGTCGGCCCATCAATGGGAGCTGATGAATTGCAACCTGGGTGCGATGAGGAGCAACACAGCCCCTATTGTCAAGGGCTACGAAGACCAGCTCGACTTGAACAACTACACCAACCTGCACGATCACTGCTGCCCCTTTCTGAGCCCTGATCTCTCTTCACTGGAGGAGGATGCCATTACCGGCGCCGCCCACAGAGAGCCCCCAAGGAGCTTCATCGACGCCTGGTCCACTGAAACGCCCACTTCAGTACCCCTCTCCAGCCCCCAAGGCAAACCGTGCTCTGTTTCGGACGGTGGAAAGCTGCCTCCCTCGACCCTCACGCTCTCCCTGCCCAGCGGCATCGAACGAGACACGGATCAAATCGAGATGGGTCTCGGCCTCAGCGACTCCATGGCCAGGTCGCAAACTGCGCTGAGTTGGATGGCCCCTGTCTCTCCACTCGGGGGACCCCTGGCGGAGGTCCTCCGGTCGAGCACCGCAACGCCCCCCCACAACGGCCGCAGCAGCGCGGGGAGCAGTAGCTGCGACGCCGGCCTCGTCAACCTGGTGAGCAAGGGCTTCTATGGAAGCCACGAGGTGAGCCCGCAGGACAGCCCTAAGAGACTGGCCGCCTCCTCCCCCTCCGGCGTCCTGCAGAAAGCCCTTGCTTCCCTCTCTGATAGCAGCAGTAGCGGCAGCCCAACCTTCGCCGCCGCCGCCGCCGCCGCCGCCGGGTCGGAGATCGGTCGGCAGTGGTGGAGCCAAAACAAGTAGAACCACCCTTTTCCCCCTGTTTCTTATTATGTCTCTCGTGTGTGTGTTCGACCTTAATTAGTCTGTCCGACGGAATAGGTGAAGCCAGAACAAATTAGAAGGGATATCTCAGAGAGTTTTGTGATCTGAGATTTGGGCTCCGACATGTTTTCTTTGTTTGTTGCTGTTCAACGAATCCGAATCCGAATCCGAATCCGAATGGCCCATTACTTTGTTCCATATCTTGGAAAAAGAGTTTGATAATCAATGATCTGAAAAGTTTCAAGGATCCGTCTTTGATCGATGTTTTTCCGACGATATTTCTCCGCTTGCGGTATGGCAGAAAGAAATCTCCGACAATCTTTCTTCTCAGTTCAGCTTCTTGGCATGGTTGGGATGAAGAAGACTTATAAAGATCGTTTGCATGAGGCGGCGGCGGAGTGAACTGCGGCTCATAAGGAAACGAAGGAAAATAAGACGATTATTTCCGAAAATCCCCAACGAAAAACACCTACTATTCCTCTACTTAGATCGAAGTTATAGATCCCTCTTTTGTAGAAGTAATTCTTTTCTGTAAAGAATCCATTTATGTATTAGTAGAGTTACCAAAGCCAAGGACAACTATGTAGGGCTAGCAATTTTGGACCCGACACAGCAGCCTCGACACGAAGTTAGAGGGTTTGGGTCAGGTTTAAATGGGTTCGGGTCATAAACGGGTCGACACTATAGACCCGTTTAATAAACGGGTCGTGTCCGGGTTTAGGGTCTGGACATGGTTGACTCGGGGAGACCCGTTTAAAATTCAACATGTCTGTGTGGGTACAAAAATTGTACTGGACCAGATCAGAGCGGTATGGGCCCACGCAACGGCCCAAGTGGGTAAGCCCGCCCGGGTTCATGGGCCCGCTCCACGGGGCTCGCAGATCAAGCCCTCCCCCTAATTGGGCCCGAACAACGGCCCAATAAGGGCCCAGCAAGGAGGCCCAGAACCCGTGCCACGTCATCATCGCCACGTCATCACTGCCATATCGGGCACGTGCCTACGCTATAAAAGGACCCCCAAGGCATCCAGGAAGGGGGTTGGGTCATTCAATCAGGGACGAAGAGGGATTCCAGATCCAGAGCCAGAGCCCTCTATTCTCCCCACCTTGTTCTCTTCTAGTTGCTCCGTGCAACCCCACTGTACGAAGCTTCTCTCGGCCTGTCGAGAGAACGCTCAACCCTTTATATTCAAATTATAGTGAAGATTAGGTGGCACCTCTCGCCCGGAGACGTAGGTCGTAAGACCGAACTCCGTCACCAATCCTTGTGTCATCGCTCTTTACTCTCTCTATCTATTCTCCCATCTCTCTAACTCTACAAACAACCCAATTCAATCAAGGCTGTGGGGTGGGATTCTCGATCAAGGCGGCTCGGAAATTTCCCCCCACAATCTTTGGCGCCGTCTGTGGGATATCGATAGAGGTCTTACCCACACCTCTACCGACTCCTATTCAACTTGTGGTGACGAGCCACAAGTCCTCCTCCAAATCAACCTCAACGCCTTCATCACGCCGACATCAACACGCTCGATGGTGAAGGCCAGCACCAACCCACCAAAGGCGGGTGCTGAACGAACTAACGATATGCTGACCGAAGAAGAACAAGAAATCTCGGTTGCAACCAACCGAAGAAATATTCGGGAACGGCTGGGGCCGCAAGGCAGCCTTCCGGAAGGGCACAGCGATCGGCGAGACCCATCATCCCCGAGGCGTCGGTCTGGCAAAGAACATGCTACTCAAGGGAACGAGCCTCAGGCTACATACGAGATCTCGGCTGCTGACTTCCAGCTGCTAAATCTCCTCAAGAAGAATGCGGCCCTCGAACAAGAGAGAGACTCCTTGAAGAAGGCAGCTAAGAGGGCGGGGGTTATGATCCTCAACTCTCTCGCTACGACTGAAGACCCACTGAAGACTCGCCCAGCTGTGAGTCATCATCTTGAAGAACCACATGTGCCACGGATCGAGAGGCGTCAGGTATCCACACAAGCGCCAAGGCAAACGGTGTGGGATCGCCTCGATATCGATGGTGCACTAAGCTATCGCCGAGAAGGATCGCCTCAGTCAACAAGGTCCACTGGACGTTCTATCCCTCCGCACATGAAAGCAACAAATGCCCGCGAGCTGCTCAACCGATTAAGGCATACTGCCGACATGGGACGCCGTCATCAAGACCGTAGACAGCTAATCACCTCGGTGGGGCCACTGCATCCCAAGGTTCTTGAAACCTCGTTTCCTATGGGTTGGCGAACACCGAGCCTACCAAAGTTCAACTGCATCAAGGGAGACCCTGCTCTCCAAATCCTAGCCTACAAGCAGGCCCTGACGCCGTATGAGTATGAGAATCATATCCTTTGTCGTATGTTCGCGGGAAGTCTCGAGGGACCTGCCCTCGACTGGTACCACACGCTGCCTACCGGTACGGTGGCCACATTCAAAGAGTTGGCTGAACTTTTCATGGACCATTATCGGCTAAACTTAAAGCCGGAAAAGAAGCTGGATACACTCTACCGGCTGAAGATGGGCTCCGATGAGTCTTTAAGGAGCTTCACGATGAGGTTTCGTAATGAGCACTCTGAGCTCACCGGTCGGTCCCAGAATGAGGAGGCCATCATGCTGGCATTCCAGAATGCTATCCGGCCAGAGCTCCACGTCTACACCGACTTCATCCGGTACCCTCCCAGTACCTTAGAGGCAATGTTCAAGCGCGTACAGCGGGAGATAGAGGTGAAAGACAATCAGCAGGCCAGAAGACTACGCGAGCCCCGCGAGTCTCGTGACTCCCGACATAAGAAAGATGATGAAGCTTCTAATGAAGCACGCTACAAGAAGTCTGCCCATGCTGCGTCCGACCAAAAGGCCCAGGCCAAAAGGTACAATGAAGATCCGAAAGCCCCTCCAGCAGAAAAGAGGCGAACTCCAAGGGAGCAAAGGGTGTTCACTGAGCTGAACACCTCCATTGAAGACATCTTCGCCTACTTACAGAACGAGCCCTTTTGCAAGGGGCCACAGCCTCTCCCTCCAAATTCCGACCAGGCGGGAGATACGACAGCCTACTGTGAGTTTCATCGCAGCCATGGCCACCCAACCTCTACATGTCGGAAGCTAAAGCATCACATCGAAGACCTGATCCAAGAAGGGCGGCTCGATGGCTACCTCGCTAACAAGGAACCAGGTCGAGAGAAGTAAAGGCAGCAGCAGTGGGAAAAAAAAAAGTCAATGTAATACATGGATGCATAATCGTAACGTCCGCTGGGCAACTTCTGGAAAAGTGTAACTGCAACTTTGTTATATCAATAAAGTGTCTTTTTTTCTCAAAATCAAATCTCTCGAAGTTCGATTCCGCCCACTCGAGTCAGAAGCTCGAAGGCAATTCGGCTACGCCCTCTCAAGGCTAAAGTCCGATAAAAGGCTCCTGGCAACCCAGGTCAACCAAAGACCTTCGATTCCGCCCATCCAAGTCGGAAGCTCGAAGGTAATTCGGCTATGCCCTCTCGAGGCTAAAGTCCGATAAAAAGGCTCCTGGCAACCCAGGTCAACCAAAGACCTTCGATTTCGCCCGTTCAAGTCGGAAGCTCGAAGGCAATTCGGCTACGCACTCTCGAGGCTAAAGTCCGATAAAAAGGCTCCTGGCAACCCAGGTCAACCAAAGACCTTCGATTCCGCCCATTCAAGGCGGAAGCTCGAAGGCAATTCGGCTACGCCCTCTCGAGGCTAAAGTCCGATAAAAAGGCTCCTGGCAACCCAGGTCAACCAAAGACCTTCGATTCCGCCCATTCAAGTTGGAAGCTCGAAGGCAATTCGGCTACGCCCTTTCAAGGCGAAAGTCCGATAAAAATGCTCCTGGCAACCCAAGTCAACCAAAGACCTTCGATTCCGCCCATTCAAGTCGGAAGCTCGAAGGCAATTCGGCTACGCCCTTTCAAGGCGAAAGTCAGATAAAAATGCTCCTGATAATCCAGGTCAAGCTAAACTATCAACTATACTTATCCGAGGTGACCAATGCCTCGGCACTCTATAAGCCCAAGGCCCAGTCCTTGGAACTCGATGACAAAGTCCGAGGCGACCAACGCCTTGGCACTCAACAAGCACAAGGCCCAGCCCTTGGCACTCGAAGACAAAGTCCGAGGTGACCAATGCCTCGGCACTCTACAAGCCCAAGGCCCTGCCCTTGGTACTCGAAGACATAGACTGAGGCGACCAATGCCTCGGCACTCTACAAACCCAAGGCCCAGCCCTTGGCACTCGAAGACAAAGTCCGAGGTGACCAATGCCTCGGCACTCTACAAACCCAAGGCCCAGCCCTTGGCACTCGAAGACAAAGTCCGAGGCGACCAGCGCCTCGGCACTCTACAAGCCCAAGGCCCAGCCCTTGGCACTTGAAGACAAAGTTTGAGGCGACCAACGCCTTGGCACTCTACAAGCCCAAGGCCCAGCCCTTGGCATTCGAAGACAAAGTCCGAGACGTCGTCGCCGACGTATTGGCATTCGATCAAAAGTCCAAGCTTAGTTTTGTCACTCAGGTCCAAGCGTCAGATTGTCACTGGCCATCACCTTTTTTCGACGACTAACGGTTCCAAACCGGTCAGGGGGTGGTTGGTCTGACTCTGTCAGTGCGTGTCTCCACACTGGTGCATTCGACGGTAGGTAACACGGGATAAAATGGTGCTTCCTTGATCCTGGCCAAGTCAACACCCTCACGTGACCGTAGTACCTGGTGAATACAGTAACCAGGTGCGATAATACATTGGGTGAAGACCGGCTGGCCATCATCCCCGCGCACCAGCGTTTTACCGAAAAAGTGTCGGTTTCAAATGGGGCTGAAATTCGAAAAATACACTATTTTCAATACCGACACTTTTTAGCCTCTTCTAGCAGCCCCAATAATGGGGTGTCGGCATCAACAAGCAGCCCCCCCTGGGTTTCGCACAAAAACCGAGTGGGGAAGGGGTGATGGCACACCATCAGCAGCACACCCCTCGGTTTCGTCAGAAAACCGAGAGGGGGTGTGTGTCGGCATCAACAAGCAACCCCCCCTCGGTTTCGCACAAAAACCGAGTGGGGAGGGGGTGACGGCACACCATCAGCACACCCCTCGGTTTCGTCAGAAAACCGAGAGGGGGTGTGTGTCGGCATCAACAAGCAACCCTCCCTCGGTTTCGCACAAAAACCGAGTGGAAAAGGGGCGACGGCATACCACCAGCGTCTCACCCCTCGGTTTTGCACAAAAAACCGAGTAGGGAGGGTGTGACGGCGCGCCACCAGCAGCCCACCTCTCGGTTTCGACATAAAACTGAGAGGGGGGGGGTGTACGGCATCAATATCATCCCACCCCTTGGTTTCGTCAGAAAACCGAGAGGGGGGGTGCTCGGAGTCATCCACACACAATGATTATTCAAAGACGAAGAGCTATCTTCCATTGGGTCGGTTGGATAGCATCTCATCCAAACCTATTGATTTGCTTGTACAAACTTCACAAGCTTGGAAATTCCTTTCTCATCTGGGGGTGGACCCGCGGTAACCACCACGTCATCGTGGAGGCCCGACTGTAGTCCCTAGTGAACACAGTAACTAGGTGCAGTTGAGTGCCGACCAGTGATAGGTGAATTAGTGCGAGTCAATGTGTCTTAGAAATGCGAGCAAAAAAAAAAACTGTCCTGCTTGCTTTTTAAGTCACCTTAATTTTTACAAAGATGATTACTGGAAAAGTTACTCGTCAAGGTGTATGATGTTTCACGTCCACTTTGATCGATTTTTCGGCGCCTACACAACGACACCTTATACGCACTGATCCGACGTGCATATGAAAAGTTATGACTGTCGAAAGTTTTTGCGCTTGTCCGAGACTCACTAGTCCGCCGCGCCCGAGACTTCCAAATTGTCTTTGACGACTTCGCCATCACCACCTATCCCACGACACCAAATTTCTCTGTCGCCATCAAGAAGTTAAGCGAGTAGCCGAGCGCTCCCGGAGTCCCGGTTCCTCATCGCCAAGGCCGAGCAGGAGAAGCTTGCCGCCATCGTCCGCACCGAGGTTAAAGAGCGGGCCGACCACGTTAGCACATCGTTGGGGCCACCCCTCGCATGCACCCTTGTTGTGCAGATGACACAAGCAAAGGAGAGAGGGAGTGGGGTCTGACCCATCCCTCGCGTGCGCCTTCGTCGGGCAGTCGGCACGAGCAGAGGATAGAAGGGGAAGGGTCCTGACCTCTCGCGTGCTTGCCGCGCTGCGCAGCCTGTCCAATCCCACGCTTGCCTTCCTCATCGCGCAGCCAACCCAGACCCACGTGCTCACCACGCCGCGCAGCCGCTCCAACCCCTCGTGTGCTCGCCTCGTCGTGCAGCCAGCCCGAAGCCTTCCGCCGCCACAGTGCGCTCGCCGCGCCCGCCGCCTGCACCATCTCCCTCCACGCAGCCAAGGCCTCCCTCCATCGCCTCCCTGACACGATCCAAACCCGCCGCGTGCCACAAGTGTCTTGTGAGTTCCATCGCTCGTTATGGCCGCGTGCCAACGTCACCACAACTGTGGGTATAACTGCAAAGAGACTGGATCTTTGCAACTGTGGGTGCAAAAATAGGAGTCGGATGCCGCCCGTTTGACACGCCAGACCCCAACCCGTCTGCGGGCCCATGCGCATGGCTCGCCTGGTCCCACACCTCGCAGCCTCCTGTGCCACTCCGCCTGGATCCGAGCCCACCTACGCTGCAGCCGTGTCACTTGCACGCCCCGCCGCCTCGGCTCTGTCTGTCGGTTGCACCCGAGCCCGTGGCCCCAGCCACCGCTGCTGCCATTCGCTGAACCAGAGAAGAGCCAGAAAAAAAAAAAAAAAAAAAAGGAGAAAAGGGTCGGCTCCTGTGTACAGCACTAGCAAGACAAAAAAAAAAAAAGAGAGGCCGGCTCCCACTCGGGCACCAATCCCGCGCCCCTCTTGTTGTGCCCCCGTTCTCATGCATACAGCAGAAAGGACAAAACAAAAAAAGAAAGAAAAGAAGTGAAAGAATAGAAAGAAAAAACAAAGAATGGAAAGAGAGAGAAAGAAAGGAAAGAGAAGCAAAGAAAGGAAAAAGAGAAGGAAAGAAAGGAAAAAGAGAAAAACTGTTCTCTCACCAAGAGGGTCTCGGTACCCTCTCGGTATCCTGTCGGTACCCTCTCGGTATCCTCTTGGTACCCTCTCGGTATCCTCTCGGTACCCCCTCGGTATAGTCTCGGTCGAAGAATACACTAATTTTTCGAGAACGCCTCCTCGCAAAACCGAGACTTTTTGGCTCGCACCAAAAGAGTCTCGGCGTCGGCAGAAGGCAAAGGAGCCTCGGCATCCTCTCGGTCGGAAAAAGGCAAGAGGGTCTCGGTACCCTCTCGGTACCCTCTCGGTATCCTCTCGGTTGAAAAACACACTGTTTTTTTGGAAACGCCCACTTGCAAAACCGAGACTTTTGGCCCGCGCCAAAAGGGTCTCGGCATCGACAGAAGGAGACTCTGCTAATACGAACCGTGGCACCGACAGCCCTTGCCAACCATGCCAGAATCCTAAGGCGTTTGCACCTTGGAATCCCAGCCGACCCAGGGGGTCCTGACCCGACTGGGAGGGGGTAACTGTGGGTGCAAAAATTGTACCGGACCAGATCAGAGCGGCATGGGCCCACGCAACGGCCCAAGTGGGTAAGCCCGCCCGGGTTCATGGGCCCGCTCCACGGGGCTCGCAGATCAAGCCCTCCCCCTAATTGGGCCCGAACAACGGCCCAATAAGGGCCCAGCAAGGAGGCCCAGAACCCGTGCCACGTCATCATCGCCACGTCATCACTGCCATATCGGGCACGTGCCTACGCTATAAAAGGACCCCCAAGGCATCCAGGAAGGGGGTTGGGTCATTCAATCAGGGACGAAGAGGGATTCCAGATCCAGAGCCAGAGCCCTCTATTCTCCCCACCTTGTTCTCTTCTAGTTGCTCCGTGCAACCCCACTGTACGAAGCTTCTCTCGGCCTGTCGAGAGAACGCTCAACCCTTTATATTCAAATTATAGTGAAGATTAGGTGGCACCTCTCGCCCGGAGACGTAGGTCGTAAGACCGAACTCCGTCACCAATCCTTGTGTCATCGCTCTTTACTCTCTCTATCTATTCTCCCATCTCTCTAACTCTACAAACAATACAATTCAATCAAGGCTGTGGGGTGGGATTCTCGATCAAGGCGGCTCGGAAATTTCCCCCCACAGTCTGGTCGGGTTGTGTCTACCCGCAATCCGATACTGTAGTATATAGTACCAGCGGGTCTATTGGGTCAGGTCGAATCGGGTCAAAACTGAATAGACTCGTTTAAATGGGTCTTATCGGGTCTACCCGTTTATTAGTGGGTCGGGTACGGGTTTAGGATCTAGACATGATTAGTTAAACGGGTCGGGTCTGGGTCTAGGGGTTTTGGACACGATCCGAAACTAGACACGACACGATCCGAAACTAGACACGACACGAACCCAACATGACCCGACCTGTTGACACCCCTACAACTAGGCCAGGCGTATCCAAGTCTTAAGGCTATAGAGCACAAGGCTAGTTAAAGACAAGGCCAGAGTCGAAGATCAGAGACAGGCAAGGATCGGTGCGTGATTTACTGTGCAGTGCATAACCACAGATGTACAGATCCATCGTGAGGGATCTCAATCCACATATGTCCAAACCCATCATGAGGTAGGAGCTCGGTCTCTATTTGGCTACATCAATAGTATCAGTCATCTTAGTTCTATTCCGCGAGGAACATGAGGTTGACATGTCCTGAAGGCTTCGGCCTTGATTTTTTTAAAAAAATAAGTAAATTATATTAAAAAGAGGAGGGTTTTACATATTAAAGCTATGCTCAGGATAAGTATGCAAAACAGATACAAAGCTCCAAACACTGGAAGCTCTAAGCATTGGCACCTCTTGCCTCACAACAAGCATCCCATAAGGCTTTGGCCATTTTTCGTGTCTCCTCTGATCCTAGACATCACGGAGCACCGCCTGAAGGAAGTGTTGCAGCGATCCGAGCGTGTGAGAAGGCTAAATTGCACAAGTTCAGTATTTGGTATACCCCGAGAATGACGAGCAAGGGGCAAGTGTCTATAGACTTCCTCAACTACTTCTCAATAAAGCCGAGTACGAAGGTGTATTAGCAGGGTTTACTATGGCCGAGGACCTGGGGCTAGCAAGCTTCAGAATTAGGGTTTTTTTTCAAAATATTATTAAAAAGTAAAATATTTAGCTAAATAGCGGTTGACCAAAAGTATTTGCCATTTTAGCGCCCTAACCACCACGTGGCAGGTCAGTGCCGTAAAGCACGTTAGAATTTTTTTTTTTTTTTTGAGCCAAGGTAAAGTCGGTATCCGGGTTATCGGGTTTAAACCCGGTATTGTGGATACCGGATTTACCCGAAGTCCAACAAGAAAACGGCTAAGTGTGAGAACATTCTATAAGGTGGCTCCGGTTAAACCCGGTATCCAGAATACCGGATTTAAACCTGCTAACCCGGATACCGACTTTATCTTGGTTCAGAAAAAAAAAAAATACGACACGCTTTACGATGCTGACCTGCCACTTGGCAGTCAAAGTGCTAGAATGACAAATACTTTTGGTCAACAGTTATTTAACTAAATATTTTATTTTTTTAAAAAAAGCACTCAAAATTATCGGCGACTCCTGGTCAATCATTAGTCAGATCAAGAAGAGTTCGAAGTTCGCTTCGACGGTATGACAGCATACATTGGAGCAATCAGAGGCCCCTCGTTCTCAACCAGGTCCACTCCTTCCAACTCCCCAAGATTAGCAGCGAGTCATAAATCTCTCTCTCTCTCTCTCTCTCTCTCTCTCTGAGGTATTAGACTCGAGCAATCAAACAATGAGACCTACCGAAGGTGGTGCTTTGGCAGTGGTAGTTACGGTGATGGTGCTAGGGGTGTACATGGGCTAGACTTGGGCGTAGGAAATACAAAATTTTAAATAGGCCCAACCCAGAAGCCCAGCCCAATATAATATAACATGAGGCCCGTGGTCATGGCACCACCCTAGTTTCACACTTTTACATGTGGAGAGAGAGAGAGAGAGAGAGAGAGAGAGAGAGAGAGAGAGAGAGAACTCAAAATTGAAGACAATGTAAAGTACACTAGTAACACTACAATACATCTGGTTGGAAAAAAAATTTGTACTGCTTAGATAATATAAATGTACAGACGGATCAGTATTATACAATCCAAAGAGTCAATTTCAAAAGACAAAAATAAAATAAAAAACTTGGGAGTTTTATTCAGCAGGCAACTGCTACCGATTTCCACCATCATTCACAAAGCCTGCCACAACATTAGAAGTAAAGTTCAGCATCAATATGTCCAGTCATAGAAATACACAGCATTTGACACGAGAAAATTATCTGAAAAGTAAAGTCATGTAGAAGTGTTTGTCACCTTATTTCGATATATAAGTATATGCCAATTATTTCGTAATCAAATGGCTCTTACGTACCCAAAAACCAAGGAAAAGATTTAAGTTTTAGACCGGGGGGATCTGGTCAAACATTTGACACCTCTAGAGGTTTCAAAATTTCATGATTTTTGGTGAGGGTGATCAACTGGCCATAGATATCACGCCCACAAAATATCAACAAATTCTAAAACCTTTTAGGTGAAGGATCACGAGTAATCTCATGAGTAAAGTATTATGGGTCGGGGATAAGGGGATACACTACTTTGACACCATTTTGAACACAAAATGGGAGTTCAGATCTCCTCCAATCGGTCGGCCCCGGTCGGTGGACCCCGCGCGAAGTACAGCCGCACGTGGTAACTGGAGTGCGATTCACTTTTGGGTGGCCAGCCATTGTGCGGTTGTGATGCGCGCCGGGACCACTAACCGGGGCGACCGACTGGAGGAGATCCGAACTCACAAAATGGTAGACGTCGGATGTGTAAGCTTCAACGGTGGGGATTAGGTGTCAAATCCCATTATGAGTACATAGGATGTCTGTGAGTGCATAGCATAAGATGTTTCTTTGGAATATTGAATAAACAGCAAGGTCGAAAGCTCTCATATGACTTGAAGTACTAAAATTTGACTAATATCAGAGAAATACGTAGCTTGAAATAGCCCAAAAAGCACATAAAGAGAGATTTACTACTGACCTTATAAGAAGGTGCTCCAGGGTGCAGGCTACTGACATTTACCAACATTCTGACTCGTCCACTACTTTCAGCAATTGCTGCATAAGTTGGTTTGTCCACAAAGTTCGAGGTTCGATGTTTCTGATGTAGCCTTCCATTTTGCAAATTGGACATCCTCACACCCTCTTCTCTACTACTTCCTGCCGTGTCATGCTTCTGAATATCAAGTTGGCTTTCAGTAGTGCTTTTGCCCAAATCCATTTTCGAAAACTGTGTAGCTGCGGCTCGTGCACCAGCTATAGCTTTGATAACACTAGCTGGTTTCTCCAAAGTAGAGGCATTGGAGTTACTGAAGTAAGAGGCGAGTGATCCAGGTTTTAATGAAAAAGGATCTCGAGGATCTGGAAGCGGAAACTTCACTGGTAGAAGGCCTTCCACCGGACGAAGACCTCTTAGTGCAGCCTCTGACATCTGTAAGGGAAATGTGCAATGAGGTTTAGAAATCAACAACAGTCAACAGAGGGGGAAATAAAAGTTCCCTTGCAACACAAAACACGTTTAACACAAGAATACCCTCTTCTCCAGGTTATAAACGCCTTGACGACCTCGCATTTCGAAAGGAACTAGTAACTTCTGCATTTAGTTAGAGGAAATTAGTTCAATGGAAGAAGTTTAAGGTTTGAAAAATATGTGAGATATATTATACCAATCAGTTAAGAAATGGCATGAAATCTTCCAGTTAAAATAAAAAAAAGGAAGTTGAAAGACATTAGGTGTTTGGTCATGGACTTGAAGAAATGATGAAAACATACCTGTGGATATTCACAGAGCCAACAGAAATCAGTTAGTCCTTCGAGCCTCACCTGAAAGCAACAGCCAAAATGATTAAAACCGAACATACAAACAAATGAACAAATCATTGTAAATATATATGTCAAACAAGTTCTCACAAATTTTCTAACACAATTCCTACCGATTCAGGTACTGCCTCCCAGCACACTAGCTCTTCAGACTTGACACATCCAACCACTTCAACACAACCTATAAAAAGAATGCTAGATTAGTTTAGGTGATATTTCATGTAGAAATGGTTATACAGAAAGATGTTACGGGAACCATATATGCAAACAAATAAGGTTAATTTTATATGCAGGCCATCTAGGATAATACCACCAGAATAATAAGGTGTGTTTCCACCTTTCCCTCGTCTACTAGCCATCTTTGGATCCAAACTCTTTTAATAATCCTTTGTGAAGGCTCTAGATGTCATATTGAATCTCTTCCCCTAGAGATTTGCTAGACAATTGTCTAGCAAATCTCTAGGGGAAGAGATTCAATATGACATCTCGAGCTTCACAATAGGATATTAATAGGGTTTGTTACCGTCTCCTAGTGTTGTCATTAGTTTTAGCGACAGAAAATCTAAGTTCCAGTGTTTGTAATTTGTGAGATACAATCGGGAGGGTAGGGTCTAGGATTGGCACTTGCACTTCGAAAGACATACAATTGTGGCCAAGACTTGCCATTCTTTCCATTCCCACATGCTTAGACATGCTCAGGTATAACTACTTATTCCTTAGCTCGGGAATAGACTTATCTTTGAGTGTAGGATAGCTAGGAGATACGATTTGCTAGCGCGCGCGCACACACACACACCGCTTTCTGTTCGAATCATCGCATGCATGCTCATTTATAAAAATGATTTCTAAAACTTTCTTTAAGTTTTCTTGTGTTGAATGATCATATATACAGGGGCGGACCTACATGGGGACTGGCGGGGGTGACTTTTAGGGGTGTTCATCGGTTCGGGTTGACCCGCCAAACCGAACCGAACCGGTCTATTTGGTTCGGTTTGGATCGGGTATTTTTGACCGTTCGGTTTGGTTCGGTTCCAAAAAAAAAAAACCCGCTATGGCCGGTTCGGTTCTGGGTTGTGAGTTTTTTAACCCGAACCAACCCAACCCGAACCATTGGTACTATAACCTAGTCGTTACTACTATACAGTGTACAGTCTCACTAATATTATACATTACATGGTGATGACCTCAATTACCACCATTCGATGCATTCAAAACTTTCAAGTGTTCAACGGTGTGATGAAACTGAAAAGTGAAGGGTGTTACCTACATAATTACTTGTACCCCCAAATCCCTACTTATGAAATATCTCAAAGTGAAAAATTAAGAGTGTTACTAGTGATTGTATAAGGGCAAATATCAGCACCCAAAGTTAAAGGCTTAAAAATGAAATCTAAACCAATTCAACGGCTTAACCATTCACGCCTCACGATGTGATGACGAGCAATTTGAAAGACTCGCAAAACCGAACCAAACCAAACTTTTCCGGTTTGGTTTGGTTCGGTTTTTACCAAGGAATGGTTTGGTTCGGTTCCATTTTCTAGAGAACCGAACAACTTGGGTTCGGTTCCAAATTTATCAAAAAACCGAACCAACCCGAACCATGAACACCCCTAGTGACTTTGTCATGTTGTAGAGCAAAAGAATGTTTATATTTTGCCTTATAAGTGTAGAATGTGAGGGCACAAATAATGTTTGACATACATAGCTATATTGAATAAAAAATTCTAGTTTAGTAATTCAAAAAGTCATCACCAATTACTGATTGGGAAAGGTATCAAGACGTTTGTGAACAAATGTAACACTTGCATTCATCAAATGTAGAACATTTGTCAAACGCACATACTTTTACTTTACTTTCAAGATTATATAGCTAACATGGACATGAATCATAGAACATGTGAGTACAAAGTATTGGATCCAAAAAAATTAGTCTAGATACACTTACAAAGAATATACTGATATAAAAGGACAGTATGAAAATATTCAGTAAATCTACTATCACATATATGAACCTATATAATGTTTGATAACAATGAAGAAATTTTAGACTAGTTTTGATACCACGTTGGAGGCAAAAATAAAACAACAGATAAAAATTACTTTATTACTCAGTACAGTTAAGCATTTTCCAGGACAAGAACAACGAGAATAACATATTGTTAGACCACTAAAAGCATCAAGCACTAGATCATGAGGATAATTTATATTAATTTCATCGGGAATTCAATATATGCCACTTGAAGAACATGTTAATAGTATTGCTTTGATCAACTAATGCTTACTGAAAATATATTTAAACTACTAATTCACATGCATAATCATAGCCAAGTGCCATAGTGAAATGGATGTGTTAGGGAACATGCATGTTAGAGACTGCACCAGGGACACGCATGCCCACCAAACAATAAGATTTTTGTCTCTCAAATATCTACAGTTTGATGAAAATTAACAAAAATACTGAGTTAGGGACACATACCTAGAAGTCGGGAGACTGGATAATGCTCTGGGAACTTTATATCAGTTATCCCATTGACGGCATATATTGCCTTGTAAAAATCCTCCATCCTTTTGATTGTATCTGAGTCAGGAACTTTTGAGGCAGCATGAATCCAAAGTCGGCCTTGAAAAGAACAAATCTGTATGTTATGTGCAACACAAGGACCGACAAAGACCCATGATATTATGCATACAAGAAACAGAGCATTTGAGCTATACATACAAAAAACCCAGGAGTGGCCAACTGATAAAATGTTGCAACCCTGGAAACCTAAGCTTCTGTACCCCTAATTTAAGTACTCGAGGTGTATTATTTACTCAACACTTGGTATCAAATATAGAATGGTGGGGACACCAGAGCATGGCTGTCAGATCAACGCCCTTACACCCGCCAGAGGAGGATGATGGCCTACCAAATGGTCATGTGGTACACTTAAGACATTCATATGCTTGGCCCATTTGTTCGTGGGCTTCGAATATTTGTTTTATATTTTCCTGCATTTTATTTAGATCATATACCAACCTGGTTTTATGAGAATGGGGTTCATTTCAATGCACCGAGACCACATAGCTTCCAAACTATGATAGAGGCGATTGGACAATTTGGTTCCGGTAAGTTATTTATTGCTTACAAGTAGTTGTTTAATATTAAATAGTAAGTTCTTTATTACTTACTACATACTAATTTGTGTATGATTCGTGTTTCTAGAAATAAAGGCACCCTCTTATCACAAACTTAGAGTGTCTCTACTGTTATAACTTTTTACTTAATTGTCCTAAAGGAACTGTCTTCCTTAGGTCTCTTGATGGATCGAGTCAAGTGAAAGACTCAAGGCTAATTGTAGGGATATTGAACAATATCATTAAGGAAGTTAGGAAAGAAAACATCGTTCAGGTAAAGTTTTCTTTTTGTTCATTTGAGTTAATTTATATTATTCAAGTGATATTTGCATTTTGAGTCTTTGATTTATCAATTGAGTTATGATTTTTTTAATTTTATAGATTATCATTAATATTGCTTCTAAATGCAAGTTGTCGGGAGGGTTTTGATTGAGGATCACCCAACAAAGTATTGGTCCCCTTGTATCGCACATTGTGTGGACCTCATGTTGGCTGATACAAGGAAGTTGCCTAGGGTGGCCAATGTTTTGAAGGAGATAAAGGCACTTGATGTGTTCATGTTCAACCATGCACATGTTTCACCTTATGAGGAAGTTTACAAAGGAAAAAGACTTGCATCAATCAACGGTGACAAACTTTGCAAGAAGTTATTTGTCACTTGGGAGCATCCAGAACATAGCCCAATAAAGGAGAATGTTTCATTCCGATTAGCGAAGCCAAAGCAGCTGGACAAAGAGAGCTGAAGGAAAGAAGATTGCAAAGATAGTGAGTGGAACCACATTTTGGAACAATGTGCATTTCTCCCTAAAGGTTCTAGCTCCACTTTTGGATGTTGTGAGGTCGGTGGATAGAGAAATACAAACTTGCATGGGCTATATATATGAAGTCATGGATCGTGAAAAAGAAAAGATCAACAAGAACCTTAGAGAAGATGAGAGGACATATGTTTAACTATGGGCTATAGTTGATGAAAACTGGAATAAGCAACTCCATCAACCACTACATGCGGCGGGGTTTTACTAAACCCTCAGTTCTACTTCTTGATGAGCTTAACTGACATAGAAAGTAAGTCTGAGATCAAGGGTGACTTGTTCAATGCCATCAATTGATTGGTCACCGATGAAGATCATAATGATAGGGTGATTGATCAGCTTCCTATATATAGAGAAGCAAGGGGCCCATGGGATCGGCAAGAGCCATTAGGAGGAGTGCAATGACTCCTCTAAATTTGCATATAGCGGAGCAGTGAATGACTTTTGGTAGTGATGTCTCGGAGTTTATAGAAGTTTACCATTTGAGGGCTTAGTCAAAGTTGTAGTGCATCTCCATGCGAACACAACTAGAGTATTTTTGACAATGTGAGTCCAAATATCATGATAAATTTGAAGAAGAGACTACTTACTTAAAGTTTCTAAGTACTAACGTAAAATTTATGGTTTTGTATATACATTCGAAAAAGAGAAACAATTTGGATTAGAAGAGGTTGAATGATCTTGATTTTGTTCAATACAATCAAAGGTTGTGTCGTCAATATCATAATTGCTTGAGCGTAGATGGACAAGATGCAAAACTGATCGTTTTATGAGAGGTGATTGACGTTATTGATTGGATAGTCCCTACAGATATCGAGGAACTTGTTCATGATGATTGATGATGAGGACCTCATTTGAAATTATGTTGACCAAGCTATGGAAGCTAATGAAGAAGGATAATAGAGGAGGATAAGGACTATTCTTTAGACGGGGGACTGGGGGAGGAGATAGTTATAGGGGTTTATCATCCCGGGATGATGACATGATGGATTGACTTGAAGGGGGATAAGATAGTGATTATGATTTATCTTCTTTTTTTTGTTGGGGATTTCAATTATTTAGATTCTTTATCATTGATGTTGCCATGTTAATGTAATGCACTTATATTTTCATCAGTTTTTAAGATGTTATCATGTTTTTATAGCATTGTGTTATCATTATCTCGCTTAAATATGATCTATTTAACTTAATAGTAGTGTAGGGGGAGGGGGAATATAGGGCCCTGTTTAGATAGGATTCTGATTATGGATTCTAGGAGTTCGAAATCCCAAAAAATGGCTCTGGAGTCCGGAGCCTCGATTTTGGGCTCCAAAAAATGCCTTTCAGAAGTACATTTTGGGCTCTCCGCAGAAACACTTTTTGGGATTGGGTTGTATCCAAACAGACTTTTCATCTTTTTTAAGAATTATAGACTTCCAGAATCCTAAAATCTAGGAACTGGAGCGTATCCAAACAGAAGCTAGGGGACCTCGATGCCACAAAAAAAAAAAAAGCCAAATGCCTAGGGGACCTTGTGCCTAGGGTGAGCCTGGATTTTTGACTGCATATCTTGTTTATATCGTTCACTTATCATTCATGACTCTCTTCAACCTAGGATCTTCCCATACAAAGCAAGATTGTCGCCATATCATCATCACCATCATCGTGCCCCCACGGACATTACTCGTGCTGATGCCCTCCCCCGCCCCAACCCATGTCCTAGTCTAGCCACCCGACCGCCACCCTCACCCAACCAAGCTGCCATCCCGGTCTTGCTCGCTCACCCGGCCCGACAGCCCCCAAACTGGCCCATGTTCCGGTCCCGTCGTCCAACCGCTACTCGTGCCCTCACTTGAACCAGCTATCATCCCAGTCCCGATCTCACTCCCTCGGCCTGGCCGCTATCCTGGACCACGTGCCCAACCACCACTCGCACGTGCCCCGCAGCTTGCGTCCGTCGATTCCCGCACACCACATGGCCCGCACCCATTACTCCCTGTGCACATATTTCTACCGCCTTGCATGTCCCGTCGGTCCGCGCTTCACACGACCGCACGCTTTGTGCACCCTGGATCTATTCAGCAATGCCATTTTTGCTCGCGTACTTCTGACGCCTGCCGAATCTCCGAGAACCTCCACTTCAATCCAGTTTTGATCGTTCTTATTTTTACACCATGCAACCTAAATTTAGAGCCTAATTCTTTGATGCACATGATCTTTAAAATCTAAATCTTTTGCATGCTTAATTGTTGCCTGTTGGATATATTACCCACTATTACATGAACATAAGATCAAACTCTGCTTGATCGATGCTAATAAAATTTCGTCAGATTCTTTTGGGACTACTTGACTCTAGCATTAAACCTCAACTGCCCTAACCTATGAAAGTTTCATAGCTCTCAAACGATCATCGATTCAATTTTCTGAATCGTCAAGGTACTACCCGTGTGCAAGTGACTCTCTCTTGATCGGAACTAATCAGCAATCCTGAACTACAAAAGCATAGAACTGAATCTTCTTATCTTTTTATTTGAGTTCTTAATTGAAAATTTGATTGAGTTGCGTGATAGTTTAGATTTTCTTGGGTTCCTACATCACAGCACCCCTACATGATCCGAGTCACAGAATCAGCGATATGGGATCTTAGAAAATATCGACGAATTTGAAGAATCCGAGTCTTTGAATACAACCAAAGACGCGCTCCCATCTGACAAACAACGGAAGGGATGATACCTGTGAGGGGAGCAGGCCACGATCTTCCCTCGATGCGCTTGATGCCGTGGACAAGCAGCGAGGCCCAGGGTTGGTGCATCGTCAGGCATGGGTTACTGTACTTCTCCCCTCCGCCACTGCGGCCGCGGCCGCCGCCGCCCCTGCTTCGCATCATCTCTCCAGAACGGGGGCGCGAGATGCAGAATTGGGTAAATTCTCGTTGAGCCGTGGGAACCCAGGAAACCCTTTCCGCTTTGACGAGTGCCCGTGGGTACGGTAACAATTTACGAAGGGTGGGTATTTACGAACGGTGGGGTTATATATAGCTAGGGCTGGCAATTTCGGACCCGATACGGCCGACCCGACATGACCCGACACGAAGTTAGCGGGTCTGGGTCATGGCTAAACGGGTTCGGGTCGTAAACGGGTCGACACGATAGACCCGTTTAATAAATGGGTCGGGTCTGGTTTAGGGTCTGGACAGGGTAGATCCGGGAAGACCCGTTTAAAATTCAACGGGTCGGGTCGGGTCTACCCACAATCCGATACTATAATATATAGTATCAGCGAGTCTATCGGGTTAGGTCGGGTTGAGTCTGATTGGGTCGGATCGGGTCAACTGAATATACCTGTGTGGTAAACGGGTCCAATTGGTCTTATCGGGTCTACCCATTTATAAATGGGTCGGGTATGGGTTTAGGATCTAGACCTTAGACACGATTAGTTAAACGGGTCGGGTCCGGATCTAAACACGACCCGAAACTAGACACGACACGAACCCGACCCGACACGACCCATTGCCACCCCTATATACAGCCCACTAAAGATCGTAGGTGATGGGGCATTAATTTATTAGCTAAATGGCATTAATTTATTAGCTAAATGACAGGCAATGTTTAATTATTGCACTAAGTCCCTCTTGAATTTGCTACAACAAGTCTCTCACTCTTATTTTCCCCCCTCATGTGCTACAGTAAGAGTATCCATTCATCTCCAACTATAGTATCCATTCACCGGTTGACATTGTGCATGTAGCGGTTGCTATAATAATTTTCACTATAGCTGCTACAGTGATTTTACTGTAGCAAGAGTATCGATTCGATTTGGTAAGAGTTTTAATTTAGTGAATTGATTGTTGCTACAGTGGTTTCACTATAGCAAGAGTATCAATTTGGTTTGGTAAGAGTATTAATTAGACGAATGGATACTCTTACTGGAGACGAATATGGATACTCTTGCTATAATGAAATTACAGTGATTTCACTGTGACAAGAGTATCGATTCAGTTTGGTAAAAATATCAATTAGCCAAATAGATACTCTTTCTACAGTGATTTTACTGTAGCAACCGCAACATGCAAAGTGTCACCTGACGAATAGATACTCTTTCTAGAGATGAATCTATACTCTTGTTAGAATGTTTTTGATGTAATAGCTACAGTGAAATCATTGTAGCAACCGCTACATGCATAGTGTTAATCAGCGAATGGATACTCTAACTGGAAACGAAAGAATACTCTTGCTGGAGGGGCAGTTTTGTAATTTAAAGGATAGAAAAGAAAATCAACATTTTCGATTAGGGACTTGTTGTACAAACATATCTTTCAGGAAGGATTTTAGCTAATATCCTAAGTTGTATCCTTTAGCTTAAATAAAGACCTATGGAGGGATTGATGATTAATTTAACCCTTGAAAATATGCCCGATATGTTCCCTCCTCTTTGGCTAATGGAAGACCACACCCGCCACCTCGTCACCGCCCCATACATGTCATCACCTGTCTCCGTCGACGGCAACCCACCATTGCCTTTTCCTTCCTTCAATTCTCATCTTTCTTCCTTTCTTCTTCCTCCTCCTCCTTGTTGGACAATTGATGGATGGAGACCAAGGAAATATACAAACAAAGAAGATTTAGGCTTGAAGCACGTATTAGATACGCTTTCTTTAAAGCGTTATTCGCTCCCTCTCACAAACTGTAGGACTCCTGACGAATTGCTCACAGGATGCGGCATGCCTTTGTGGTTCGATGCATAGCAAAAGCGAAGAAACAACTTTTGAAACTCAGATATAGTTAGAAGAATAACAAAGAGTAGCTTTTAGGAGAAGAGTGAGTAATAGGCTCTGTTTGAGCGTGTTTCCAGGCTGGTATGAGCCTAGATTTATAAGGCCTGAGGCACCCTTATAAGTAAACGGCTCCTTATATGATTTGATCCTGAGACCTCCCTCCTTGTAGCTCACTCCTCTTATCAAGGAGCTATAACAACTTTGTTGTTAGTCTTCCAACAAACTAAAACATATCAATAATTTGAAAATATCAAAATCTCCAACACTCACTCCCTTCTTCCTCCTCCCCATCTTCTTCCTCCACCCACTATTTCCCTCTTTTTTTTTCCTTCTTTCTCCTCCTCCTCCTACCCTTCTCCTCCACCTCCTCCTCCCCCCTCTAAAATTGTGATAATCAGTCAAACCAGGCCGAATGCATCTATTGTGCATTCGGCCAAGTGTCGCGAATTCAAAGGGAGTGATTTTGAGAGGAGGGGGAAGGGGGGGGGGAGAGAGAGAGAGAGAGAGAGAGAGAGAGAGAGAGAGAGAGAGAGAAAGAGAGAGAGAGAGAGAGAGAGAGAGAGAGAGAGAGAGAGAGAGAGAGAGAGAGAGAGAGAGAGAATAAGAAGAAGAAGAAGAAGTGGGGGGAGGAGGAAGAAGAAAAAGAAGTGAGGATGAGAAAGAAGGAAATGAGGAGAAGGTGGAGGAGGAAGAAGGAGACGACGACGATGGATTACTTGTAGACCTATCAATCGGATTGGGCTGGGTCAATCAAAGTATGCCCAAACCCAGCCCGAGCTCTAGGTGGCCCTTCAAAATCCGAACTTGGCCCAAAATTTTACCATCATGTTCAGCCAATTTTAATTTCTTCTTTCGAACCGAGTTCGGGTCAGCCCGAATAAGATCATTGTGAGAGAAAAACTCATGAAAAAACTACATTCACTATATTCCTACAATTTATAAATAATAATACGTCTCATCATTTCACTAAAACCTAATATATTTGTATGGACAACGTACCTAAAATCATAGACATACATAAAACAAAAAATTTACTAGATTATAAACAATAGCAACTCTCACTAAAAACAAATTTGTGCATAACTTTATCTCCTAAATAAGTAAAATATATAGAAAGGGGATGGTCCAATAAACTAAGGGAAATTTTATTCATACCCCATAAATCTGTAATTAGCCCCCATTTCCAACAAACTTGAACACACCCCATTTTTTTTTTTTCATACCCCATTCCAATCCCAAAAATACCCTTCCCCCTTACACCCCACCTTCAATACACCCCAGTTAAATGGCCCGCCCCAACTTGATTATACCCCACTCAACCACATACCCCTTAAATATACCCCAATTATATGCACTCTTGAATACACCCCACTCTTAAATAAACCCGGCTGATACTTGAAGGCACAAGTAGAGCTGCAACTTGGGCGGGCCAACTTGAACCCAACCCGAGTCCAACCCGAACCCAACCCGAATTTGGAAGGGCTAATCCGAGCCCAACCCGAATTATTTCTCCTCGACCCGTCAGGACCCGACACGAAATTAGCGGGTTTGGGACAAGGCTAAACGGGTTCGGGTCGTAAACGGGTCGTAAACGATTGACCCGTTTAATAAACAGATCGGGTCCGGGTTTAGGGTCTGGACACGGTAGACCCGTTTAGTATTCAACGGGTCGTGTCGGGTCGGGTCTACCAGCAATCCAATACTATAATATATAATACTAGTGGGTCTTTCGGGTCAGGTCGGGTCAAGTCGGATTGGGTCAACTGAATAGATCCGGGTGGGGGTCTTACCGGGTCTTATCGTGTCTACCTATTTATTAGCGAGTCGGGTACGGGTTTAGAATCTAGACACACGATTAGTTAAACGGGTCGGGTCCGGGTCTAGGGGTTTTGGACACGACACGAACCCGACACGACACGACTCATTGCCACGTCTAGCTGCAACTTGGGCGGCCCAACCCGAACCCAACCCGACTTTGGGCGGGTTAACCCGAACCCACCCCGCACAACCCGGCCAACCCGACGGGTTGGGCTTGGGCTAAGTTTAAACAAACATTTGGTTGGGTTGGGGGTACAAAAGACGCTGAGCAGCGGCTTTGTGGTTTGGGGTACAAAAAAAAGGGCATTGTTGGTGTTAAAGGATTGTTGAGTAAGTTATTGAGAAACGCTAGGGATTCGGGGGCTAATTACAGATTTTTGGGGTATGAATAAAATTTCCCTAAACTAATACATCCTTTCTATTTCGGGTTCGGGTCTAAAACGGGTAGTGCAGCTGGAGACCTCTTCTGACGGCGGTTCTGGGGTTTCATCGGCGGCAAGCTGATGGTGCACCACCCACCCGCATCCCCGCCACCGGTTGAAGGAGAAGGAGAAGGCGAAGGAGCATGGCCCATGGAATCCCTAGTTTCGGAGGTGCGATGGCTCCTGCCGCAGCACTGCATGTGCCCGTCTCCCCCACCACCAAAACCCTAATCTCACCACCCCCGTCCTCCCCTCTTTCGTCTACAAACAACCCACCTTCCTTCCCCCGCTGCCTCCTCACCAAATTCGAATCCAGGTCCCTCCGAAGGCACCCTTCCATCACCCCCAGCTCCACAAGCACTGGATCTCCCTCGATTCCCCTCACCACCTCCGGTAAGCAAAATCCCCACCTCCCATCACCCCCACCCCTCCCTCTTCTTTCAGCCCATGCACTTCTCTACCGAGAGCTCGGTCTCAACGAAAGCGAAGCCCAGTCCCTCCTCCTCAAGCACCCACATCTGGAATCCACGTCTCCAGAATCCCTCCACCACCGCATCCTCTCGCTGCAATCCGTCGGAGTCGCCGGCCCCGCCCTCCTCCGCACCGTCACCCGGCGCCCTGAAATCCTGACATCACCCGAGATCGAATCCTTCCTCGATTTCGTCCGGCAAGAGCTGCACGGACTCCGTCCGATCAAGGTCGAGCGCCTGCTCGTCGGGACCGCTGCTCGGCTGTTCACCGGATTCAGCTTGAGGGTCAGGGTGCTTGTGGAGCACGGGCTCCCCCCGGAGAAGCTGGGCCAACTCCTCAACGATGTCGACATCAGGAAGGTGTTCTGCGAGAGGCCATCCGAGGAGCTCGGCGAGACGATCCTCTTCCTGAAGCGCTACGGATGGCCGGAGCTCATCCTGCGCCGCCCGATGCTTCTGAATCTGGACCTGCGCGGCCAGCTGATACCCAGAATCGAGTTCCTCGCAGAACTCGGCGGGGGAGATGAGGAGGCCGCCCGGGTCCTGATCACAAAGCTACCGGCCATCCTTGCCTACTCCGTCGAACACTTCCAGTCCCACGTCGAGTTCTGGAGATCGGTCGGCCTCACCGGGGAACAAGTCTTCAAGATAGCTCTCGTCTATCCCAACATCTTCAGCGTGAGCAGAGAGAGGAAGCTGAGGCCCAGGGTCGGGTTCCTGGAGCAATGCGGGCTGAGGTCGGACGATATCTTTCGGTTTCTGATCAAGGCACCCCTGTTCGTGAGCCTCTCCTGGAGAGAGAACCTCTCGAAGAAGCTGGCATTCCTTGTGAAGATTGGGCACAGGCATCGGACGAGGGAGATGGCGGTGGCTGTTGGCGCGACGACGAGGACGAGCTGCGAGAACATGCAGATGGTGGTTGGCGTCTTCCTCGACTACGGGCTCTCCTGCGAGGATGTGCTGGCCATGAGCAAGAAGCACCCTCAGGTGCTGCAGTACAACCACGAGTCGATGGAGAAGAAGATGGATTTCCTGATCGAAGGGATGGGCAGGGAGGTGGGGGAGCTGCTGCTTTTCCCCGCGTTTCTTGGTTACAAGCTCGACGATCGGATCAAGCGGAGGTACGAGGTGAAGAAGAACATGTTCAAGGGAAAGAGGATGTCACTCAACAAGCTCCTTAGCGTGTCGGCCGATAGATTTGTTTTGCCAGACCCAGATTAATTAATTAATTAATTAATTGTCCTTTGAGATTAATGCACTCACTCTTTTTCGATGCGTATGACCAACAAAGGGTTATATATCAATTAAATGTCCACAAATTTCCTACAAAATAACCCAAGCATATCTATTTTTTTTTTTTAATTTTAAGGATCCAACGTAGAAATAGTCCGAAAATGTCGGCAAAAATGATCAACATTTGAAAAACATAGGGCATCCCATCTTTTTTTTTCGAACAATTTCACAAAAAAAAGAGGATAAATTACACATAGACCGCCCGTGGTTTGACAGATTATCACTTACACTCCCTCATGTTTAAAACCCTACAAATGCCCCCCTATAGGTTGAAAAACATATGACTTGCACCCCCTGAGTACCCCCCTCAGGGGTGCAAGTGATATGGTTTTCAAACTATAGGGGGGCATTTGTAGGGTTTTAAACATCAGGGGATGTACGTGATAATCGGTCAAACTACATAGGGTCTATGTGTAATTTACCCAAAATTCTATCATTTAAATGAAAGAAACCATCTTATTCCTCCATTTTGATTTTTTTTTCTTAAAAGATTGATATTTATTGACTGAGGTCGACCAAAATTTGATTGGCACAGGACAAATTTTAATCAAAATCTTCTTGCAAAAAAAATATATATCAGTACTGAACAAGTATTTACAACATATTTAAAACATTAGATTTAAGTATTACCTGTAGATGTAGACACTGTAACCGGGTACTATAATCGGGTACTGAACGCTTGAAGCTCCAAAGGCTGCGACCTCGGGAGCTGGTGTGGAGAGAGGAACGACACTCGTAGATTCGGAGGGCTCGACCTCGGACCTTGGGGTGGCAGCTGGAGCGCTCTAAGCTGGTCTACCTTTGCCTCTGTGAGCTCTCGACCGTGATGTCATCTGAAAACAGTAATATTTTTTCATACAAAACAAAATGAGATAAATTTTGAAGTATTCAAATATATACATATAAAAGCAATAATATTTGAAGCAATAAGATATACAATTTGATTTACATATGAAACAATTTGATTTACATATGAAACAGTTTGATTTACATATGAACAATAAGATATACACTTTGAAACAACCCGATTTACATATGAAACAATCGTTTTATGTCTCATATTCGTTACTTACATCGCATTCCTTTTCTTCCATCATTTGATTTTTGTCGTGGGTTGCATCGACGATGATTATATAATTATTTGTAGACCAATTTATCTTGTAAACATCTTTATTTTTGTTGTATACTGCGTCGACGATGATTATCTCATCATTCTGGTACATATTCAAATCATCATCAGTGACCACCGCATCTGTGTTTTCTATGTTTTTAATAATCTTTGGATGGTGACCTGCCTATAATTTGCCAATCTGGAGCGGTGTTATCCGGTGCGTAAAATATGTACTCCGCTTGAAAGGTAGGGATGAATGGATCTTGATATTAGGTATTCAATCTCTTGGCGGTATTGACGCTGATAAAACTACTTTTGTCAACATTATAACCCGTACTATGATTATTAATATCATACCAATTGCATTTGAACAATACGATCTAATTTTTGCTAAGTTATATAATCTCGAGAATATCGTTGAGGATATTGTAGAAGTCGATATTTACTAATTCATCTTGCCCATCGTTGATGATAACCCCGTTATTTTGCGTTTTTCGTGATTTTTCACTATCTTTTATCCGAAATTTATAACTGTTAACAATATAGTCATCGAATGATATCGCGTCTTGCAAAGGGCCACAAGATAAGCGCTAGAGATCCTTATTCATGAGCGAATCGTGGTTGTCGTGTAGTTCTTGTGCCTAGTCACATTACATTCATGATGTGAATACATAATTGTTGTTCGATAATTATTATCAATAAGATTCAATCATAATGTGAATACTTAGTGTTTCTTGAACCATGATGAGAATTTACGATCATGAAATTGTGGCGTATTTTGAGTACCTCAACTATTAATGACAGTTTTTTATGGGCCTTGTATTATAGGTTATGAATTAAATTATAATTAACACATATACTTAATGAATAAACTGAAAGAATATGAATAAATGATCATAAAATACTTACTCAATGAATGACCACACTTCATCACACTAGCGCAAGTCATACATATGTGCCTATAGAATCTTATCCACAGACAATCGACGAGTTTTGCAATATCTTCTTTGAGGTTTACCTAGGCTATTTCGGTAAATATAGACGGATCCCCATTGAAGTTTACTGGACCACCGTTATAGTTTTGCTCAAGTTGATTGAATATCGTGTCTATACTATGTGTTATCTTGAGTAGAACGTCTGACATTCTTCTACCATGTATCCTTCAGTAATTGATACCTACGGATGACTCTTATTATGAATATATGATTTTAATATTCGTAAGTACCTAATTCGAGAAGAAAATTTATGAATAAATACATCAAGGAACGATCAAATATATTAAAGAATGAGACATTTATACCTCTCGATAAAATACATCCAGCGGTAATGAACTGGATCATCGAGTTTGGCCTCTTTTGCCAATTGAACGGTCAAATACACCATGACATCAAAGAATAAAGGTGAAAAATATCATCTCTAGTTTGCAAAATGTGATTGCAATATCCCTCTCCATCCGATCAAGTTGGTCCACTCTGAGTACCTTCAAGCACAACTGCCTGAAAAACATGTTATGCTCAATTAACGGACTGGATACCTGTTCAGCTAAATTTCCACGTATAGCACGGGATAACAATCGATGTATAAGAACATGACAATCATGTCTCTTTAATCCATACAACTTTCGATCATTCTCTTACAGACATTGTGCGATATTCGAAGAGTAACCGTCCAACAATTTCAAAGAACGTAGAAATGCATATAAGGCTGTCTTCTGTTATAAGCTCACAGTGTAGCATGCAACTGGCAACACATACTTATCTCCAATCTCTTGGGAATGAAGTGATTTTCGGATGCCCAACTTCTTAAGATCGAGACAAGATTTAAGATTATCTTTCATCTTATCGTCGAGATTCGGTAGTGTTCCTATAATGTTGTCATACATATTTTTCTCGATATGCATGACATCCAATTTATGTCGCAAAGAGTATGCTACTCTAGTACGGCAGTTTAAAAAAAATACTCTTCTTCTTTCAGTTATGCTCACACGTAGAGTCTTCGTATGTTATCTTTTTTTTGTTTTTTTCAAGTGTCACCGCATCGAGCTGATTCAATTCATACAAAACTTTTACCCTCGAAAGTTTATTCGGAGCCTTTATAAGCTCCTTCTTGCCATTGAACGCTCTTTTGTTCTGTCTCCATTTATGGCTCTCAAGAAGGAACCTTCGATGACCCATATAACATAACTTGCCTTTGTTCTTTAACCGCAATGAATGTGTGTCCTTATTGTATGTAGGGCATGCCAATTTTCCTTTAGTACTCCATCCGGATAAATTTGCATATATAGGAAAGTCATTGATGATCCATAGAAGTACCGTATGCATCCAAAAATTTTGGCTCAACGAGGCATCATATGTATCGGTCCCAACCTCCCATAACTCATTCAACTCCTCAATCAACGATTGCAAGTAAACATCAATATCATTACCAGGTGACCTGGGTCCGGGAATGAGCAAGAAGAGCATTATGTACGGCTTCGTCAAGCACATCTAGAAAGACAAATTGTATGGAACTAGGACAACTGACAAAATACTGTACGACACACTCATATTCTTAAAGGGGTTAAAGACATCGCTAGCAAGCCCTAATCTGACGTTGTGAACTTCATATACGAATTCAGGATATAGTTCTGATCAAAATCTTTCCACATTAGAGACTCGACCGGATGTCTCATAACCCTGTCATTTGTACGTTCTTGTGCGTGCCACCTCATGTGCTTAGTAGTCTTCGATGATATAAACAACCTCTGAAGCCTGTCTCTAAGCAAAAAGTTTAGAAGAATCTTTGCATATACATTTTTCTTCCTTCAGTTGGTACTAGATTAGGCATCCGCCTCTTTAGATCTCAGTGTTCCGCATATGTGGCATGACCGCATATGTTTGTATTCCTTCCGGTACAATATACAATCGTTCACACATACATCGATTTTGTCATAACCAAGCCTGAGATCTTTATTGTCTTATTTGCCTCATAGAATAATTTTGGTAATGTCACACCCATGGAAAAAAGCATCTTTAAACAAATTTAGCAACATATTAAATGACCTATTAATCCAACTATTGAGGCACTTCAAATGAAGAAGCTTTACGATGAAAGAGGGTTTTGAAAACTTCTCACACCCCGGGTATAGAGGTTGCTCAGCATCCTTAAGCAATATGTAGAACTTGTTCGCTTCAATATTGGGCTTATCACATGACGACGTTTTGTGTCTATTCCACCTTACAAATCATGTATCATACCCTCCATGTCATCACCATCATCCGTATTAATATCATCGTCATCGACCACTATCTTTGTATTTTCACCGTGAGCTGTCATGGGACTATATCTAGCTCTTCACCGTACGAGAACCAACGAGTATAGCTAATGTCAAAGCCACACATTACTAGATCAACCTCACATTCCTCTCGAACCTTCCTAGTGACCCTTCCGTAGTCTATACCCACACGATTTTTCCTTCAAGCGGTGTAAGATGCTCAAATGCAAAAACCAGGAAGTTTCTTACTCCTTCTCCGTACTCTTGGCTCATCCGATTCGAATTATGCATCCAACTCTTATCAATCGAAGACATCTTTGCCTATCTGGCCAAACATATATATGTAGTAATTTCAAACCATTTCTATGAGACTACCTCAACCACACATGTTATCTAATATAACAAATTATGGTGTCCTAAGGCTAATATAGCAAATTATGGTTTCTTGAGGCTAATATAGCAAATTAGTTGTCCCGAACCATGGTATCATCATGGTTCAGGGTCCAAGCGTCGAAACTTGTTATTCCGGCTGACATGGATGCAGAGACGGAACTATATAGAGACAAAGGGGGGCATATGGGTAAATAACACTTTGCTCCCCCTGAAGTTTAGCTCAAAAACACAACCCCCTATATTTAAAAAACTACATTTTACCGCCTACAATCCAGTTTTAATCGGATAAAAATTATCAACTGATAAAATTAAGTAGTTGACAAAGGGGTATTGTGCTAACATTTAAAACTTAGGGTGCGATTTTGAACAAAAGTAACCAAGCAAAACTACATTTTGCCCCCCTGCAATTCAGTTTTAATCATATAAAAATTATCAAATGATGAAATTAAGTAGTTGACAAAGGGTATCGTGCTAACATTTCAAACTTTAGGGTGCGATTTGGAACAAAATAAACCAAGCCAAACTATATTTTGCCCCATGCAGTTCAGTTTTAATTAAATAAAAATTATAAAATGAGGAAATTAAGTAGTTGACAAAGGGGTGTTGTGTAACATTTCAAACTTTAGGGTGCGATTTGAAACAAAATTAATCAAATTAAGGGGGGTTACCGAAGAGCTAGGGAGAGGGAGACCTCAACTGGAGGAGGAGGAGGAGAGGAGAAGGCCAGGAGAAGGAGAAGGAAGAGGAAGAGGAGGAGAGAGGAGGAGAGGACGGGCCGGGGAGGAGGAGAGGCTGGGAGAGGAGAAGGAGGGCCGGGGGACTCATCGGAGGAGGAGGAGGAGGCAGCGGAGTCGGAAGGAGGCCAGAGGAGCGCGGGAAGGGAGGCCCAGGGGGGGATTGATTAATAGACATTGCAGAAAGGGGATCAGGTTTTTTGATATTAAATAGGAGGCTTTTTACCGATCGACCGCAAATTATCCGTCGGTAAATAATTAATATTTGTCGATGGTAGTATTATAATCGTCGGCATAAAATATCAAAAATTTGTTATATATAAAAATTTATAATACCGACGGGTGCTTTATTGTTCGTCGGTAATATATAATATTTTACCGACAAGTATAATATATGCAGTCGTCAAAACTATTCTACCGACGGGTCATTTATTATCCATCGGTAAAAAATGGGTTATTTACCGACGATATTGTTATAACCGGCGGTAAATAATATCGAATATTTCTTAATTATAACAATTTATTTTACCAACAACTATGTTTCTATCTGTCGGTAATATAAAATCTTTTCCAGACAGCTATCATATTTTCCATCGGTAATACTATTATACCGACAAATACTTATTATCTGTCGGCAATTAAAATAAAATAAAATAATTAAATAATAGAAGTTATTATACCGACGGAAATTATAATATCTGTCAGCAAAAATTTATATTATACCGATGGTAATATAAAAGTCCGTCGGTAAAATATGTCTCTTTTGTAGTAAAAGCTACGTCGACGACAGATCTATGCTAAAACAATGCCGGAGCCAGATACAATAAGCTAAAGTTAAGCAAGAACCAGACACCATAAGTCAAAGCCAAAGCCAGAGCAAAGCCAAAGTTATGCCCGTGCTAAAGCCACGCACGTGCTAAAGCCAAGCAACCACGAAGGATCATGAGCAAAGCAACATACTTTCTAGCCGATAGGATGTAAAGTCCGGAGGATGAAAGCACCACAAAGTCTCTACCCCTTCTACGTTCAAGTGTTAACGTCAAAGCTACGCCGACGCCAGAGCTACGCAAAAGCAAAGCCAGAGCCAGACACCAGAAGCCAAAGCCGAAGGTGAAAGCAAGATCGATGCAGCGAATCGATGATCGAGGACGCTGAGGTCCAACAAGAGCCGAGGGAGACGCTAAGATCAAGGTAACGACGCCGAATGCCCCCTAGTCGAGAAACTGCAAAGCACAGAAGGGACAAAAACAAAGGCCAAAATCACTCGACCTCTCAAGAAACTGAAACATTGTAAAGAGCGCCCCTCTAGAGCTCTCGCTCGAAACAACGTGGAGACACGGATCAAAGGGACCCTCCAGAGGATCTCTCCCACAATCTCCTGATCAAATTTTCGTTGCACCCGGCTCACCCCCCCCCCCCGAGTCATCGGGATCCGGCTTGTAATCTCCGTGTGCGCAATAAAGACGACCCGAATCTTTTTCCGCATATACACCCATAACATCCTAAATGGAACCCACACCCAATATCACTGTCGTTGGTCATTTATAGGTCGCTGCCTGCCTCGGCCGCCGGGAACCCACCACCACCGCCGTCTCCCTCCTCTTTCTTCCTCCCTTCTTCTTCCTCCTCCCCCCGCTACTTCCACCTCCTCCTCCTCCTCTTTTCCCCTCTTCTGCCTACTCCTCATTGAAATCGTGACACTCGGCCACACTAAATAGAATGCACCATGGAGTCCGAATGTATGAAAGTTGCATTTGGTCTTGTGTGGCCAAGTGTCACAATTTCGAGGAGTAGGACGAAAAGAAGAAGAAGAAAGAAGAAGAAGAAGAAGAAGAAGAAGAAAAAAGAAGAAGAAGGGGGGGTAAGAGGAGGAGGAAGTAGAAGGGGAGGAGGAATTAGAAAGGAAGGAAAAATGAGGAGGAGGAGGGAGGAAGAAAGAGGAGGAGGAGGTCGAAGGCGGCGGTGGTGTGTTACCTGTGGCGGCGACGGAGGCAGGCGGTGGGGCACCGGTCTGCACGCGCACGATAGAGAAAAAAAAGTGGCGGGAGCTGTTTAGGTAAAACAAAGGCCGCAAGTTCGTTTAGGGGTAAAAGTTCAAATAGAATGTAGCTCCCGACGCTTCCGTCCGCAACATAGAAATACCAGACAAATAGGCAAATTCCCTTCGGGAAGGAAGTGAAGACGAGCGAAGGCCGAGCGAGGGTTTGGAGTTCTTGATCGTCGTGACAAAGTGAAGACCAGAAAAAAAGAGAGCGAAGACCGAGCTAGGGTTTGGAGTTCTGGATCGTCGTGATCTCGGAGTGCAGTTGAGAAGATCCACTCGATCAGTCAATGGCAGGGGCTCTGCAGTACCTGGAGTCACAGAGGAACGCCCGGCCGGAGCTGGCCGACTGGTTCAACGACCTGGAGGACCTGTACCAACGGAAGCTTTGGCACCAGCTCACCGTCAAGATCGAGCAGTTCGTTGCCCTCGCCGTTGTCCAGGTCCTCCCCCCCTTTTTTCCTTCTAAGGTTTTAGATCTTGATCTTGATCTCGACTCGGTACTCTCTCCATCGAAAAAGTTTAATTCATCAAATTTTCTATAAAAGAGATATTATTTTCTGTTCTTTCATTGCTTGAAATAAGTTCTGATTGTTGTATTGGAATGAAAAGTGCCGTAACCCTATGATGAAATCAAGAGACCTCCCCTAACCTTGTTCTTTCATTGCTTGAAATAAGTCAGATGATTTTCAAACTTGCATTTCCTTTTTTTTAGATGACTACTATGTTTTGTACATGACATAAGAATTTATTTCTAAGACTAAAACCAAAAAATCTAAATATTATTTAGAATTTTATGAATCAATTGAACTAATGGTGGTAATGAAGTGAGTTTTACATTATCTTATCAGAAAATTAAAATGGACAAGGGCATGCATTATGTGCCTCCTTGTATAGTTGTATAAATTTCCAAACTCCAATTTAATGACAAGAATATGCCACAAATTTTACTAAAACATTATTTAAGCTGATATAGATGGTGCGTTCTTCCATTGGACTAAGTAAACTAATAAGGTTGTGCATTAGGTTTCTTCTTAATTTAGTTACATGATCCACAACTTATATATGTGGGCATTTTTCTGGTTCTTTGACGTATCCCATTTTTTTTTCCAGCTAGTAGAAGTTGGATCTATTTCAAGTGTCAGTAGCGAGAACGCTTTTGATGATAACAATTGTAGATATCAGAAGTGAGAATGCTGACACAAGTAACAAGAAATCCTTTGAACAACATGATCGTCTGCCAGTGGAAGGCTTTTTGCATTCACTCAATCTACGCATAGTGAATGGTTTCATAATGAACCCTTGAAAGGGCGGTAGTTCGATCGGGACTTAAAAATGACGAAGTTGCTTTGATTGCTGCACTATGCCTGCCTGTTGGAGCGAATCAGATGATTCCGAAGGCTGCCCCCTTCTTCCCCTCGCTTCCTTTACCTAATATTCGTCTTGAGTCATCAAAGCCTTAACTAATTCAGAGGGGCTCGGCTGGCCACCCTGTGCCCTGATCTCACGGCACTTCCGAAGGCAAAGTCTCGTCTTTGGGGACTAGTAAATGGAGACTGCGCACACTAAAGTTTTGAAGATTCAAGCGAATAAGCAATGACTGAGCTGTGCATAAGCCATTACTATTAGTACGCAACTGTTTGAGTGCAGGCCAAGCACAAATGCGGTCAAACTGTTGTGCGTTAGTGCAACCCTCTGATTGCATGGGCGGGCACTAATTTTTCCTAAAGGAGAAGACTCTGAAGTGGGCGAACGCTCATCCCAACAGGCGAACATGACGGGCTCTGGCTCCGCGCACTTGTTGAAACCTTTCGAAGCACTTTAATAAGTGAACCGGACTTGTCTTGCCTCACTTGTTCGTTTCTCATTTCAAGGTTGTGAGAGAGTAGAGCGTACCGGCCTACCATAGTCAAGAGGATCTTTATAGTAGGGGGCTGCGAATAGAGATGACGTAGAGAGAAGGGAGGCACAAAACTTTATGTGGAAAAACCCTTCAGCAATCGACGAAGGGAAAAAACCATGGCCAATAAAAAAGAATTCACTATTTTTTCTCAAACGTACATGGTCTCTCCTCTTTTACGTACAATCTCTCCAAGTCTCAAATCAAGTTGGGGGGATCGGGATCCAAGGTCTGTTGACCCCTTTTGTAAACCATTATTCTCTTTGTAGGGATGATTAGCCTTCATCTATTCTTTTTATCATGATGGTAACGACTCTCTCATCGTGGCTGATCGTTACCCCTGAACTATACACACTTTTCACTCGTTCATGGGGTTGTCTTCCTTTGCCAATCTAGGGTGGCTAGCCCTATGAAGGTGCTATGCATTCACTGCATGAATCCTGATGCTTATATTCTTTAGTTTTTAGACTGCTGATCTGTAGGTAACAGTCGTAGACTGTCTGTGACGCGTAACTTCTTTCCACGATATATAAATGTCGTACTTGGAATACCACCAGGAGGGTTGAGACCCCTTTCCTATGAAGTTGATCTTAGCTTAACCAATATTTGATCTCCACATAGTTGATTATGACTTGTGGATTCACAACATGGGGTGGGTTCTCCCCCGAGTCGGTCTTGAGTGCACTATTTCGGTTATTTGTACGACTTTGTTGTTGGTATTGATTACTACGTGTCGATTTGTCCATCCATGTGTGTGCTCTTGATAGGCACATATTTAGCCACCCACAATAGCCCCTCTTGAGTGGCTTGATCCTTTGTAGGTGCTATGCAGTCTAAATCCCAGGTGCAAGGGGTGCACATTTTCCGAGGCACACCTAGGTGCGAGCTTGGGCGTGCCTAGGCACAAATGCGAGATTTTTTCTATATTTTTCTAGTATTTTGGTGGGGTTTGGAGCCCCCTTAAATTCCCCCTCTCCTTATATTAAAATTAATTTTAATACAAGGTATTTAAGCAAAATAAGATAAAAACCACGATGTAAAAACTTATAAAAAGAACAAATAACCTCAAATAGCGTAAGCATAATATCAACTGGAATCTTTCATGAAATACTGATAGAGTCTAGAACTAAAATATCTAGGTGAAGGACTTAAAAGTTAACATAACAAGTCTACAAAATTAAAAATTGATGTTAAGAACGTAAAATATCATGTTTTGCATTGTCAATGGTAGTATTTATTTTACGCTTCGCACTGACATTGTTGAAAGTACTCCAACAGTTTTTGGTAATGAACCAAAATTGGATATGAGTTGGATCAAATCTAGGTTTTGGGGTGAACTTAGAGTTTTATTAAATCAAGGGTTTTCAACTGTCTTTTTGGAGAGAGTAATTTGGGATGTTTAGGTGGGAGCTCTTAGGGTTTTAAGGAAGGAGGGAGGAAATAGTCAAAGAATGCCAAAAAAAATATTGGATTTAAACCGGGAGCAGCTAGGCGCACGCCTAGGTGCGCCTAGGCGCACCTGTGCCTTAAGGGCCTTGGCCGCTTCCTAGGCAAGGATCTAGGGTTGAGCCTTGATTAGCCTGGTGAGCCTAGGCGCGCATGTGACTGCATAGTATAGGTGCCAGTCGGCAGTTGCCTAAGAAGGATACTGTTTGTTTAGTCTGCTAAGTGGGACAAGTACCTTTGGAAAAATTAGGCCATTATGTTCCTTGTGGACAACTGTTGCCCTTGGGATGGAGTTGAGTTAGTCAGTTGCTGCTAATATTGCGTGATTCTCCGCGATCTTCTGGATTGGGCACTGTAGGTTTGTCGTATCCAATCACTTGAATTTCTTCATTAATTGGGCTAAGCTTCTGTTAGTCAACGATGCAAGATCTGGAAAGTAACACGTTTTCCAATCGTGGCTTATGAAGCTTTGATTTTGGGCCCATAATTGTGGACACAATGTATCTTGACGAAGTTTATAAATAACATCATCGCCTGTCTACTTCTGTTCCATCACCTACTGCTGTAAATGTTGTCATGGATAGGTGCGAGCATCGTTTGGTTCTCCATTGGGAGATCAAATATGAGAGAGTGACGATGATGCATAATTGACAAGGGGTCCCACAAAATTTGGAAAAAAATCGCTATTTCAATGAATTGTTGAGCTTGAGAGGATGGAAGTTTAGGAATATGGGTACTCCTTGAGCCTCGTATTTTTCGTACTGTGCGTGGGGAACTTTCAGCATAATCATGAATCATGATGTTGATTGGCTTGTTTTTAATGCTTTAGATACCGAAGGTGTAGCTGATTTTTTTTTTTAAAATCAAGCTAGTTTTTTATTGTGGCCTTGGTCTGGATTGAGACAATCTGCCATTCTCAAGAATAGAAGATCCTTCAACTATTAATCAGGAGATGGCTATAAAAGAGCTCAGAGCTCGATATGAAACTTGATGTGGCCCGGGCCCGGATGGTTACCCAGTTTTCTTCTTTCAGCGTTATTGGGCTGTCGTTAGTGAAGATCTATTCTCATTCATCAAGGGCTTCCTTGTTCGTAAAGTTTCCCTATAGAACCCTAACTTATCTTGGATTTTTATATTGCCAAAGTTAGAAGGAGCCTCTTCCATTTCTGACTTCAGGCCTGTTATGATGCGGACATCTACATCGAGCCCAACCCGATCTGAGCTTGTACCAGTAAAGGAGGCGCCATCTGAGCTTGTGGATGTGATCGGCTAAGCAGAGCCGACCTCAGTTAGTTGCATTTATTTTGTCTTTTAGTATTTCCTGCTTTGAGTTTAGTCCCACCTCGCCTGTTGGCTATTTGGGTTAGTCATTGTAAGCCTATATAAAGGCCCCCCCTTGTTCCTTTGTAGGCACTGAATAATGAAATAAAATTTTGTTTCCCTCTACAATTGTTGAGAGAATCAGGGTGAGGTGTGTGAAACCCCAATTCCAAACCCTAGGCGTGTGAAACCCTAGGTGTGTGCTAGGTGTGTGAAACCCTAGCCCAACCCTTACCTCATTCCGCCTCCTTGCCCCGCACCCCAGCCACCAGCCCACCTCCTCTCCCCCGTCCCAGCCCCGACCCCGACCTCCACCTCCCCTCCCCGTGGCCCAGCCCGACCCGCCTTCCCCCTTTCCCCGCGCCCCAACCTCGAACCCCCGCCTCCTCCTCTCCCCGCACCGAAGCCCGACCCGCCTTCCCCCTCTCCCCGCGCCCCAGCCCCGAGCCCCTCCTCTTCCTCTCCCCGCGCCCGAAACCCGACCCCTCTCCCCGAGCCCCGACTCCGCCCACAACCCCACGCCGCACCCTCCTTCCGCAGTCCCGCGCCACCCGAACACCTCCCCTACACCTGCCGACCACCCCAGCCACCCGTGCCCCTTCCTCCTCCCTTCCCTCTGCCCTGCGACCCATCTCAGGCCCCCACCCGCACCCCGATATCCCTTCCTCCTTCCCTGCCGACCATCCTAACCAACCCCTCGCCCCCCTCCTTCACCCCTTCGCTTACCCGAACCCCAGACCCGACCCGACCCATCCCTCTCCCTCTCCCGATCCATAATACCCGACCCTTCCAATCCCAACCCGACTCTACCCCGTTTCGAGCTCGTGCCTATTGGCACCCGACATGCTGGCATGGCTGATCCAGACGTTGACCACGGCATGAGCCAGGACGAAGGCAACTACTTCGACATCCGGACGCACCCGTACACCTGAACGTCGCCGCCCTCCTCTTGCTTACACCGGTCCTGACTCTGCCCGAGCTTTTTACACCGCCTCCGCCTCCACTCGAGACCCCTGAAGCTCCACACGCCCCTCAGTAGGTACATCTTCTTCTAGTAGGGTATTCCCGGTAATTTCATTATTCTGGTCTCCAGTATCTTATCTGTGCCGACTATTGTCCACTATCGTGAGGTTGTGCGTCTCCACCTGCCTGTTAAGTCATTAGTTCTTGATATTGCGGGACGAACTCTTGCCGTTTAATTTAAGCATTGTCTATTTTAATTCTTGGAACCGAGATCGGACTGCCCGATGCTAGTAGTTTTCTTTTAAAATCCATTATTCCCTACTGATGGCTTGAACAATATTTTCAACCTGAAACTTCTAATTCATAGTGAAGCACTGCTAGTACAATTAAGCTACTAATTTCCTGTCTTCCATGCATTTTTGTGCATCATTTTTTGTATCAGAGCATGGTCGTAGCTAGATCAGTCGCATTCAGCACCTGGTCCCGCATCTTGCATTCATTTGATTAGTTCTTGTGCATTAAGGTAAAAAAAAAAATCAGCAAGTATCATGTTGTGAGTTTGTCTTTGCATGCCAACCCGTAGAGGTACGTCCTATCTGTTAGGAGAGTCTAGCGAGTCGGACAATATGGATCCCGAGGCCTTGGCTAGGGCACTTGCCGAGTTAGCCCAAGGAATAGCAACTATGAACCAGAACCTCACCGTTTGTCAGCGTGACACCAACGCCCGTTTTGACCGTCTGGACCAAGTTTCACCTCAAGCTCCACCATCCCTGGACCCTCAAGATTTCCGGCCACCTTGGTAGAACAATCAAGACCCGGATGAACAATATCTCCGGAGCATCAGGTTAGAGGTGCCCTCTTGCGATGGCAGGCACGATCCCCAATTCTTTTTGGACTGGCTTCAGTCCATGGACCGATACTTTGCCTGGTACCTTTTAACCGAACCGCGGAAAGTACGATTCGCTACTATGAAACTTAGTGGACCTGCCAGTCAATATTGGACCAATGTAGAGGCCCTGAGAGTCGCCCGGACCCAAGACCCCATCGATACTTGGGTTGTAATGAAGAATGAACTGAAGGGCAAATATGTGCCCCCTTCTTATCAGGCCCATCTATTAGACCAATGGCACCAATTCACGCAGTGTAGCAAGTCAGCCAAGGACTACGTCGCCAAGTTTGACGAGTTTCTGACTTGCTGCAATGTCTTGGGGACTGAAACCCCTGTCCTGGTCCTGTCCCGTTTTCGATCGGGTTTGAGAGAAGACCTGAGGAATGAACTCCTTGCCCGTGATGTCATCGAGCTGGAAAGAGCCTATGCCTTAGTTCAAGATCTCGATAGCATTAGGTCCAACCACTCCCATCGGGGTCAAAATTCCCGAAGCAATACCCCTCGGCCCTCCTCGATCAACTACCCAAGTCGGCCCTATCCTAACCAATTCCAACCAAGAGCTGATACCTCGGGTCGAGGCAATGATAAGGACACCCAAGGCAAAGGCCCCGAGAGGGACTTCTCCAAAGTCAGCCCTCTCATCAAGTGCTATAAATGCCAAGGCTACGACCACGTGGCTGCCAATTGCCCAAGCCCTGTCAAAGTCAACATTGTTGATGACACCCCCAATGAAGCAGTAGAACCAGTAGAGGCAGAATTCATCTATCAAGCTGAAGGAGATGGGGACTTTGATAACGATGATGATGAGACAGTTCTGAGTTGCCTTAGACAGATGCCTTCTCCTACTATGTCAGTCGTCAGGTGCGCCCTGTCTCAACCCAAGGGTCCAGATGACTGGAGACATACCGCCATTTTCCACTCTTTCACTAAGATTGGGGATAAGAATTGCAAGGTCATCGTTGACAGCGGCAGTTGCATCACTGCTGTGTCATCAACTCTGATCTCCAAAGCAGGACTCAAATTTGTTCCCCACCCACGTCCCTACCAAGTGTCCTGGATCAACTCCATTGCTATGGAGGTCAAATAAAGATGTCTAGTGCCCATAAAGTTCAACATCTACCAGGACAAAATCTGGTGTGATGTCCTGACCATGGATGTGGGTCAGAATCTTCTGGGACGGCCTTGGATGTTTGACAATGATGTCCTCATTTATGGCCAGTCGAACATGTGTCTATTTGAGTATGACGGTAAGAAAGTCAAACTGATTCCCTCCCAACCTAAGAGTAGTCAGACCGAGCAAAAATCAACCGTAGACAGGAAGGCTCTCAAAGAGCATGATTTGGCCTTAGTCATTGTAGACTGTTTCCCCGATATACCTCATTTCCTCCCTTGATCCAAAACGTCTGATGTGTCCCGAGTCGCCAAGATATTCTTTGACGATGTCGTCAGATTACCTAGGCTGCCTAAGACCGTTGTGTCCGACAGGGATGTCAAAGTCACCAGTTTCTTTTGGAAGACCCTGTGGCACAAATTGAGAATCAAGCTTCAATTGTTCACCGCGTTCCATCCTCAAACCAATGGTCAGACCAAAGTTATCAATCGGAGTCTGGAAAATCTCCTGCGAACTCTAGTAGGTGAACATGTTGGGAGTTGGGATCTTAAACTGTCCATAGCCAAGTTTGCATGTAAAACATCTATCAATAGGACCACTGACATGAGTCCGTATGAAGTCGTGTATGGTTTCAAATCTCGTCAACCTATAGGCCTCATTCTTATGACTGATTATCTTAGAGTCTGCATTTGCATTTGCATCTCATATGCATGAATTATATAAGGAAATAAGTAGTCGAATTGAACAAAGCAATTCTGACTATAAATTACGAGCCGATGTGCAGAAACGACTTCAAACCTTCAATGTGGGAGATTACGTGATGGTCTGGATTCGTCCGGAACGGTTTCATTCGGGAGCTGTTGAGAAGCTACATGCAAGCAGTGCAATTCCTTTTCGGGTTTTAAGAATTAAAATGGCTAATGCTTATGTTATTGAATTGCCTATGGGTTTTGGCATCAGTCCCACCTTCAATATTGAAGATCTAGTGGCTTATAAGGGTCCATATTTTAACCTTAGAAATCTACTGATAGATGAGCCTACCTTCGACCCTGCCCCTGAGAGCCCCTCCCTACCTCCACTCCCAAAAATTCCCCTGAATGATACAGCAAAAGGCATTGATAAGATTCTGCCATTCTGGATGGCGAGATTGTCTCTAGTAGGGACGGTGGAATCCGGCGATACCTGGTTTGCTGGAAAGGAAGGCCCCCTTCTGAGGACGCTTGGATTGAGCGTCAGGGACCCCAGCAGATGGACCCAGACCTGCTGGAGCTGTACGAGAGCCATACCGAGCCTTACTCGACAGGGTCAAGTTCTCTCATCCCGGGAGAATGATGCGGACATCTACATCAAGCCCAACCCGATCTGAGCTTGTACCAGCAAAGGAGGCGCCATCTGAGTTTGTGGTTGTGATCGGCTAAGCAGAGCCGACCCCAGTTATTTGCATTTATTTTGTCTTTTAGTATTTCCTGTTTTGAGTTTAGTTCCACCTCGCCTGTCGGCTATTTGGGTTAGTCATTGTAAGCCTATATAAAGGCCCTCCTTGTTCCTTTGTAGGCACTGAATAATGAAATAAAATTTTGTTTCCCTTTATAATTGTTGAGAGAATCAGGGTGAGGTGTATGAAACCCCAATCCCAAACCCTAGGCGTGTGAAACCCTAGATGTGTGCTAGGCGTGTGAAACCCTAGCCCAACCCTTACCTCATCCCGCCTCCTTGCCTTGCACCCTAGCCACCAGCCCGCCTCCTCTCCCCTGTCCCACCCCCGACCCCGACCTCCACCTTCCCTCCCCGTGGCCCAGCCCGACCCGCCTTCCCCCTTTCCCCGCGCCCCAACCCCGAACCCCCGCCTCCTCTCCCCGCACCGAAGCCCGACCCGTCTTCCCCCTCTCCTCGCGCCCCAGCCCTGAGCCCCCGCCTCTTCCTCTCCCCGCGCCTGAAACCCGACCCCTCTCCTCGCGCCCCGACTCCGCCCACAACCCCACGCCGCACCCTCCTTCCCGCAGTCCCGCGCCACCCGACCACCTCCCCTACACCTGCCGACCACCCTAGTCACCCGTGCCCCTCCTTCCTCCCTTCCCTCTGCCCTGCGACCCATCCCAGGCCCCCACCCGCACCTCAACCTCCCTTCCTCCTTCCCTGCCGACCACCCTAACCAACCCCTCGCCCCCCTCCTTCACCCCTTCGCCTACCCGAACCCCAGACCTGACCCGACCCATCCCTCTCCTTCTCCCGATCCATAATACCCGGCCCTTCCAATCCCAACTCGACTCCACCCCGTTTCGAGCCCGTGCCTATCGGCGCCCGACATGCTGGCATGGCTGATCCAGACGTCGACCACGGCTTGAGCCAGGACGAAGGCGACTATCTCGACATCTGGACGCACCCGTACACCTGAACGTCGCCGCCCTCTTCTTGTTTGCACCGGTCCTGACTCCGCTCGAGCTTTCTACACCGCCTCCGCCTCCACTCGAGGCCCCTGAAGCTCCACGCGCCCCTCAGTAGGTACATTTCCTCCCAGTAGGGTATTCCCGGTAATTCCATTAATCTGCTCTCCAATATCTTATCTGTGCCGACTGTTGTCCACCATCGTGAGGTTGTGCGTCCCCACCTGCCTGTTAAGTCATTAGTTCTTGATACTGCGGGACGGACTCTTGCCGCTTAATTTAAGCATTGTCTATTTTAATTCTTGGAACCGAGATCGGACTGCCCGATGCTAGTAGTTTTCTTTTAAAATCCATTATTCCATGTTGATGGCTTGAACAATATTTCCAACCTGAAACTTTTAATTCATAGTGAAGCACTGCTAGTACAATTAAACTACTGATTTCCTGTCTTCCATGCATCGTATTGCATCATATTAGCCTTTCGAATTGCATCTATAAGGTTGGTACTAAGGTCCTCAAAAACCACTTGAGCAAAATCATAAATGCACTTATACTAGGGCTGGAACTCGGGCGGGTTCGGGGTCAACCCAAGTACTAAATCCTCAACCCTAACCCAACCCAACCCCAACCCCAACCCAACCTAACCTAACCCAATCTTCATCCCGAGATTCCAAGCCCAAGCCCAACCCAAGCAAAAATTTCCATGCTCGGGTTGGGCTTGGGTTAGACCAAGTTGGTCGGATGGGTTGGGTTGTGCGGGTTCTGATATACTTATTTCCAATCACTGTTAAAAATTTTTACATTTGAAGATCAACAAATGAAAAGAACATATACTTGCTAACACTACTATACAACTTTTGTTGCATTTTTATCTATGCAATTTACTAGATCATCAGATAATATCTTTATTTGATAAACAATAAGCAAATTAATAATATGGGACATGGTGAAACGAATGACTGTGATTGCGACCCCTTAACATATGAGTTACTTGGGATGACCGTGATTGTTAACTATATATCACAAACTCACATATATACATGAGTACTTGGGTTTGGGTTGGGTCGGGTTGCCTGACCCCTCAACCTGAGTCGGACCCAAATTTAACTCGGGTTGTATTTTTTCAACCCGAACCCAACCCAATCTTCAAACATTAACCCAAACCTGCCCAAAACTCGGGTTGGGTCAGGTCTAACCCGCCCAAGTTGCAGCCCTAACTTATACACAACACCCAATATGCTTTCATTAAATAGAGGAATGTCCTCGATAGTATTGTCTCTGCCTAAGAGACAATTTTCCACTTATTGGAGTCTAGGAAGGAAGGAGTTCTACTTAAGCTTGATTTTGAGATAGCATTTGATAGAATCGATTGGAATTTTCCCATCCATTCTCTTACTGCCCGATGGTTTCCTACCAACTGAGTTTGCATGATTTGGGACATACTCTCTTTGTCCAAGCTATCCTACTTCTTGAACAATAATAAAGGCAATCACATCAAGATGGGGAGAGGCGTTACACAGGTTTCCCCTTGCCCTCGTTCCTTTTCATCTTGGTCGTTGATACATTTTATGCTATCATTAAGAGGGCAGTGTCCTTAAGCTACTGAAGTGCATTGGAGATGATTCCTGGAGAGTGAACAATCTTCACTTTGATGATGATACACTATTGTTATGTGAGGCAGGTCCCACGGTCCCACCTAGATTGTCACCCTTAAGATCATCCTCTACTCCTTTGAGTTTTGCTCTAGTTTGCAAATCAATTTCAACAAGAGTTGTATCTATTACGTAAGAGAAGATAGGGTGAAGGGTTCTTTGCTGGCGGCCCTCCTGAACTGCAAATTGGGAGCTTTGCCTCTAAAATACCTGGGACTCCCCATGAGTGATAAGTTGTCCAAGGATTGCCCAAAGGTAGGGAAGAGATTATCCGACTGGAAAGGCAAACTCTTGTCAATAGGAGGGCGCCTAACCCTCATTAACTTAGTTCTTTCTGCCATTGCTGCCTACATCAGGGGCTTTTATTATCTCCCGTCCAAGGTTTAAATTGCCGGTATCGGTCGGTGCCGGACCAATACATACCGGCGATACGACTCGATTTCGGCCGGTATGGACTGAAAACAGTACTGGTCTTTTTAAAAAAAAAAATTAAAAAAATCAGAAAAAAATATTTAGAAATCGGTACCGACTACCGAGTTGAACTTGAGCGCACCGACCGATACCGGTGTTTATTGGCCGATACGGGCTGATACCGAGTTCAACTCGGCCAATACGAGGGAGGTATCGGTTTCGGGAAGGTATCGATCGCTGTTGGCAAACAACCGGTACGTACCGGTATCGACCGAGTTTTAAAACCATGCTCTCGTCGTGGGTCATCCGGAAGATTGATAAGATCAGGAGGAAATTTCTTTGGCGATGAGCAGACATTAATTCTGGAACTTATCACCTCTTGAAGTGGGACAAAGTATGCTCACCGAAAGCACAAAGGTGGTTCTAAACCTTCGAAACTGCATGGGAGATAAGTGGAGCGAGATTATTATGTTTCGATACTTTAGGAGATTCTCTCATATCCATGTTCAGAGTAGAGTTTCAATGAAGTTGTCACTCTTTTGGAGAGGAATAATCAAAGTTAATGAAGCTTTTAAGTTTGGTAACAACTTTGTCCACGGGGATGGGATTAGGCTAAAACTTTGGGAGGACCTTTGGATCGGCTAACGCTCCTCTCAAAGACATCTTCTTGGAGTTCTAGACACTAGCCAGAATCAAGTACGATACTATCAGATCTCAAGCCTCTATTCGTAGATCCTCAGCAACTTGGCGACCAACTTTCATGAGCAGAATCATACGACCTCTGACAAATAAGCTGTTGAACCTAATGGCTATTTTCCCCATTCGTGGTAACGACAGTCCCGGACATATCCTTCTGGCGTCTGCATCTTTCAGACAGGTTCACAATTACTGCTTCTACAAATTCTTAAATAAGTATGAAGCTTCCTGCTCGACATCTAGGTTTCTGTGGAAGATTAAGGTTCCATCTAGAGTCAAGATTTTTATGACTTTCCATCCAGAACAAGATTCTAACGAATGTGAATATGTTAAAGAGAAACAACTTGGAAATCCTCTCTTTGTGATTCAGAAGCAGTGTTGCAATCACTTGTTTCTCCCTTGTTCGCAGGTGCGTCCGATCTGGGATCATTTCAAGAGGGTGCTCAACATTAGAGGTCATCCAGCCTCTTTGCTCTCCCTCTAGTCTCTTTGGAGGAAGAAGTTGGAGGAAGAAGAGAGTTCCTTCTGATCCAAGAAAAATTTGGGACATCGTGGTCATGGCCATAGTTTGGAACATTTGGTCGAGCACAACATGCGAGTTTTTCAGAGATCTTCAGCACCATTTACATAGACTATGAAACATATTGAAGAAACATTGAAAGCCTGGTCGGTGGCAGTCCCAGACAATCTCAGAGCTGATTTGCTGTAGCTAGTTGGGTAGCCTTGTCGGTCTGATTGTTTGTTCTTTTTTTCCTTTTACCTTTTGTAGCTTATTATTTTATCAATGAATTGGTCGGGGTCTGGGCCAACCCCCCTCCACACAAGAGGTATTTCTCAAAAAAAAAAAGTGATATGGGTATTAGGATTGTATGCTAGTTTAGTTTCCATGAACTATTAGCTTAAGTTTATGATTGAGAATAGGAGAGAACACACATAGGTCAAACCTTGTGAGATGAAAGTCCTGTCCTACTATGAAGGGGGACATAACAAAGATCGATTGTGGTAGACTGGAGTACGGCATGATACACACTCCAAATTCTAGAACCACTTATCTCGCTCTCAATTTCTCAAAAGCACGGATACGATTGGAGTCGTCGACGAAAAATCCCTGTGTTCAGTTGCAAACTTGTAATATACTCTTGTTCAAACAAGCAACCCTCCTGCAGAAACCTTTGGCGAACACTTGTAGATTTTAGGGAAATTAAAGACAATGTTCACTTCCTCTCATGGTATCTCGACAATCAGAGAATGAGGCATGCTGGGTGCTTAAGGGACCAAACATACAAGACCCTAAATGATGCATAAACTAAAGTAAAAGCACACAACACTATTTTTTATGGGGAAACCATTCACGGAAAAAACTTTGTCGGCATAGCCGGTACGATGAGAGCAATCTACTAAAATACAAAGGTTCAATTACAAGAATAGAGACAAGGTCTCGCGGGTCCTATTTTATAGGTGGTGTCAAAAGTATTCAATATGGACTAAGTCGACTTTTCTATGTTTTAGGACATGTCGTAACTCGTTAGCGTTCAATGATCTCTTAGTCGATTATGTTGACTTTCCAATTATTTAGGAGGTGTCATTAGTATCCACACAATGGATTAAGTTTGCTCGCCTTGTACAATATGTCGTAAGTACCTGCATAGGAGTAGGACTTCTATCGTTCTCTAATTAATTAATCCTATTGGAATAAGGAGATTATTCTTAATTAATTGGGATTAATCATGGATAATTCTCTTGGATAGTGGATTCCTAGTTGGACTAGGAGAATCTAATTTCCTACAAGTTAGGAGGAAGTCAAAGTATTCACACTTGATCCCTCTTTTATAGGAGAGTCCTTCCTGTATGGGCTTCCCCCTTCAAGTGGGACTCCTTCCTCTTATCCAAGCCACCCCCTATAAATGGGATACCCTCATATGACGTCCTCCCTCCCTTCCTAAAGAGGAGAGGTCGTCCATAATGAGGTGGTTCTCTTAATGTAGACCGACCCCCTCTTTTGGAAGGATTCCAAAGGGGCCGACCACCTAATCGCTTCCCTTTTTTAGGGACTATATAGCACCCCCTTCTCTCCTAGGGCTTCTAGACTAGCATATAAAAGGAAAAAGAGGAGAACTCGTCCATATGCTGCAAGGAAGAGGGAAACGATTGGTGGTGGTAGCTTGCAATTTCTGCAGAAAGCCGTGAGATGAAGAAGAGAAAGAAAAGAGAGATGGAGTGGGAATTTTGACTCATGGTATAAGAGTTTTACCTAGATCTTTCTGAGAGGAAGAATATGAGAGCAAGATGAAGGGGACTCCTGCAAGTTCATCCATTGTCAATTGTGTTGTGGAATAGTTGTTATTTGAGGGAAGAGATGCTTCATCCCCTATCTTATTCAACACCTTCATCGACTCGATCTTCTCCACTTGTGTTTATACTTTATAAATCCCGTGATGTAACTTCTAATAATCCATAGGTTGTGATGCACGTGCTTTAATTACGATGCATGATGAAATTTTCATAACCGTAAAAGTAGAAGGCACGACCACGATCCGTCGAGAGAAACCGTTTTCATTGTCTTCCGTTGCGCGCGCTCTGGATCCAGATCCTTCAAATACATAGTAAGCTTGCATGGACCATGATAACCAAGGTGGAATACTTGCAAACTAGAAAAAAAATTAATAATCATCATATATTTTTATATATTTATATTGTTTTTATCACTAAGAAGTCTAAATCAATCGTCCAAGAAATAGTCGAAATGCTCGAAATGTGTTGAAATGACAACCAAAACGAACCCACATATTTCAAAACCAGCTGTTGAGCGTCCATTTTGTGCAAATTATCTCTTCTTTATCATGCATATAGCATCACTTTGCTACGTAAAACTTTCATACTACACGTAAACTGCATGAGTTTCTTTGCACCGTGATATAGTAGACTCTCATACGAACCCAACGATATATTGGTTCGCTCTCATACATTGCATGTATGAAAGATACAGAGCCCGTTAGTCCAAATTATCCTTTTATCGATAATTGCATTCGAACCTGATAAGCGTAATTTCATGTGTGTTTTCAGGAAATTTGTTCGGATCTCGACACGTACGACTATAATGATGCAAGACTACGGAGTCAAGATCATCTCAATTGGCTTTGGAACAGACAGAGTCATGCATGTATGGATGACAAGAGAATCGACGAACAATAGACGAGCAAACGACGAGACAGAGAAAATATGCTTCTAACGTTATTTGAATGGAAGATCGAGGACTACAAACATGCAAGTCGAATGACGTGGATTGACGGGCTCCGATGGTTCAAATGGTGCACCCCAGATGACAGCTTTACCTTCCTGCCACCTTTCTCTCTTTTATATTATTTTCTTTTGTTTTCCATTCTTTCCTATCAAAACCGGATGACACTAAGAACCCCCATCTCTCCCAACCTCGTAGCTATGGAGCATCACATGCGACTCGCTCTCGGACCCAAGCGTACCCAACTCTATCAATCAACATTCACGAACCCATCGCGCTTAAATCCCATCCTAATTCCATGATCAATCATAGCCGTCTGTTCTCATCCGATCGCAAACCCATCACCAATTATGTCCTCCTTGAATTTCTCTCTCTAAAACGCAATAACACCCATACAACCCGACCTAAGTGCAGCCCTTACCAAATAAATCACAGTCGTCCGTTTTACCTAAGCCATGCACCCCCTTGATATTATCCTTGTCTAAATCCCAGCTGTCCAAGTCCATCACATGCAGCAGCCCTTTCAATCCCTTTAATTTCCTCTATTCCCCACACTTTCTCTTCCTTGTAGTTGCACCGAACCCAGGCCATGCATGCACCCCACCGATCACAACCATCCCTTACAGCCGTGACCGGACGAATCGTAGCCATTCATTTTCTTTTGCCCAACCAAAATCAGGCATGCATAACCCATGCACGGCAACACAGCCATTCCTTTTTTATTTCTCATATTCAATCAGAGCCGTCCCGAGCTTCCATACATGCATGTGTTAACAGCACATACAGTTTTTTCTCCTCTTCTAACAGATCACAGCCGTCCGATCGCCCATGCAAACCCAGCGCCAGCCATCCACCCAGCTCTCTCTCTCCTCCTATTTTCCTGCAGCCCAAACCGAACTTCTCTCTATCTCTCTACCGTCTCTCTCCCTATTTCCCATACGATCCCATCATAGCCGTTCGTTCAATCCGAGAGCCATGCAACGCCCAGGTTTCTCTCTCTAACCCGGCTTATGATATCCCGTCTTTCTCTCTCTCTAAAATATGCACGCCATCTCCCCCATTCCCGATCTTCTCTCTCTAGGCTTTCTCTTTCTCTATTTATCTCTTTCCTTATCTCCCTCTTTCTATTTTCCCTTTCTAAAACCGAGAATCCCATCTCAGCCATTCTCTCTCTTTCCTTATTCTCTCCTTTCTCTCTCTATTTCCAAATCACAACCGTTCATTTTAGTCGAGCCATGCACGTCCACAGCCTCTCTAAAACCCGGAAGATCTCTACATGTTTTCTACCTATCAAACCCGACCCGTTTCTCTATCCTATATAAGGGGGAGGGACGGACGAACCAAAGGGGAGCCGAAACCAGAACCAAAAACCCTAGAGGAGGCTTGGACGACCATCTTCTCTCACCACCCGACGAGCCATCATCACCCATTCACCACGAGACCATCAACCCGGACGAACCACCGTACACCTTACACCATATACCATCTCCGAATTCCACCATCTAACACCTAGTTCCACCATTCTTCATCCCACCTTCTACCATTCTGGACCGAAACCGAAACCCTAGCCTCCACCTCTGATATTCCTCCGCCAGTCGTTCATCCGAGCCGTCATCCATCATCTGTACCATCGAAGCCGTGCTGCACGTCGACATCGTCAAAGTCACCATCATCGAGCCGGATTACAAGGAAGCAAAGAAGCAAAGACGGGCGAAGCCGAGAAGATCGTCATCATCTGGTTCTTCTGTCCTTTTTGTTATTTGTTTATTATAAAACAAACAATGCTATCATATGAGATGATGTGTAGCTAAATTCCATAGCTTAGGCTAAAGGGGAATACTAGTGTTCTATGATGTTTTGGGGTTGATTGTTAACTGTGTTTCAATGTTAAAAAATAGAATATTCCGCTAGCGCATGTTGATATATTCTCTAGATTTTCCATGCATTAGATATAGTGAATGCTTATCTTAGATTCATTATGATCATATGATGGTTAATGCTAAGAATCAATGTTACATGCAATAGTATGCCTAATGCCCATCTTTTTATAAATATTCTATATATGTTTGTCTCATGCCTGTTTTCATTGCTAAATCATCCGATTAGAATCTGTCCTTACGACGATCTAATTGAGTAAAATATAATGATCAACCCTCAACTATCATAGAATGCTAGGATGAACCCTGAAGCCTAAGTGTTCCCCTAATCCAAGTACCCTTCCATAATTAAATTGCTTTAGTCTTTATTAAATAATTAGTTTTTGTTAATTTAATTGCTTAGTTAATCTAATCAGACTTCAACCATTGTTAGCTAGATTAGGTTTCAATCAACCTTAGATTTATTGAGTTTCCTAGCAAAGTCCCTGTGGGATCGACCTCGCTCCGCTGCACTATAATCCACGATTCGTGCACTTGCGAGTACAATTAAAATATCACAACACCAGCCGCTTTCAGTGCCCCCCTGATTTTGGCCAAAATTTCATCGAAATTCACTCGAAACGCTGAAACCCAATCGAAATGGCCAAACCCTTTGGTTTCGATCTTGCATTTCGCTTTGGTCCCGGCCGAAACCTAAATATTTTCCCGAAATTTCACAATTTCGACCGAAATTTAAAACAATGCTTGTAGTACGTGTCATTCGCTTGGATACTTGTGTGGATATATACACGATCATCTATTCAAGCTTTAAGAAATCCGTTTCCGTACATGTATTCGGCCCAAACATTCATATTTATGTCATCTGTTTCGAAAAAAAACTATTCGCAGAAGTGAATATCTGATTCAGTTTGATCCCTATCTTGCTCTCATAGGAAACTTCCACCTTAAGATGTGTATAAGCTTCAATTATCCTTAAAATATGCTACCAAAGATTCTTTTCTACCCCGGACTAGTCCCTTCAAATTAGCAAAGCTTCTTTCGACAGCCATCTAATCTTCAACTAGCCTTAAATCCCAAGGTGCACCATACGCTGAATTTGTTTTACGTAAATTTTCTTGTCAATATTATATAGAAGAATTCATTAGTGTGTTTTGTGTGGCATTTTCAAGCCATTGCCATGGTTGCAAAGAGTCATCAATTCAACATATACCAGTGGACTAATTTGGGCTTCCTCTAGCACCTTGTAACTCCTCATGTTGCATGTCTCAAGCAGGGTAAACATTGAACAGTATTTAAGCTGGTGCCTTTACTTGTACCTTCTGTGTTTTGGAATTTTTATACACTTTCATCATTGTTTGGACTTTGGAGAAGTTTGAGAGTACCTGTGAAATCATTATTTGCAAAACATTCAACATCAGCGAAATGGGGCAAGTCATGAAGTTGCATGATCTGATCGTGGTCCTTCGGTGGGCTACCTTTGTCGACAAGAACAATTTCCTTTGAAGGACTCTATTTTATGCAGTGGAGAGATTCTTGTGTAATGAGCATGTTGTTGTGGATATCGTGAGTTTTCATGATGCCATTTGTTTTAATAATTTTAGTCACTATTGTTTTGCTAAAAATGTTTGTTTACATTCCTTGAACTCAAAATCACCAGATTACATTTGCTTTTTAATTGGTTTTTTTATGATTGCTATACTGCATTCGTTTCTAATAGGATATTAAAATATTTAAGGTAGATGGTGTTGGTATTGTGTAAAATTCGGTCCATAGTCTATTTGGTTTTCCAAATTTGAGTTTTCTTGTACTCCCTTTGTTAATTGCTGTAATTTTATACCTTGCCTTTATTTGTTTCTAATTATGTTTAAATTGATATTCATGCTTTGAAAGAAGGTTGTTCTTTGTATTCCTCACCTTGCTTTCCTACTCTTCAGGCTGGTGATGCTCTCATACAGCTCTACCACAACTTCATCACCGACTTTGAGACAAAGATCAATCTCTTGAAGCTAGCCCACTTTTCTGTAATTGTGTCACGTCAGTATTCAGGAAAGGAGGCTGCCATTAGCTACCTTGAAGGGGTTATCGAAAAGCTGCACGCCACTGGGAAGTTAGGGATTGAGGAGCCTATTATCTATATTAAGATGCAAATAGCAGCATTAAACCTTGGCAAGGGGAATCAGCAGCAGTGCAAGTTGCTTCTTGAAGAAGGAAAGAGTACACTTGATAACTTGACTGAAGTTGATCCCTCAGTTCATGCCAGTTATTATTGGATATCATCTCAATATCATAAGTCTCTTCAAGAATTTGCCAAGTTCTATAAGAGCGCTCTTCTATATTTGGCGTACACGACAGTTGAATCTCTTTCGGAAACATTCAAACTGGTATGTTTTTTAATTCTGTGTAACTGCAAATATTGAAAATAAGGAAAAGTCAATCTTTCTAAAAATTAATTGTTATTCTTTTTTTTTTTGCTGCTACTTCAAGATTTTGCACCCTTTGATATAGATCTAGTTCAATTGATAAAGGTTATAGCTGTCTAGGACTTGTACAACATTAGATTGTGATTATTATTTTCATACATGTATGTATGCTACACTAGATTAGTTACAAGTAGATGTGAACATTATAAATAAGCTGTGATCACTGTATTGTTATCTTGGTCTTCGAAGTGAGATAGGAAAAGGAGTGGTGTCATGCCCCGATCCTGGGTGACGTTAACCTCATGCCCAAGACCAGGGGTGAGCGGCTAGGTTTAGGTGACGGTATGATTTGAAGGTTGAATAAATGGTGAACCCGATAAAGGGGAACTCAATGGTCGTTGTCGACCACGTTCTATACTAAGAGACTAGGCTTCCAAGGAAGCCATCATCCTGTCTGTATAGGTCCTCGAAGAGGAACCAATGTCAACAAGGAGGTAATCCCACACTAAGTATGGGAGGGCATCTTTACAAGACGCCAAACGGTCTAGTGTCATCTTACTGTTTTTCAATGATTTTAAGTTTCTAAAAAAACATGTAATCTAGAGAAGGGCTAGGAGACCTAGCATGGCGAGCAACTATCTAGCTAAAACAAGATAATAAAGATCTTATTGCAATGATTACAATTCTTCAAGCCCATTTTAAATCTGACCTAAAATTAATAAAAAGGAGCTGAAATGCATAAACCGCTATTAGCCCTTACTGGAAGTGGGCACAAGGGACAACTCCACTACTAGCTGAGACTACTTCTATCCTAAAAAAAGATTCGAAGAGATGAATTCATAAATAAACCCAATGAGCTCATTGGCCATTTAGCACTACCAACCTCAGGTAGATCTTGAGCCCACACTAATATAACAAATGTTCCTACTGAGAAAGAAGAGAATATAATGCAGATATGAAAAATATGCAATCACAATGCAAGAGAATACTTCATTGAATTATATATAATCGAGCAGGTAAAGTAAGAGTAGATTCTACAACAATAATTTGCGTTAAGCCCACAATTAGTTATGTGATACGAGAGAGTTCTATAATATAATATATGCGTCCTACAACATTAACATTTGAGTATTGGCAATTTCTATATAGCTATAGAATTATAGATTAAATTAGATAATTAAGTAGCAATTTTTAAATTAGGCTTACAACAAAACACTCACGGTATCTAGCAGAAGACGATAACACTTAGAATGTGGTGGGCACATGTCAAGTTCTTCCATTATCAAGGTCGGACACTTGGTACGATAACTACCATCTATGGGAACGATATCAATTATTGAATTTGAACATGTCAATGGCAATCATGGCAAGTTCCTAACCTTAGTATGCATCAAATAATCACAAGTGAACACTATTGCCCAAGTTCTTATGCAACACAGTCTTTGGAGGAAGGACAATACTCGGGTCCACAATCCACAAGATAAGCAAACAAGACCACTAATAGTAAGCACAAATACAATAACAATGGCTAAGCTAACTTAATTAAAGCTAGTACATTAGTATGGTTAAATAATTACAGTTATACTTAGCATCACAATCATTAATAATATAATTTTGGGAAAACTAGATGTGCAACTAAAGGTCCAGCAAAAGTTTTAACAGGAGCTCATATTGGCCAGGGCAACAAGTCTCACGTATTGAAGTCCTAGTGTGAGTAAGTCTGAGCTCCTAATCTCCAATCGTTGCGACTGAGCTCTGAAACGTTTCCGACACACAAAAGGGGCACTGTAAGTATGACTTATGCAAGGACAAAGATAAGTTCCAAGGAAGTCAAAAAGTGGTAGGGGTTTAGGGTTTTAGGGTTGTGGTGGCTTAGGGCAAGCACACATGATCGACATATCCAATTGGGTAAAATTGCCTCATTTGAAAAGCAGAGGATATCCACAAGTTGAAACTAATATGGTTGCATGCAGCTTGGAACAAACTTTCCAACGCTGCCTGTTTCATGCGAATCGGAGCACGAATGTGCAAGATATCCTGAAAACACTCATTTCGACGTAGTAGGTATGGTCTGCTCTGATTAAACCAAATCTAATCTGAGTTGGATTAGACTTGATCTGGTGGTTTCGGGCCTGGTTCTGGCTGGACCAGATTTGATTGGGATTGGATCAGACATGATATGATAGGTATGGGGACTATGGACCTAATGTGCAGTTGAATTTGGCTTGGGGTGCAAAAAGGAGAAAAGGGAATGGTGTAACACAACATATAACAAATTCAATAATTACATTTATACCTCCTTCTCCCTTGCATAAGAAAAATAGAGGAGCTTTCTTTGAAAACCCTAACTAGACCCAAGGCTTGGACTGGTAGCGCCGCTACCTTCGGTAGGGATGGCAACGGTGCGGTTTTGGTGCGGTTTTGGGCAAAATCGAAACCGCACCGCACCAGTGTATCATTATGTAAAACCAAAACCGCGTTATGTGGTATGGTATGGGGCACCGCGGTTCATCATTATAATGGCTTAAACGGTATGGTTTTATACGGTTTTGGTCAAAACCGAAACCGCACCGCTACACCGAAACCAAAATCCAAAACCGCACCGCACCTTGATAGTTTTATATTTTGGCAAACCAAAACCGCACCGCACCTTGATAGTTTTATATTTTGGCAAACCAAAACCGCACCATGCGGTGCGGTTTTCTGTGATTTTCGGTTTTAAACATCACCGCTACCATCCCTAGCCTTCGGCTGTCTACTAGAGGTTTGGCTAGCCAAACCGCATCGCCATAATCACCGACTATCGCTATCGATTGCGGGTCCCAACCGCACAACGACAACCAGTGGCTTCGACTGGCTATGCTGGCCGTCAGGAAAGGGGGAAAGACGCCAGGGTTGGCTTTGGTTCAGGTGGTGGTATGCGGTCGGTTGCTGCTCAGGTGGAGGTTATGGTGCTAGGGCAAGCGGCAGGGTGCTAGAGTGGTGGTATTGTGAGATCGACATGGTTGCCTTGAGGATGTGCGGTGGAGCTGGTGTGGTTCTCGAGTGGATAGAGGAAGGATGGGACGCTCTGTTGGAGGCATAGTCACCAAGTTCGGGTTCGGCAATAAGTCGGCGAGGGTAAAACTCGGTAAAGTTCGGTGAAAATCAAAAAGTTTGGAAAAAAAATGGGTAAAAGTCGGCAAAAAAAAAGGGGTTCGGGTTTTAATCGGCGAGGGTAAAATTTGAAAAAATTCGGCAAGTTCGGGGCCTTCGAAAGTCAAGTTTTTAGCCTACATTTAAACAACTAAGACATTCCGAACGTGATTTACATTTTACCTAAAGATGATAAGACAACAAAAACAAATGCCTAGAATTTGATTCAAATGGGAAGAATTCTCTCACAGTGCATTCAAAGCCTCGGATGGGAATCATGGGATGAGATGATTTCTTCCAAAATTAAATTGATGCATTCAAAGCCTCGGATCATACCTGAATGATTGAAATTGGGGATAAAACAATTTGAGGAAGACAAAGGGGTTGCTGCCTAGTTGGGCTCGGACTGCTTGCTGATTGGCCTGATTAGCTGATCATCAGGCTCATCTATACACAGAGACACAGAGCAGCAGCAATGGAAAGAGATACCAGCAGCTTCAACCTGTTGTGGGCACACACACACACAAAAGAAGAAGATGAGGGAAAGAAGGAGAAATGAAAGATAAAGGGGAGGGAATCCTCTTACCCCGACGGAGAAGACGAGGAGCGAGGAGATCGGCAGCCGTTCTTTCAAACCAGAAAATTTGGGGCTTGACCGCTGGAGGAGGCAGAGAGGAAGAGTGAGGCGGGTACAGCTAGGGACAGGAGGAGAGGTGATGCGATTGTCGCCGACCACCGCACTTCCAAGTTGCAAACCCTAGATGATTAGAGCAGGGGCACCGCCTGTCGTCGGTCGGAGCAAAGGCCACCTGTCGTCGGTCGGAGCAGAGGCCGACCTGTCATCGCCTCACGGTCGGAGAAGACCTGCGAATCAAAACCCTAGCCTATGGCCCTGTGTCGCCTCGTCGCCTCGCGGTCGGAGAAGAGAGGGATCGAACTATTTACTCTAAGAGAACAGTGGCCAGCCGATTATTAATCGTGCGGTAAAATAGACCCACAGAACTTAAAATAAAATTACGCTGTCACACAAAGCGGCCGACTTAATCCGTTTTATTCAAAAAATCACCGAATAAATCGGCGATTTTTTTGACTTGATTAAATCGGGGTTAAAATTGGCAAAAAATCGGCATAGTTGTTAGTCGCGTTTTAAACGCGATTTTTTCAATAAATCGGCAATTTTTGTGACTATGACTGGAGGCTGGATGGGTTGCGACCGATGGAGGGAACCGTTGGGCTCGACGCTATGAGACTGTACCCGGAGAAGAAAGCGAAGACAAGGGGACTGCGACTAAATTGCTCATCTTTTCTCGCTGCTGCTGTCTCTTTGCTTTGCTCTCTCTGCCTTTGTTTCTCTCTCGCTCTCTGCTTGTTTCGGTCTCTCTCGCTCTTTGCTTGTCTCTTTCTCTCTCCCTCTCTGCTTGTCTCCCAATCTCTCTGTGCTTTTCACTGTTTATTGCTACTATACTCTCTTTCTATCTCTCCTAAGCTCTCCCCACCTGCCTCTCCTTTTGTCATGTTATTTTCTCTCTACTGCAACTCTCTTTTTCTCGCGAACTCTTTTTCTCCCTTGCCTCTCTCTGTCTCTCTTTTGTTCTTTCTTTTGTGAACTTTGTGAAAATGGGAGGCCTGGGGACATTAGGAAGAGGGGGGGGGGGGGTTTATGCACAAGAAGTGGAGACAATTGAAATGTCTAATCAAGAGAGCGAGGAGGACGTGAAGCGCATGATGGGAGACGTGTGACACTGGATTTGATGGGATCATCACGAGATATTCACGATTCATATAATGAAAGATCTAATCTGCCAAATTAAAATGGAATGGGCTATCCGGGCCTCTCACCCAAAGTGTAATCCCAACAAGGAAAAAGGGTTGATCGAACTTGGTCTACACTAACAAACGTGCCTTGTTTTAGTCTGGTTTGAAACCGATTGTCACACCAAAACGGAAACGAAGAATCACCTACATTGATCAATCCAAAAACCTGATTCCAGCACGTAAGGGCTCGTTGGAAAGATCTCACCGAGTGGGTGCGGTGGACGATTGTGCGGTGGTGTTGGTGTGGTTCTTGAGCGGACAAAGGAGGAGGGAGGATGATGCTCTGCTGGGGGCTGGAGGGGTTGCAGCCGATTGAGGGAGCCGCTGGGCGTCAATGCTATGAGACCATACTCGGAGAAGAAAGCGAAGAGGATAGACTGTTGCCACCTTTTTCTTTTTTGTTCTCTCTGTCTCTGTTTCTGTCTCCGATAGACTGTTGCCATTTTTTTTTATTATTCCTTTATGTTTTTCCCTTTTCTGCTCTTCCTTTTTACCTTGTTTTTCTTTTCACTGCTCTCTCCATGTCACCATCCAATAGTTTTTCTTTGTTTCCTTTTCTTTGTTTCTTTTTCTACTCAACCTTTTTTTTGTTCTCAATGTTTTTTTTTGGTGCTTTTTTTTCCTATTCTCCCCCTCCCTCTCTGATAGCCTACTACCGATTCCGTTTTATTTTTAATTTTATGTTTTGCCTTTATTTGTATTTTTTTAATTTCCCGTTCTCTTTCTTTCCCGTTCTCTATTTTTCTCCTTGTTTTTCATTTCATTTCTGTTTTTTTTTTCTTTTTTGTTCTACCTTTTTTTTTCTTTTCTATTTTGCCTTTGTTTTTCTTTTTCGTTCTATGTTTTTTCCTTTCTTGTTTTTTTTTGTTATTTTTTTTTTTAATGTTCTTTTGCCTTTTTTCCCTGCCTTTTCTTTCCCGTTTCTACCCAAGTATAATGCAAAAATCCAATCTCTTGCATGTGTATTCAAATAATAATTGGCTATTATACTAACTAGCGAAGCATGTGGGTCATAAAATTCTTAGTATTAGTCAAATTTTTAACATGCCATGACTTTCCTGTTTCAATCTATCATGAGCCTAGTCTATTATATGTCATGCATGTCTAAGAAGAGAAGCAAAGAAGGGAAGAACATAAAAGAGGGTTGTAATCCCTCTCTTTTTCATATATATGTTTGAGTATCAAAAATCTAGCTCTAACATTGAGAAGCACATGGGTCATAAAGTTTTTAGCATGAGTCAAATTCTCAATTGCTGTGTCTTTCCAGTTTCAATCCAACATGAGCCTAGGCTATAATATGTGATGCATGTCTAAGAAGAGAAGCAAAAAAAGGAAGAACATATAAGAGAGGGTCATAATCCCTCTCTTTTCGTATATATGTATGAGGAATGAAAATCCAGCCCTAACATTTCTATCCAAATGATATCACCAACAATTGGTAGTAGGCTATTATAATAAGTAGAGAAGCATGTGTGCTAAATGATATCACCAACAATTGATAATAGGTTATTATACTGAGTAGAGAAGCATGTGTGCTGCCCTAAAAAATTCTGTCCAAATGATATCACCAACAGATGATAATAGGTTATTAATTTATTATACTAAGTAGAGAAGCATGTGTGCAGCCCTCACATTTCTATCCAAATGTTATCACCAACAAATGATAGGCTATTATACCAAGTAGAGAAGTATGTGTGCAGCCTTAGGTTATTATACTAAGTAGAGAAGCAGTCATAAAATTCTGAACATGAGTCAAATTCTCGACATAAAAGAAAATCCAGACCCCGTGCATTGTTATGTAAGAACATAAAAGAAAGAAAAAGAGAAGAGAGAGAGAGAGAGAGAGAGAGAGAGAGAGAGAGAGAGAGAGAGAGAGAGAGAGAGAGAGAGAGAGAGAGAGAGAGAGACTTATCGGGTTTGCATGCCTCGCGATCGGAGTGCTAGCGATCTCGGTGCCGGTTGGAAAATAACTAAGAGATAAATGAGAAATGAAGAGAGAGAGAGAGAGAGAGAGAGAGAGAGAGAGAGAGAGAGAGAGAGAGAGAGAGAGAGAGCATAAAGAGAAGGGAAAAAATGAACATAAAAGAAAGGATCGGAAAAGAAGAAAGATCATAAAAAAACAGAGTTAAACTATTACCGGCGCAACAACAGCTAGGGCACCAATGATCTCGGTGCAAGGTAGGGGTGGGACTTAAGCGGGTTGAAGGGTCTGCTCATGCCCAACCCAACCTACACACACCTCAACCCGTTTTGCCCGTGGAAGCTCAACCCGTGCTTGCTCATGTCAAGTTGCTCGGGTTGCCCAATTTGCCAAAAAATGGGCGGGTTCGTCGGGTTGGACAGGTTTAATTTGGTCACAATAAATAGAAATATTTGATCTCTTAAAATCAAAGCAAAACAAAAACGGACATTATTCTATTAACCAACAATTGCCACCACTAAAAAAAATAAAATCAGCTAACACCACTCTCTCTCTCTCTCTCTAAAATATCCATCGAATGGCTATGGTAATGGATCAACAGCAGCCTTACAAGCATGTAGGCCATTGTACTTGCCTACTCGAATTGGGAAAGATGATGCCCAAACCCGTCCAAATTGAAATCGGGTTGGTTTTTTTTGTCAAAATCAAGTTTTTAACCAGCTTTGCCCATGTTTGTCCATTATTCGGGTTGGACAGGTCAGGTTTGGGTCAGACCCGCCCAAGTCCCATCCCTAGTGCCGGGCGGTGTCGAAGCAGCTGCTGGGGAGAGAGTTATCACACCGGTGATCTTGGGTCCGGGCAGGAAAAAAAAGTAACACATGTCACAAGAGAGAGAGAGAGAGAGAGAGAGAGAGAGAGAGAGAGAGAGAGAGAGAGAGAGAGAGAGGCTTACCAGCACGACAACATGATGGTCAACGACGATGATAATGTCGATGTCGGGCGGCACCGAAACAACAGTTGGGGAGGGAATTCTATTTGTTTATATTTACCTTTATCGTCTCTTTCTTTCTCTTTCTCTCCTTCCTGCCGTTGTTGTATGAGGAAGAGGGCGGTTACAATGCAGGGGGTGGTTCACGATGCAGAGGTTGCGATTGGCTTGTGGGTTACCAAGTGAGAGTGTAGGCGGGAGAGGGCGAGCGATTGATTTGTGGGTTCCAGAGAGAGAGAGAGATGGTTGTGATGCTGGGTGGGTGCAACGGATGGTTGTGAGACGTGGGCTTGCTTATGTCTTCACGAGAGAGAGAGTGGGAGATTTCATGAGAGCAGGCGACATGTGGAGAGAGATAGAGGGCAGCGGGTGGCAGGTGTGGGTTCCGAGAGAGAGGGAGAGGGAAATTTCGTGATGGAGATGGAGATCTGGTGCGGCCATCGTATTGATTTCGTGTGGGTGGCAGCTGTGGGAGGGTTCCGAGAGAGAGATGGAGAGAGTGAGATTGAATAGGTTGTGATTTGTGGGTGCATGAATAACTGTGATCTGTGGGGTTGAGTGCAACAGATGGCCGTGATTTGGTGCAACGGATGACTGACCGTGATTTATGGCTCTAAGTGCAACGAATGGGTGTGATTTGTCGGTTTTTTATAGTAAAATCCTCATAGTTTAGATATCTTCTCCCTCCTCCTTAGGTGAATTGTACTCATCCTAACCCTCAAAATAGATCCTAACCCTTCTTTATCTCCTTATAAATCTCAGCCGTTTTTTGTCAAACTGTCCTCCCTTATTATATAAATATTTTGTGTTGGGCTTATAAGAGCATCTCCAACGGGCTCCTAAAGGTGACCTCATTTGCGGAATCAAGCAGTCCAACGAGCTCCTAAATCTCTTGCTACACTAGCAGAGTGGTATTCGCCTAGCTACTTGTGACGAGCAGGATTTCGCTCGCTAGCCGTAGGCCCTACTCCGCTGTACATCACATGGGTGATGTCGGATGACCTCAGATGCATTAAAAAATGCATAAAAAATAATAAAATTGCTAAAGAATCGTAAAAAATCTGAAAAATATAAAAAAGAAAACCATAATAAGGAGTGAACTAGGAGGAGTATGTTGGAGTGCCCCACAAAATTCCACTCCCTATTGCCCATTTGGCTCCTTAAATTGGGAGCGGGGCTAGGAGTCTGTTGGAGATGCTAACTTCCTCCTAGTTGCATGTCCACTGCTTGTGTCTAAAACTATTATGTTTTTTTGCTACTTTCCACCTCCAAGACCTTATACTCGCCATCTCCAACCAATTGACCAGTAAGGGAAAATCCAAAAGCTTTTCGTATAATCATATGTGAATCTGTTAGTTCACTATCAGGTCATTCTTAACATAGATATGTTTTATTTCTTCTGTAAGACCATTCCCAGTAGTTTGATGCAATGCTTATGCTACATGATTTTGCATTAATATACCCTTGATATGCTCTTGTTTTCAGGATTTGGCATTTGATCTTTCCACGTCTGCTTTGCTGGGTGACAACATCTATAACTTTGGGGAGTTGCTAGCCCATCCAATTGTATGTGAATTCTTCTTATATTCCCAATTTTTCTGCATATCATTTTACCTTTGCTAGCAGTACTTCTTTTCTTTATTATAGGATTATTCATGACTGACATTAACTTGAAGTCTTTGTTATGAATTTTTTGATTTATGCATTAATCATGACCATTGTGACGTTTGAACTTCTTGTTCAAATAGTTCTTTAATTTAGTATGGTGAAAAAAATCTTTTCACTTCCGGTCAAAAATTACACGAAGAAATCCATCGCTTCTACTTTCTAATTGTACATGTGTAGACATTGAAATATTGCCTAAAATTAGAGAATCAGAAATTTGGCTAAGTCTGGAAGACTTTATTTCCCTGATGACCAGGGAAATTTTGCTTCCTTACATTCTGAAATTTGGCTAAGTCTGGAAGACTTTATTTCCCTGATGATCAGGGAAATTTTGCTTCCTTATACTTTATTTCCCTGATGACCAGGGAAATTTTTCTCTACACTCAGAAATTTGGCTAAGTCTGGAAGACTTTATTTCCCTGATGACCAGGGAAATTTTGCTTCCTTACATTCTGAAATTTGGCTAAGTCTGGAAGACTTTATTTCCCTGATGACCAGGGAAATTTTGCTTCCTTATACTTTATTTCCCTGATGACCAGGGAAATTTGTCTCTACACTCAAAAATTTGGCTAAGTCTGGAAGACTTTATTTCCCTGATGACCAGGGAAATTTTGCTTCCTTATACTTTATTTCCCTGATGACCAGGGAAATTTTTCTTGCTTCCTTACACTCTGAAATTTGACCAAGTCTGAGAGTAAGGAAAGTACTATACCCCTATCGTCCAAAGGCTATATCCAAGTCAATAGAATGATACTTAGAGATGAGCATCCTTCGACAAGCCGATATACAAGGCCGAAGAATAGTCAAGCTTAAGCTTCTACAACTAAGCTTACGCTAGATTCGACAAACTCGTTGAATCCACCAAGTCAGAAAGGACCGGATCAAGAGTTAACTTTGTTAAAATCTGAGTCACAGTAAGTCGACTCGGATTTTAAGACCCGAACCATAAGTCGTTTTAATCAGACCGGTTCACTCAAACTCAAAAGGATTAAACTACCAGTGGAAGTTACAAAACCACCTGAATATGATCATCAAGGAGTTATGTAAACCACCTGGAAGTTTCTCTAACCATCCAAGGGAAGTTATAGAAACCACCAGGAGGTTGCTTCAACCACCCGAAGTAGTTATTCTCTACAATAACTACTTCGACCCTTATAAAAGGAGGGACAAGAAGAGAAGAAAGGATCTTTGGCCATAGCAAGAAGAACCTACAAAGCTCCCGACTGAAGATACTTCAAAGCTCCAAGAAATCCCGGAGAAGAAGGATCGAAGATCGAAGCAAACCAAAGAAAATCGAAGACCGAAGATGGAAAATTGAAGATTCAAGTCCGAAGCAAGTCGAAGAACAAGCGAAGAACAAGTGAAGATTCTAGGAGAAGAAGAGTAAAGCAAAGCCCCTAGCCGATCACGCGCAAAGCCCGGAAGGATCAAGCACCGCAACGCTCTTCTCTTTTCATTTTCTCACTTGTTGTAATCTTTGTACTTCGAAATCGAGTATCAAAGGATCAAAGATGGATTTCCCCGCAATCTCCTGATATACATTTTGTACTCCGCTCCCTCGAAGCGAGTCCTTTGAAATTTGTACTTGAGTAAAATTCAAATATTTGCTCATACAACATGCCATATATTTCTATTCATCTGCCTTCCATGGATTTGGATTCCTTCGGTATCTAACCTTTTGGTATAGATTGGGAACCTTGTTCTTTGTTTACCTCATACATTTTCATAACATGCTTAGCACTGTGTCTGTGTGTTGTGTGGGGTATGGGTTGTGTGGGGAAAGGTGTTTGTTTGCGCTACACAATATACTGTGCTTTGTATTTTAGTGGTGCCCTTCTTGATGTTTAGTGTATGGATAACATTAATTTATATAAAGCTAGAGTTACTCTGATTATGCCTGCTAGTGTATTGCAGTACTCCTGAGGTGCAGATTTTGAGTCATGAAATATGTTCTAAGCACAACGTTTTGGAATTCCAAATTTGCAGCATGTTGGAGCGAAAAATTTAAGCCGTAAGTTTATGTCATTTCAGTTGTTTTGGACAATGTTTTAACCATACAAAACAATTAAGAATTCAAAACCATAAAGTTATATATAACGTATGTTTTAAGGAAAACATAAATAGAAAAGAAGGCTCATGTTCATTGCCCATCTATATTATGGCAAATTGTGGTATAATCAGAATATTTTAATATAATTATCTTCATACCTAATACCTTAACCTTGATTAACTTGCATGTCTTACCTAATCTATATTGGGTCAATTTAAGAAATCAGTGGATGGCCAAACAAAGTTAAATAACATCTTTATAAAACCTGACATTAAGCTTCTTTGATCGATGTTTTACTTTTGGGTGAAGGAAATAGGCGATAGTGGGGTTTGCCATGAACCATGGGGAGAGGTCAAAGGTGTTCATATTTGTTACAAAGTTAAGTTTATGCAACCAGAGATCAACTATCAATGTTTAACTAAGAGGGGGAAGGTTTTGGTATAAAAGGAATGGCACAATTATAAGCTGAAGTGGCAACTTGAAACAAAATCTTAAAGAAGGCGTCAATATAAAATAGTCGGCATGTAACACAGTCCAAACGAATCGAGACATTGTACAAATTAGAAGTCAAAGCATGCTGTTACTTGTAGCTGTATAGACATTGTATAGGACATTTAGTCCCACCTTGGATATGTAGAAGTTCCTTTGTTTGTATGTATACATGGACACAAACCCCAACATATAGGAACCTTTGCTCTCCTAAAACCATGTCTAACAAGGTACTAGAGCCCTCTCTTAACCCTAGCTGCCTGCCTCCCCCTCTCCTAACCCTAGCC
>OX393550.1:9114774-9162274 GCA_947650365.1 Chamaelirium japonicum | reverse complement strand
GGCCGGGGCCGATTACTGGAGTCAGAGAAGATGGGAGTGAAGTGAAACATCGATCAGGGAGGATGAACGAAGGTGGATGATCGGCAGGGAGGATGATCGGAGGACGATGTCATTAGGCTCTCACTGGATTGTGGGGAGAAGTGGGACAGTTATCCTGCTGCTTCCCACCAACCAAGACAAGACATAAAGTCCCACAGTAGACGGTCTCCCACGATATAATAACTGGCCGTTGGATTTAATTGAATCGGACGGATGGCAGCCCCCACCACATCTATTGGAGAGAGAGGTTTTCTTAACTATGTTATATACATAATCGGATTCGGATAATCCGACGGATTCATATTTGGATCATATTTTATAATATCCGTCAAATATCGGATCGGATCCGGATCGGTCATATATGTAAATGGAAGGGATCGGATCCAGATATGCCTTGATCGGTCCGAATCTGACCCATTGACAAACGTCACAGGCCTACTTTCTCTCTCTCTCGTCATTCTTTATGCAAGTAATTATGATACAAATTGTGTTATGGTTAGTAGAATTGCAAATTTTTAATTTTCGATGGATTCCTAATATGTATTTTTGGTGGGGATTGATTCCTAATATGTGATGACTTTTTGAATGTCTGATAGTTGCATACTATCGCTGATTTTTTTGTGGCCATCAAGGAATTGATTTTCTTACCTTCCATCATATGCAGTCATGACAGATATCAAGAACTGATTTTTTAACGAGTGTTTTCAGAGTTATTTGTGTCTATACTGGCTTAAAATTCTGGGTTGGATATGGATTTTATAGGTTCTGAATTTCTGAACAACAATGACTATTTTTGGTAGTTTGATGAATCTAATTGGGTCCTAATTGGAGTCCAATTTGATGAATCTAATTGGGGTTTTTGTGTGGGATAGCTTTGGGTGATGGGATGAAGGTATGGATTAAGTTTGGTGGAGTTTGGATCGTAGGTTTGGGAGATCGAAGGTGTTTATAAGTTCAGCTTTAGGGTTCTGCAGGGATGTTTATCGGATGGCGATATATGATTGTTTCAGTAAAGCTGGATGGGATATGATTATGCCTAATGTAGTCTTACTTTCAGCTGTGTTTGAACTCCTAAAAATTGCACAAGAAGGAAAGAAAGAAAGATGGAACATGGTCACCGGAGAACAAGATAGGTGCCAAACTACACTGGTCAAAGGATCGCCCTCCGGAAGGTTTGAATCCACGACGTAGAAGATGAATTTCCACTAAATCGCAGCAAAGCAATATTTTTATTAATAATAGCATAAGATAATCTCCAAAGAGGCTTTAAGAGCCTTTATATAGAGTTACAAGGGCGAGGGAGAGATGGAACGCCCTAATAGGGATCGTACGGACCATGCGGATCACACGTGGAGGCTGTACGGTCACGAAATCCTCCCAGGTCTGTTTTTTTTTTTCTTTTCCTCTTTTGTCCCTTCTGCAACCCAACTACGAGTTGATCATAAACTAGGCTAGCCTGACTTAGGTCTAGCCCAATACAAGTATAGTCAGGTCCAAAACTGAAAATTACACTTATTTTGTAAAAAATAAATGCCAAAGCCACTGCTACGGATCCATTGCCAATGTCAGAAATCACATACGACAAACTCTTCTTTGAATCTATGATAACTCTTCAATCCACGTGCTGTAGGCGTTCGATCTTCATCATCTATAGCTTGATTCCCATTAGGAGTGGGGTGGGTGTTAAAAGGAAAAACCTTGTCAAGGAGTTGAGGTTCAAAATCTCAACCTCACTTCCCACTCAAAGCCTCAACCATTTAGTACTAAGATGCTTGACATACCTTATGTGAATTGAGGTTTTTTATATATATTTTTTTGTATCCTAACAAGCTCGAAGACTACGATATTGTACTTTCTCCCTCATAGTTCCATATTTGTTATTATTTTCTTAGATATTCCTGATAGAAACCCGAGAACAATGTATTTTGAAAATATTTTTTTAACTTTTGCAGCCAAGAAAAGAATTGTCACTATGCTTCCATCCAAGTCCTTGTAGTTCTCCAACTTATCTTTTTTTTTATCCTTTAACCCTTATTAGAGCCACTCTCCTTATCAAGTCCATCCTTGGCTTATGCTACTCCTAATCAGCATATAATATTCATCTCTGGCTTGATTCTCTCCAATTTTCCTCACATTCTTATTTCATGGTGTGTTTTATGTTCAAGAGACATCCTCACTATTCAACATTTTGATCCTTTCAATAATGCTGATTGTGAGATAATTGCAGCAGTTTGAATTATGTGATTACTGTTTTCTTTTTGAAATAAATCATGAAAAATTAGGTGGAAATTTTTGATATATTTTTCTTAGAATTAGTTTCTTTGTTACTAGGGCAAGTGTCACACCAAGCTGCTTAGATCTTAGTTGGGAGTTACAAAAGGACATCAAAGTACTTTCATTTTATAGTAGTAAAATACATAAAAGCACTTCCGATTACTGTAAAATATAACAGTAATACAGAACATTAAGTAACAAATAGCTTTGTTGATGTTTCTTAGCCTGTCCCACATTTTTAGGTTCATGCCATGAGCTTCATGACAATATAGTCAAATATACATTTTTTTATATATACGACAAATTGTTATGTGATTGTGAAAGGTGATTATTTATGATTGGGAACTTTCTCCATTTATTACCTTCCTAAATATGATTTGGAAATTTTCTGCATGTATTCCCATCTTAGTGCTCTATTGTTGGGAATGTTGATCTCAGCTGCCTTGTGGGGTTATTCTCCATTTCAGTTTCTCAGTGTTCTTGGGAATGCCTCTGATGCACTTTTGAGGGGTAGTTGTAAATATTTTGACCTCCTTTAAAGTGAACTAAATTGGTGAATTTTTTTGTTGAGTGTAAGATGCAAGTGCAGACACTTGCCTCTTAGTGCTTAAGGAACTAACTATAGGATTCCATCCATTCATTCTCGAAAACCTGGCTCTTCTTTCTCATTTGCATGAAGGCAAACACAGACACTGAGGGAGTGACTAAATTTGGCACATGAGGCTGTTGATTTCGTCAAGCAAATGCTCTGGATATCAGTTGCTGATCCTTGTGATGATATGTGTTAGGAGATGAAGGCTAGGGTTTGGAGAGAATGGAATGCTCTCTATTGAGGGACTCAAGCCCAATATATGATGCAGGCACCAATAAGGCACACTACAATCCTGAACCCGTTTAGGGTTTTCTTTGGTCAATAACTAGTACTTGATTATCAATATAGCGACGTATAGATCAAAAAGGACAGCAAGCAAAAGCTATCTCACGCAGTTCTAAAGTTTATGCAATCAACATAAAGCAGATTTAAACTTAAAAACAATTAAAGCATGCGGTATTATCACAGAAAACTGAATTTCAGCATATAATAGGATCAATCGCAGCAATAGATACTGAAATAAAACAACAGGCTTGCATCAGATTTTATAAAAGAAAAGGCCTACGGGTGTATGCAAAGGTAACCGACAGACGATAGATGGCAATTATAATAAATGGCAAACGTTATGGCTTCAACTAGCGAAGAAAAGGATGATGACGGCTGCGATGCGGAGCGGAGGCAATGGAAACTAAAGAAAACGAAGCGGATGCGATGGTAAAATAAAGGAAAAGGAAAGATACTGCCTGGGGTTTCCCGCCGTGGGTCGATTGCAAGGATGCGCCGACGATCCTGCACACGGAGCAAGGCCGGACGTCGGGAGAAGCCGGAACCTTCGGAAAACGAAACCCAAAGCCTTCACGAGGCGAAGTCGTGGAATCGGCGAGGGTCGGGGACTCGAGTCTCGCCCGGGAGCACTCACGAAGAGGCACGAAATTCAGCAATTCTTCAAAATCTGAAATCTTCTTCCTTTCTTCATCTTCTTGTAGAGTTAGGGTTTCTATTTTGATGGCTAGGATCAAAGGGGGAATAAGGGCAGATGGTGGGGATTCAAAGGCTCAAGAAAGGCAAGAAAAGAGAGAGAAACAAGGGAGAGAGGAGAGAGAGGAGAGAGGGGACGGACGGAATGGTGGGGCCGGGTCTTCTTCCGCGCGGACAAGGGAGGGGGGGGGCGCTCGGTTCACGGGAAAGCCAAAAGGGGGGGCCGGTAATGCTATGGTGAAGCCCTATTGGGCTTAAGATAAGCCCAATTACAACCCTATGAAGCCCATAACTTGCCACGTCATCAAAATGGTGTTATTTCGCCATCTAACCGTCGGTTTCGAGATCTAATCTCGTCCGTCGGCACCCCGCAAACACACGCACCCATAATTTTATTAATATAATGCTGAAACTCACCCGAGAAGACCCGGATTCAATCCGAAAAGCCCTCGGATGAGATCATGGACATCCCCCATGAATTGGGCAAAAACATAAATAAAACTGCATGCTGAAATAAGGCCAAAAACAGGAAAAAATGGCCAAAAACTGAAACAAATGACTAATAAGTCCCATGCGACTAATATCATCCACACATAACATAAAAGTGACAGTAAATAAATGTCTCTGACGATAATCTGAAGATGCGGCGATGATCCGATGATGCTGATCATGCTGCATCAACTCCCCCGGACTAGAAAGAACTCGACTCCGTCGAGTGGGCATCCAGCTGCTGTATAAGGTCGGGCCGCTGTGCTCGCAACTGTCGCTCCTCCACCCAGGTACAGTCGGAAAGTGGCCTGCCTACCCACCGAACAAGGAACCGTCGGAAGACACCGCGGCGGGTAGCAAGCTCTCTGACGTCAACGATCTCCTGTATCTGCTCTGTCTCATCCCGCTGCGCATCTGAAAACGGGATCTGTGGCGCTGAAGGCGTGTCGGGCCGGTCTCCGTGAAAAGGGAACAACTCTGAGATGTTGAAGATCGGCGATGTCGGCATGTCATCTGGCAAGTCCAGCAGGTAAGCATTGGGTCCCAACGCTCTGAGAACGCGAAAGGGCCCAAACTTCCTCTGGCTCAGTTTCCCATAAGAACCGGTGGGAAACCGCTCTCTGCGAAAGTAGACGAGGACCCAGTCCCCTGGCTGAAAAGTGCTCTCGCGCCTGTGTGAATCCGCGCTTGCCTTATACCTGGCATTGCTTTCCCTCAGTTTCTCAAGCGACTCCCGCTGTACAGTCTTGATGTGTTCAAGGAAGTCATCAGCATCAGCACTCGCAGGACCTGTAGGCGGTAGGGCAGTTCTATCCAAGAAATGGGGAATAACATGGCCATAGACGATTTCAAAGGGGGTTTTACCTACTGAGCGATTAATTGAACTATTATATGCGAATTCAGCTTGTGGTAAAACTACATCCCACTGTTTAGGTCTTTCACCAGCTAGACATCGAAGCATATCCCCTAGACTACGGTTGACAACCTCTGTTTGTCCATCAGTTTGAGGGTGATACGCGCTACTGTATTGAAGTTTAGTCCCTAGCTTTGACCAAAGAGTACGCCAAAAGTGGCTCAGAAATCTAGTGTCCCTATCAGATGTAAATGACCTTGGAATGCCATGCAGACGAACAACTTCCCTAAAGAATAACTCAGCTACATGAGATGCATCAGAAGTTTTCCTACATGGTATGAAATGTGCCATTTTAGAGAATCGGTCTACAACAACAAAGATTGAATCAACGCGCCGAAGTGTTCGGGGTAGACCTACGATGAAATCCATGGTGATATCCTCCCAAGGGCGAGCTGGGATCGGCAGAGGGATGTACAAACCTGTGTTCTGCTTTCTGCCTTTGAACATTTGACAGGCTCGACATCGTTGCACAAACTTGACGACGTCTTTTCTTAGGTGAGGCCAAAAGTAGCGTCGCTCCACTGACTCAATTGTTTTGGTTTGGCCAAAGTGACCTCCCAAATTACTTCCGTGCAAGTCGTGGATTAACGTATCTCGAAAAGATTCATTGGGACCTTCATCAGAGACGGTCCCTTCATGGGTATTCTGAACAAGACTCTCGCGCAGGGAACACTCAGGGATGCACAGGCGGGTTCCACGGAACAAGAATCCCTCTTGGATCATATAGGAGGCCGTGGGATCAGTGCCCGTTTCTTGACAGGATTCCCAGATGGGACCAAAGTACGGATCAGTCGCGTACATTGATTTCAGGGCTTCAAAAGAAACAACGACGGGCTGTAATGTGACTAGTATCAGGCCTCGTCGACTCAAAGCATCAGCAGCTTTATTCAGGACCCCAGCTTTATACCTGAGGTTGAACGTGTACTCTTGCAAGAAATTGGACCACTTAGCATGCCGCTGGTTCAAGCTACGCTGAGACTTCAGATAGCGAAGCGCTTCGTGGTCAGAATTGAGCACAAATTCTCGTTGGATCAGGTAATGCCTCCAGTGCTTGAGGGCTTGAACAACCGCGTAAAACTCAATGTCGTATGTCGAGTAATTCAAACGCGCGGCGTTCAGCTTCTCGCTGAAGAATGCGACGGGACGTCCCTCTTGACTAAGGACCGCTCCTATCCCGACGTGAGAGGCATCACAATCAATCTCAAAGACCTTTTCAAAGTTTGGGAGTGCCAAAACTGGAGCACTCATCATCTTGGTCTTGATGAGATCGAAACTTGCTTCGACTTCGGGGGTCCAAAGGAAACCACCCTTCTTCATGCAGTTCGTGAGAGGTGCAATGACGGAACTGAAGTTCTTAATGAATCTGCGGTAAAAGGACGCTAGACCATGGAACCGTCGCACATCACTAACGTTCTGGGGTACGGGCCATGATTTGATGGCTTCGACCTTCTCTGGATCGACCCGTATCCCTTCAGAGCACACGATGTAACCTAGAAAGGTCAAGCTGTCTGTTAGGAAGGTGCACTTCTTCAGATGGATGTACAGCTTGTCTTTCCTAAGCGTCTTCAGTACTTCTCGCAAATGCTCGACATGTTGTTCAGATGTCGTACTATAGATAAGAATGTCATCAAAGTATACGACAACGAACTTCCCGATGAATGGTCTGAGCACCTGATTCATGAACCTCATAAAGGTACTTGGTGCATTTGACAGACCAAATGGCATTACTAGCCATTCATACAGTCCTTCCCGGGTTTTAAAGGCAGTTTTCCATTCGTCACCGGGTCGTACGCGGATCTGATGGTAACCGCTACGAAGATCAATCTTTGAAAAGATTTTCGCGCCATGCAGCATATCAAGCATATCATCCAATCGGGGAATCGGAAATCTATACTTGACCGTTATTCGATTAATGGCACGGCAATCTATGCACATTCTCCATGTCCCGTCCTTCTTGGGAGTCAGGAGTGCCGGTACTGCGCATGGACTCATGCTTTCTTGAATTAGTCCCTTTTGCAGTAACTCGGTAACCTGTCGACGCATCTCCTCATATTCAGACGGACTCATTCGGTAGTGAGGAAGGTGAGGTAGCGTCGCTCCTGGGACTAGGTCAACGCAATGTTGGATGTCCCGCAGAGGTGGAAGACCTTCAGGTAGTTCCTCTGGGATGAGATCATTGAAATCTTCAAGTAGGATTCGAATCTCATGAGGAATGCTAGGGCCCTCTGTGGCTTCTTTGGCTACTAGGAAAAAGATGGAGCGAGATTCCCTAAGCTCGTCTTCGAAACACGCTTGGGTCAGCAATGTGGGCAGGGCTTTCGGTTTCTCTTTTGGCAACTTAGGGGTGACGGCTGGGGGTGTCGGCTCGCTAGAAATCGGCTTCAGGGGCTCCCTCTGCGGCACTAAGGTGATATTATAGTCATCCTTGCAGAAGGAGTAGGTATTCTTCTCCCCATCATGGGTCGTCTTTCTGTCGTACTGCCACGGGCGGCCCAACAGAATGTGACAAATGCCCAATGGCGCCACGTCACACCAAACAGCTTCCTTGTACATTTTGCCGATGGTGTATTCAACTAAGCATCGCTCTTTGATAGCGACATCTGCCCCTTTCTTAAACCACGACAAGTTGTATGGCTTGACCAGCTTCTCTGTCTTGAGCCCTAACTTATCGACCATGATCTGGGCGACCAGGTTCTCGGTACTACCACTGTCTATGATGAGGACACAATGCCTTCCCTTTGAGGTACAAGTGGTGTGGAAGATGTTCCTCCGAAGCCATCGATCTGGTTCAGGGGCTTTTGGGGTCGACAAAACACGGTGCATGACTAGTGCATGCGTTGCCTCGTCAGCTTCAGCGATGACGTCATGGGTCTCGTCATCCTCCTGATACTCAGCGTCTCTAGGGTCATCATCATGCCCTTCTTCAGCCATGTTGTTCAGGGTTTCCTCAGTTGGCTCTTCACCTTCTGTCAGGTGGGTCTGAGGTCTCCTTTTTGGGCATTGGGCGATGAGGTGCCCTACTTCTCCACACTCGAAGCATTTGTAAGTCGCTCCGGGTGGTCGACTTCCTATGGCACCACGCTCACGACTTGATTGTTCAACCCGGCCAGGGGGTTGATTGGCTCTTGATGGAGTTGTAGTCGGAGTGGGGACAGGTGGGGTGACTCTACCAGGGGGTGCTCCTCTTCCAGCTGAAGGGGCACCTGGGGGCACTCTAGGGGCAGCCTCTCTCCTAAAGGCTCGTTGCTGAATTTTCTCAGCCTTGTGAGCTTGTCTAGAAGCTTCCGTCACAGTGAGGATGGTCTGCATTGCGAGCGCATCCTGAATTTGGTAGCGCAACCCTGAGACGTAGCATGCAGCTTTCTGTTCATCGTCTTCCGGGATGGCATTACGAGTGGTCAGGATGTCAAACTCTTCAGTGTACTCCTGTACGCTTCGATTGCCTTGTTTAAGGCTAAGCAACCGCTGGTACAGCGTGGTACGGTAGTCAGGAGGGAGGTACTTCAGTCGCATTTTGTCCCGCATTTTGGCCCACGTGGCGACCTTTTGCTTCCCTTTCCTGAGACGACTTGTCTGCAACTCTCGCCACCAAACTAAAGCGGCTCCTTTCAGTTTCGTTGCCACGAGTTTGACTTTTCGATCATCGGGGAGATCTCTCCAATCAAAGAAGTGCTCGACGCTATCTATCCAGTCAAGGAATGCGTCAGCATCATGGCTTCCCTTAAAGTCATCGATGTCAACTCGGATGCCGTATCCTTGGGACCTCTCAAGGGCTCGCACAAGACGCTCCTCTATGCCGTGCTGATCACGCGCATGTTGCTCTCTAGGGTTTCTGGGACGACCGAACTGAACGTACTCTCGTTCAAAGTCCACGTCGGACTCGTCCAACTCAGCTTCAGATTCAGGGGGCGACTCAAGGTAGGCAGCTTGATTCCGCTCTGGCGGTTGGTATCGGTTGTGATTCCGAGGTAAGGCCTGGTTCAGGTTCTGAGGTGGGGTTGGGATCGGATTTCGATTTTGGCCCTGGTCTCGGTCTTGCTCTTCAACCCGATGCCCCTCGGCATGCGAATCGGTTTCTGCCCCTCCCGGGTCCTCTTCGACCGGTCGGGTATTAGGGTCAACGCCTCTATCTTGTAACAGCAATCCTAGCCTGTCCGTGATCTCTTGCAACAAGGTTGCATGTCGATCCAAGGTATTTTGGGTCGCCTCCTGCCAGGCACCACGAGGTTGTGGTCCCCGAGGGACACGTCCTCGATTCCGGGCATCCCGGTGCAGATGGGTACGATCAGCCATGAGTGATTATGAGATATGCCGATGTTTCACACAATGCAATCCTAACACTTAATGCAATTCAAGCACGCAAGATGATGCCTATGAAAATTTCAGCAAAGAAGAAGATGGGTGTTTGCTGAAATTCAGCACTCAAAAGAAACCCGAACAGGTTCTTTCGAGCTCTGATACCAACTTGATGCAGGCACCAATAAGGCACACTACAATCCTGAACCCGTTTAGGGTTTTCTTTGGTCAATAACTAGTACTTGATTATCAATATAGCGACGTATAGATCAAAAAGGACAGCAAGCAAAAGCTATCTCACGCAGTTCTAAAGTTTATGCAATCAACATAAAGCAGATTTAAACTTAAAAACAATTAAAGCATGCGGTATTATCACAGAAAACTGAATTTCAGCATATAATAGGATCAATCGCAGCAATAGATACTGAAATAAAACAACAGGCTTGCATCAGATTTTATAAAAGAAAAGGCCTACGGGTGTATGCAAAGGTAACCGACAGACGATAGATGGCAATTATAATAAATGGCAAACGTTATGGCTTCAACTAGCGAAGAAAAGGATGATGACGGCTGCGATGCGGAGCGGAGGCAATGGAAACTAAAGAAAACGAAGCGGATGCGATGGTAAAATAAAGGAAAAGGAAAGATACTGCCTGGGGTTTCCCGCCGTGGGTCGATTGCAAGGATGCGCCGACGATCCTGCACACGGAGCAAGGCCGGACGTCGGGAGAAGCCGGAACCTTCGGAAAACGAAACCCAAAGCCTTCACGAGGCGAAGTCGTGGAATCGGCGAGGGTCGGGGACTCGAGTCTCGCCCGGGAGCACTCACGAAGAGGCACGAAATTCAGCAATTCTTCAAAATCTGAAATCTTCTTCCTTTCTTCATCTTCTTGTAGAGTTAGGGTTTCTATTTTGATGGCTAGGATCAAAGGGGGAATAAGGGCAGATGGTGGGGATTCAAAGGCTCAAGAAAGGCAAGAAAAGAGAGAGAAACAAGGGAGAGAGGAGAGAGAGGAGAGAGGGGACGGACGGAATGGTGGGGCCGGGTCTTCTTCCGCGCGGACAAGGGAGGGGGGGGGCGCTCGGTTCACGGGAAAGCCAAAAGGGGGGGCCGGTAATGCTATGGTGAAGCCCTATTGGGCTTAAGATAAGCCCAATTACAACCCTATGAAGCCCATAACTTGCCACGTCATCAAAATGGTGTTATTTCGCCATCTAACCGTCGGTTTCGAGATCTAATCTCGTCCGTCGGCACCCCGCAAACACACGCACCCATAATTTTATTAATATAATGCTGAAACTCACCCGAGAAGACCCGGATTCAATCCGAAAAGCCCTCGGATGAGATCATGGACATCCCCCATGAATTGGGCAAAAACATAAATAAAACTGCATGCTGAAATAAGGCCAAAAACAGGAAAAAATGGCCAAAAACTGAAACAAATGACTAATAAGTCCCATGCGACTAATATCATCCACACATAACATAAAAGTGACAGTAAATAAATGTCTCTGACGATAATCTGAAGATGCGGCGATGATCCGATGATGCTGATCATGCTGCATCAATATATATTGTTAGACCCAAAAAGGAAAATGGAAAACAGGAATTTGGGAGTAAAAGCTTCCTTTACTCAATGGGGCAAATGCCCTATATATCACTATACAAAGGATGGGGTCACCAAAGGGTGAGCATACCTAAAAGGGACTAAAAGAGCCTATACAAGGATTAAGAATGAATCTACACACTCTAACACCCCCCCTCAAACTCAAGGTGGATCATACACCAAGAGTTTGCCAAGGAGATATCGAAAACGCTGAATAGTGTGCGTCTTCGTAAAGAAGTCTGCAAGCTGCTCTGTAGAAGACACATGTGGAAGTGAGAGCGTGCCATCCTTATAGCGATGTCGAACATAATGACAATCCAACTCAATGTGCTTTGTGCGCTCGTGAAATACCGGATTGCTAGCTATTTGAATAGCACTCCGGTTGTCACAGTGGAGGGGAGTCGACGAGGTCAGATGAACACCCATATCCTCGAGTAGGCGACGCAGCCAAATGACCTCACACGAAGTGCGTGCCATAGCACGATACTCGGCCTCGGTACTAGATAGCGAAACAATCTCCTGCTTCTTGCTTTTCCAGGAGATGAGCGAATCACCTAGAAAAATACAGAACCCAGTGGTAGATCGTCGATCAGTTGGATCGCCCGCCCAGTCTGCATCGGAAAAGGCACGAAGCTCCAATGAAGAAGATGACGAAAACAACAAGGAGCGAGTCACCGTGCCTCGAAGATAGCGAAGAATCCTCAGTAGTGCGGTATAGTGAGCGGAGCGAGGAGCGCTGACAAACTGACTAAGAACTCGAACGGCATGTGCAATGTCCGGGCGAGTGATAGTCAGATATACAAGAGCACCAACAAGCTGACGGTATCGCGTGGGATCCGAAAGCGGCTCACCATCAGTGGGACGGAGCTTCACATTAAGCTCCATCGGTGTATCCACGGTCCGTGAATCAGGAAGTGCAGCACGACTCAATATATCAAAAGTAAATTTCTGTTGAGAGACCAAGTATCCCCGGGGAGATGAAGCAACCTCAAGGCCAAGGAAGTAGCAAAGCGGACCAAGGTCTTTCATCTCGAACTGCTGCTGGAGGTGCCTCTTCAGAGAATCGATAGTAGCAGTATCGTCACCGGTAATGATCATGTCATCAACATATAGAAGCAAGATCGCATGACCATGATTAGAGGTGTGAGTGAACATAGCATAGTCATTCATACTCTCTGTAAAGCCGGCTGCAAGCACTGAGGACCTGAAGCGCTCAAACCAAGCCCGAGGAGCTTGCTTGAGCCCATAAATGGCCCGACGAAGACGGCAAAAATGCTGGGGAGGAGTCGAAAGACCAGGAGGGGGACTCATGTAGACCTCCTCAGAGAGATCTCCATGAAGAAACGCGTTCTTCACATCCATCTGGAAGAGTGGCCAGTGACGAGCAGAAGCAATTGCTAACAGAGTTCGGACAGAAGTCATCTTCGCAACAGGAGCGAAAGTTTCCTCGTAGTCAATGCCGTGCTCCTGAGTGAAACCACGAGCAACTAGGCGGGCCTTGTATCTCTCAATCGATCCATCGGAGCGAGTTTTGATCCGATAGACCCAGCGACAGCTGACAGGATCCTTCCCTGGAGGAAGAGGAACGAGCTCCCAAGTACCAGTCTGCTGAAGAGCCTGCAACTCCTCGGCCATAGCCTGCTGCCAGTGCGGAATCTGAACTGCCTCACGATAAGTCTGTGGCTCCTGAAGAGAGTGAATAGTCGCTAGGAAGGACTGAAAATATGGCGAGTAAGAAGCAATCTGAGAAAAGCCATAGCGATCAGGTGGATGCCTTTCACGCTCAGGATAGCGTGTGGAGGGAGCAGAAGATCCAACGTCACTAGCATATGGGAATGGCAGCGAAGGTGATAAACCTGAAGTGTCTGCAGCAGAAGTGGTAGCAGGCGAATCAGGTGGAACTGGTGAAGCTGGCAGTACAGGTGGAGCAGGCGCGGGCTGGCGACGAGTGTAGGTGTAAATAACAGGTGGTTGTTTGGGCTCAGGCACTGGAGCAGGAGCAGTGGTAGCATCAGGAGGCACAGGGGTAGGAAGCAGACCCAAAGAGGAACTAGATGTCTGGAGGAAAGACAAGTCCAAGGAACAAGATGCTTCTGAGTAGAAGGGTGTGTCCTCGAAAAAGGTCACATGTCGAGATATGCGGATACGCCGAACAGAAGGGTCATAACAACGCCAACCCTTGTGCTCAGAACTGTACCCTAAAAAGACACACTTGGCTGACCGAGGAGTAAGCTTTGTACGCTCCCCAGATGGAAGCAAAACAAAGCTGGTACAACCGAAAGTACGTAGAACTCTATAATTGGGAACAATGGAGTAGAGTCGCTGAAACGGGGACTGACCAGAAAGAAGAGGGGAAGGAGTCCGGTTAATTAGATGGACAGAGGTAAGAACAGCTTCAGCCCAGAAGTGGCGAGGAACTGAGGCAGAGAACAAAAGAGACCGAGCGGTCTCAAGAATGTGACGATGCTTCCTCTCAGCAACCCCATTTTGAGCAGGCGTATAAGGGCACGACTGCTGGGGTAGAGTACCGTGAGAGAAAAGAATATCACGAAACTCGGAAGAAAGATACTCTCGAGCACCATCTGAGCGAAAAACCTTAATCCGTTTCCCAAACTGAGTATGGACCATACTAGTGAAGTCACGATATACCTGACATACATCGGACCTACGACGTAAAAATGTCACCCAGGTGAACCGGGAGAAGTCATCAATGAAACTGACATAATAATGAAAGCCAGACATGGACATAACCGGTGATGGTCCCCAAATGTCCGAGTGCACAAGATCGAAAGAAGAGGTAGACACAGACTCACTGGAGGGAAAAGAATGAGCCGAGTGCTTAGCAAGCTGACAACTCATGCAGGGAGAAGGAGAAGTGAAGGAGAGATTACCCAAGTGACCGGACTGGAACATGCTTCGTAGGCGCATTGCAGAGGGATGTCCAAGGCGGCGATGCCAGAGGTCGGCAGTGGAAAGAGCAGCAACACATGAAGCAGAGGAAGGCAAAGGCACATGAAGATGCTCCAGATTGTACAATCCACCATGTCTCCGTCCTGTTCCAATCTGATGGCCAGTGCGAGGGTCTTCCACTACACAAGAGGATGCTGAGAAGGTAACGGTGAAACCGAGATCGGTCAATCTACTAACCGAGATCAGATTGATCGACACGCGAGGAGCATGGAGCACATCTGGGAGTGAGAGGCGACCACTGGGGTCAGAAGATGTGGAGATAGAGCCAGAGCACGTGATGTCCAAAGGAGACCCGTCGGCAGTGCGAAGCTGCAGCTGAGGAGCAACACTGGTACATTTGGTGAGAACAGTAGTATCGGAGGTCAAGTGATGAGTAGCTCCTGAGTCAAAGATCCAAGATCCGCTGGAGAGACTCAGATGACACTGACCATGGGAAGACGAATTGACACAAGAACCCCCAAAAGTCGCTTTGATCGCCATCGCACTGCACTTTACTTCACTGCACCTCACAGTGTTGCACTATACTTCACTGCATCTCACATCACATCAATGCACTGCACTTTATTTCATTGGTTCACTCACTGGTTTACTTCACAGCACAGCACAGCATAGCACAGCACTTTATTTCATTAGTTCACTCACTGGTTTACTTCACAGCACAGCATAGCACAGCACTTTACTTCACAGCACAGCACTTTACTTCATTGGTTCACTCACTGGTTTTCTTCACAGCACAGCATAGCACAGCACTTTACAGTAAACCAGTGAGGAAAATAAACCCCTGAACTGAACTGGACCGAACCGAAGCAGTCTTTGAACTGAACTAGTGAGGATAATAAACCAATTTGAACCAATCTCTGAACTGAACCAGTTTTGCACTGAAACTATTGAACCGATTCCGGTTCACTGAAGCTGTAAAACCAAAGAGAGCCTGAACCAGACCGGTGAGGTGGCAAATAAAGTTAAGTGAAGAGAATCTGACCACAGGTTTGATGGACGACTGAGATGAGAGCTGAGATCAACACTGTATTTAGGGTTTCGTTCTTCATCTTTGAGCCGCCAGCCTCATCTGAAGATCTGAACTGCGAGCCGGCGAGGTCCTCTTCTTCGAAACTCGCAGTGATCAAAACCCGCAGCAATAGAAGCCAGCAGATCTGAAGATCTTGAATATATGAATCAGCTGCTAGCCTTGAGATCTTGCCCGTCGAAGTCTGCAGATCTGAAGCTCTGCAAATCTGAAGATCTGAAACTCGAACCTTGAGATCCTGCTTCCTCACTTTCGAAAACCTGCAGCTATCAATCTAGATACAAGCTTTTGAAGAAAAACTTCGATCTCGAAGCTTGATGCAGATGAAGCTTCGATGAAAGCTTCGATCTCGAGGCTTGATGCAGGTGTCGATGCAGGCTACCGAAGAAGCTCGGATGAAGCATTCGATGCTTGGATTGAGGAAGCTCTACAAACCTATCAGGGTTCTGATACCATGTTAGACCCAAAAAGGAAAATGGAAAACAGGAATTTGGGAGTAAAAGCTTCCTTTACTCAATGGGGCAAATGCCCTATATATCACTATACAAAGGATGGGGTCACCAAAGGGTGAGCATACCTAAAAGGGACTAAAAGAGCCTATACAAGGATTAAGAATGAATCTACACACTCTAACATATATGTACATGTATAACCATACAACCCAACCCGACTGTACATGTAACCCGACCCATCTTTATACATTAACACTCCCCTTCAAACTCACGGTGGATCATGAACCGAGAGTTTGCCGATAAAGTGCCGGAAGCGAGCAATTGTAAGGGGCTTCGTCAGAAAATCAGCAGTCTGCTCCGATGATGGAATGAATGGCAAGGAGATGGTATGGTCGAGAAACTCTTGGCGAACGTAGTGACAATCAACCTCAATGTGTTTTGTTCGCTCGTGGAAGATCGGGTTGCTAGCAATCTGAATAGCACTCCGGTTGCCATAGAAGAGAGGCGTGGGCCTGGATATCACAACTCCCAAGTCGAGTAGAAGGCGGCGAAGCCAGACAATCTCTGCGGTGGTGGAAGCCATAGCCCTGTATTCGGCTTCGGTGCTGGAGCGAGCAACAGACTCCTGTTTCTTGCTGCGCCACGAAATAAGAGAATTACCAAGAAACACACAGTATCCGGTAGTAGAGCGGCGAGTGGCTACATCTCCTGCCCAATCTGTATCGGAGTAGGCACGCAGCACCAACGGAGAGGTGGAGGGAAACAGTAGTGAACGGGTGATGGTGCCTCGGAGGTAGCGGATAATCCGAAGGACTGCTGCATAGTGAACTGAACGTGGAGCCTGAACAAACTGACTGACAATGCCAACAGCATGGGCAATGTCTGGCCGGGTCATAGTGAGGTAGACGAGCATCCCAACCAGCCTCTGGTAGCGGGAGACATCCTGGAGCGGCTCACCATCTGTAGCAAGAAGCTTCAAATTGAGTTCCATGGGTGTGTCAGTAGTGCGAGAGTCAGTAAGAGCAGCATCAGCAAAGATGTCGGAGATGTACTTTTGCTGGGAGACCAACAGACCACGAGCTGATCGGGTAATCTCGAGGCCCAAAAAATAGCGAAGAGAGCCCAGATCTTTCATCTCAAACTGACTCTGGAGGTGACGCTGAAGGGATGCTATGGTGGCACTGTCATCCCCGGTGATGATCATATCATCCACATAGAGAAGAACTGCAATATCCTGACTGGAGGAGCGAGTGAACAGGGCATAGTCGGAGTGGCGCTCAACAAATCCAGCTGCCAGAACTGCACTGCGGAAGTGCTCAAACCTTGCCCGATGTGCTTGTTTGAGCCCATAGATAGCACGACGTAAACGACAAACGTGCCCTGGAAGAACTGAAACACCCGGAGGAGGAGCCATGTATACTTCCTCGGAGAGGTCACCGTGGAGGAACGCATTGGTGACATCCATCTGATGGAGAGGCCACCCTCGAGCAGCTGCCACAGCTAAGAGGGTGCGCACAGTAGTCATCCGAGCAACTGGAGTAAATGTCTCCTCGTAATCAATCCCATACTCCTGGGAGAAGCCACGAGCAATGAGGCGGGCCTTGTGCCGCTCAATGGATCCGTCAGGTCGAGTCTTGACCTTGAATATCCACTTGCAGCTAACAGGCACCACGCCTGAGGGACAAGGCACCAAATCCCATGTCTGGGTCCGCTGAAAAGCCTCAAGGTCAACTGACATGGCCTGCCGCCACTCTGGATGTAAAGCTGCCTCACGGTACGACTGGGGCTCCCGGTGAGTGTAAAGAGCTGTAAGAAAGGCCTGATAGAACGGAGAGTAGGAGGCAACAATAGAGTGTCTAGAAGTGTCAGGAGAAACAGGAGTAAACACAGAGTAACCAAACCTGTCAGGGGAGTAGTCATATCTGTCAGGAGGGTGATGTTCGCGCGAAGGGTAGCACCGAACAGGATCAGGATCCGCGGCCGGAGAGGTGGGAGCAGCTGCAGGTAAAGTAGTACCAGTGGAGACAGTCTCGGTGGGAGGAACGGTGGAGCGACGAACGTAGACACGTGTGATAGGTGGTGGTGGAGGTTACGGGGGAGAGGGAGGTGGCGAGGGAGGTGGTGGAGACAAGGGAGGTGGAGGTGGAGGTGGAGATGGTGGAGACAGGAGAGGCGAGGAAGGTAAAGGAGGCTCAACCGGGAAGGTGGGTGTGGGAGCAGGATACGGAGGTAGGAAGAGGATGGTGAGAGGGGGTGACGACGTAGAAGATGACGTAAGTGGTGAGGGAAGATCCCGGGACTCAGTGGAAAAGTACGGGACATCCTCTACAAAGGAGACGTGGCGAGAGACACGGATCCGGCGAGCCAAGGGATCGTAGCACCGATAGCCCTTGTGCTCCCGACTGAGTCCTAAGTGAACATACCTAACAGACCTAGCAGAGAGTTTGGTGCGCTCATGGGGAGGGAGGAGGACGAAACACGTGCACCCAAAGGTACGAAGAAGAAAGTAGTCAGGAGATATGGAGTAAAGCCGCTCGTACAGGGAAACACCAGAGAGGGATGAGGACGGTGTAATGTTGATGAGGTGAACAGCGGTCAGGACAGCTTCAGCCCAGTAGGAATGTGGAACAGAAGCAGACAGAAGTAGAGCTCGTGTTGTCTCGAGGATATGACGATGTTTCCGCTCGGCGACTCCGTTTTGTTCATGGGTGATGGGTGTGGGGACACGACTGTTGGTGAAGAGTGCCGTGAGTCTGAAGGATCTCGCGCATCTCAGAGGAGAGATACTCCTGGGCACAATCAGATCGAAAAGTCTTAATGCGCCGACCAAATTGGGTGTGAAGCATAGTAGTGAAGGTCCTGTAAATATGAGGAATCTCGGAGCGGCGACGCATGAGATAGACCCAGGTGCAGCGGGAGTAATCATTTATGAAGCTAACATAATACAAAAAACCAGTAAAAGAGGCAACTGGAGCAGGACCCCACACGTCAGAGTGGACGAGATCAAAAGGGGCGCTGGAACGAGAAACACTATTAGAAAAAGGAAGAGCAAGGTGCTTTGCTAATCGACACCCAGTGCAGACAGAGAGAGGGGAGAAGGACACCCGACCCAAAGCGCTAGAGCGAAAAACGCTTTGGAGTTGATCACTGGATATGTGACCTAACCTTCTGTGCCACAGATCGGCATTAGAGGTAACAAACAGAGCCGACAGAGTAGAAGTGGAACCTGAAGGTGATCCAACTGATAGAGTCCCCTTGCTCGACGACCCAGCCCAACTCTCTGACCCGTCCGCGGATCCTGCACATAACAAGAAGTAAATGTAACGATCAGGCCCGAGTCACAAAGAGAACTAACAGATATTAAGTTAATGTTTAAGCGAGGAGCAAGGTGAACACAAGGTAAGGTTAGGCGACCAGTGGGATCGGAGGCAGGGGTGATGGATCCACACTGCGAAATGGGTATACGAGTCCCGTCAGCAGTGTGGATCCCCATGTGGGTAGGAGCAGGGTTACAGTCCGTGAGGATAGAAGGATCGGAGGTAAAATGACAGGAGGCACCCGAGTCGAAGATCCATGGAGCAGTAGTACCCGGAGTGGCAGAGAGACTGTGAGCTGTCGAAGAGTTGGTGGAGGCGAGGTATCGAAACAGTAACTCCTCAAAGCGCTGGAGGCGGTCGGAGTAAGACCGGGACTGAGCAGAAGTACCCGGAGTGGCAGAGAGACTGTGATATGTCGAAGAGCTGGTGGAAGCGAGGTATCGCAACAGTAACTCCTCAAAGCGTTGGAGGCGGTCGGAGTAAGACCGAGACGGAGCAGGAGTGGTGGCAGGCGGTTCTGGGGTAGGGAGATCAGCAGCAGCAGTCTCGCTATCATGGCGGAGTGGACCCTGACGACGTCCACAGTCGAGTGACGTGGTGGAGGGATGTGGCCCAAGAATACCATCAAAACGAGGAGACGGAGGGACTCGACGATCAACGACTGTGTGCAGGCAGTATGGGAGCCGAGAGATGCTGTAGGAAGCCATACCCTTGAAGTACGGGGGCGAGCCGGCACAAGGGAGGTCTAAGGCAGTCCGTATAGAGGAGACGTACAGTTCGATACAGAGGAGAAGGGGGGGCGGTGGGGTGCAAGGGAGGGTGGAGGGGGGCCTGCGGGGTGCAGAGGAGGATGGGGGGGGGGGGGGGGTGGCCTGCGGGGTTTGTCGGGCGGAGGGGAAGCCGGAGGTGGGCTGCTGGGTGGAGGAAGGGGTCGGGAGGGCTGGGGTGGTGCTGTCGGGTGGTGGGGAGGGGCCGGGGGGGGGGGGGGGGGGGCTGTTAGGCGGAGGGAGGGGTCGGGGGGGCTGGGGGGGGGGGGGGCTGTTAGGCGGAGGGAGGGGTCGGGGGGGCTGGGGGGGGGGGGGGTGCTGTCAGGCGGAGGGAGGGGTCGGGGGGGCAGTGGGGAGGGCGGAGGAGGCCTGTCGGGTGTCGGGGGGGGGGCTGTCGGGTGGGGGGATGGGCCGGGAGGTGAGCGAAGGGCAGAGGGGAGGGCGAAGGGTGACCTGTCGAGTGTCGGGGGAGAGGTCAGAGGGCTGGAGGGGGGGCTATCGGGTGGAGGGAGGGGTTGGGGGGTGCCGGACGGGTGGAGGGAGGGGTCGGGGGAGCCGGCGGGTGGAGGGAAGAGGGCGGGGGGGGGGAGGGTGGAGGGAGGGGTTGGGGGGTGCCGGGCGGGTGGAGGGAGGGGTCGGGGGAGCCGGCGGGTGGAGGGGAGGGGTCGAGGGGGGTCGGCGGGTGGAGGGGAGGGGTCGGGGGGGCCGCCGGGTGGAGGGAGGCCGGAGGGGGAGACCGAAGATGACTGCCGTCGTCGAACGAGAGAACCCTAGGGCTCTGATACCATGTTAGGAGATATATGCTAGGGTTTGGAGAGAATGGAATGCTCTCTATTGAGGGACTCAAGCCCAATATATATGTACATGTATAACCATACAACTCGACCCGACTGTACATGTAACCCGACCCATCTTTATACATTAACAATATGATCATTTGTAAATTCACTCTCTATAAGTCAGTTGCATGTGTGATCGTCTTTTCTTTTCTTTCTCCACTTGATCTCAATTATCCGTGAGAAATCATAACTTGCGGTTATACGACCCGATGAGATTACCAATCATTCTTAAGTAACACAGAAGGACAATCAGACTTGTGGGCTGCATACCTTACGAAGGCCCATTTTGTATCATTCCTGCCAGTTAGTCAAATATCATCATCCTTATGTGCAAATTTTTTAGATGTGCATTATCTTATAGGCACTTCTGATCGAATATAGAAATGATTTTTATTTTGTTATTCTTTTCATGTAAACCTCATTCTGGATGTGTAGACAATGATTCAAAAATTGCATGGAAGATCATCAAGGTGATGTTAATAGCAAGTTTCTTTGTTCAACCATTTTCTTTGTTATGGTTTATTCGAAAGATTACTTGTCCTGTTACTCAGGGTAGACGCTAAATCATGATAGGGAAAATATTATTTGATGTTTCCTAGGTTTGCACAAGATCCCTTTTTTAATTGTTATGAGAAAATGGCACATTACATTCATAATTTTAAGGCAAGGGTGATTGAAATGCGGCATATGCCAACTCCCATTTCCACCGGTGCATCATGGCCTCACAATAATGTAGACAAGCTCTATATACCCATTCCTGTTTCTTGGGGGGGTCAAGTATATTATACCTTGTTTCTGGTGATCTTTTCTTCGAGAAAAGGGGTCAGGGGGAGGGGGGGCGGGGGATTGAATTTTTGTTCGGGAGAATGATTTCTCCTTCTCACTTGCTATCCATATTCTTTTAACGGCCAGTACATTGGTGGGCACCCCTGAGGCAGTGGGATGAGATGTTGCTTACTTGCACTATTTTATTAGCTGTTGGTGAATTGGTCCATCTGCGTCGCCACATAAAGCTAGTAGGTTTATTTTTTGTTGTTGTTATCAACCTGTAGTCTTTTTGAATTTTGTCATAGTACCTAAAGTTTTGCGTGAATCTCTTTTGACTTGTTGCACAGTAGTATCTATTTTTCTCAGAACAAGCATCCACGCTTTCAGTTTTCCGTTGCTTAGTACCGTAATCTTTATCAGTTCAATATATTTGGTTATTGAACCTGATGCATTGTTCGCCTCTTGAAAGAAAGGAGATTGGCTGAATCTGATGGGCAGGAAGGGGTGGGTAATAATGGTATGGAATAGCCTCTGCTACAAAGAGTGATGCTTTCTGTTGATGTTGATGAATGATAGAAATGCTTTTTCACATTTATGCGCTTCGGAGGATGGTGACATTCTGGAGATGCATACACAGTTGGACGTTCCTTTTTCCTTTTTACGACCATATACAGTAGGATGCTGAAGTTTCTTGGCATTGACCTTCTCTTGCAAAGTTGCCTTGATTAGGTTTTCGGCACCAATCTTAGTTGGTTGATGTCAGGTTGGCATCCTGTTGGGAAACTGTTGTTCATCTTCTCCCTATATTCGACCCCATCTTGTTGGGATGAGACATGGAGGATGATGATGATATTAAAGTATATAACACGATCTTTTACGGCTATAATGTTTTCGGTTTAATTCCTTTTAGGTCGATAAAAATAATGTACAAAGTTGACGCGAATCACACTATATTTTGATCTTCTGCAGGTCCATCTGATTGAAGGGATAATCGATCAAGTCACGATCTTTTACGGCTATAATGTTTTCGGTTTAATTCCTCATAGGTCGATAAAAATAATGTACAAAGTTGACGCGAATCACACTGTATTTTGATCTTCTGCAGGTCCATCTGATTGAAGGGATAATTGATCAAGTCGAGGGAACGGTTCACGTCTCATGGGTTCAGCCTAGAGTTTTGGGAATACCGCAGATCAGATCCCTCGGCGATCGTCTGGATAATTGGGCGGGCAAGGTGCGCACGGCTTTGTCATCTGTCGAAGCAGAGACACAAGATCTGGTGGCAGCATAGTATGTGCTGCTTCTTTTGCCCATTCACATCACTAAAGCTGATGCTGCTACAGTCTCTCGCATCAGGGTTCTTACTTGACTGTCATGCATCTTCTTTTTTTTTTCCTGAGGGGTACCCGGATGTCGAGGCCTGTAATTTTTTAATTTATTAGGGCACTGCTAGCACCTGGTATGAAACAAAAGACCATGAAGGTTGTGCACTTGTTGAGATATGATGATGACCCATTTAAATTTCAGGTCTCGATGTCAATGTTCTTTGAAGTGCTTTGGAAATCGGCCAATTTCCGGGGTTTCTCTCCGCCCGATGGATATATTTTCAAAGGAACACACAAGAAACCTGCCAGAGGATAGGGGAGTTGGTGAAGCAACTGATACCCGGGTGAGGAGGTTGTGGGTTCAAATTTTTGCCCGGGCAGTGTCTCGAGGGAAACTTCCGAGTGGGTCGGTGTGCAGTCCTGGCGGGCTTAGTGGATTGGGCCTAGCCTGAAGTGGTTCCTTTGCCCGAATGGTTTTGGGACACCCACTAACAGTAAGCGGAAAGCGAAGAGAAGAATTTTATTGTAAGAAAATAATAAATTGGAAAGTCGAGAAAAACATTTTGTAATAAAAAAATCAAAATACAGAAAGGAAAGAGAGAAAATATTTTCTTATAAAAATGTCAAAAAGTTGAGAATTAATCAAAGGGGGTAATGTGGCTGTGGCCTCTGACAACAGATAGGTTCGGGGTAAAGGATGGGCAGAAGATGGCTATTGCCTAAGGTCTTTGATTTACAGATCCGTGCGATGTAAAGGACTGCAGAAACCCGAAATTATCCTCACCCAAACTCAAAATGTCTCCACTTATTATTGAGATCGATGGCGAGTGGCAGTGGCCACGGTAGCAGATGTGAGCAGTCTCGACGCCTCGACCTACGTCTCCTTCTGTCTTTTGACTGCTCCTTCCTCTTCAACGGCGGCAAGCATTGACGTGATCTCGAGTCTCTAGGCGGCGACGAGCAGCAAAGACGAAAAGGAACGGGGGACGAAAAGGTTTGGTTAGGTTTAGAATTCCTAGGTCTAGAGTTTATTCCATATATTTTGGTTTAGTTTTGAATGGAGTGGCATTAGATAAAATATGATGACAGAAAAGGGATATTTTTGTCCTGCAATTTGGCTGTCCATTTGAACTTTTGACCAACACCTATCCTCCCGGATTTCCGTGCGGGACTTAGGGGGAAGAAATCCATTGGGCTCAACGTTCACAGCTTTCATTTGTGTGCCAGGATGGCATCACAGCCGTTCGATTTTAGATGGATCCTGATACTCGCTGCAATTCCTACGGAGGATCTTTTCCCATCCGTTCATCTCTCGATCTCTCCGCGTACCTCCGCCGGCGGACCACACCATCGTTGCAGTCCCCGATCTGCTCTCTATACGAAGGTTTCATCGGTCCAGCCTCTCCACCGGTGCTAGCCACGCCATAGGTGCAGCCCCTTCCAATTTACAATCTCTCTACTCAGGCGGTACAGCCCCTCCATCGGTGCACACCTCCCTTCCGATCTCTCTACTCAGGCGGTACAGCCCCTCCATCGGTGCAGACTCACCAAGTCACAATCGGGTAAGGCACCTCCGCACACCTCTATCTTAAAGTTCTCTACAAAGTCAGACACATGACCTTCATCTTCTTCAAAAGTGAGGTCTTTCTTATGCCACCTAAGCACACCTCGAGTTCGACACGTACCTTGACTTCGTCCCGAAGAATCCATGAATAAGTGTTCCTAGAGTTTCTCGGTCCGATGCTCCGCAACCGTCGCTCACAAACTCCCGTAACCTTCTTTACTTAAACCCTGCTGCTTTCCGCCATTGGTCTCCTAAGCACTATTAACTTCACACCCAGCTCACACGCGCATGCATACAACACTCGTAGCCACAAGGAATTAATCAACCACCCTCCTTCAAAGGATGGACCCAAGGGTGTCCGCCTCCAAGCATTTGTCTCCCCCAATTTCTTATCGGGGACCTTTAAGCCGTAGTGAAGGAGTTTGTCCAACGGTATCCGACCCTCTAATGTCTCACTCAAGTCCCTATGAGGGGGCCCTCAAGCTGTAGTTAAGGATTTCCAGCCCTAGCATTGTGGGTGCAAAATCTGGCTAGCTAACGCCTGGCGATGGAACATGTCAGCCCTGCATGGGGACCACGAAGACGACAGTGGGACCCACCAGCCCCGCCTGAGGCCCACGGAGACAACGGTGGGACCCGCCAGTCCTACCCGGGTCCATAAAGACTATTTGCGTCCTAGTAAATCCCCCCAGATATTTACCAAAACCCCAGATATTTCCAAAACTCTATAAATAGCAGATCCGATAAATAATCAAGATCGGAATTTCATTATTCCCAATTTTACTTTATGTTTTTCAGAGCTCTCCGAGTCTTTTGGTGATCATACTTTAGTCAAGCCTACTCCATTCTCTGTCTACTTGTATATGCACTCATCGGTCTGTTGAGAGTAGCTCTATTTTTTCAAAGTTACTGGATTTAAAGGTAGCGTCTTACCGCACGGAGATGTATGCTTCGGCCGAACTTCGTCACCACAATTTTGTGTCAACTCTCTTCCCCTCTATTGCTTTGCCTCTTCTTCTTCCTATATTCAATATCGTCTACGCGATAGCTCATCACACGACAACTAAGCACTCCACAGTGCCCCACACCTCGAAGTCGATCAACCCCGATCTATTGACTGTTGGAGAAAGACCGTACGATGGTCGTAATCTCCCCCCATAGATTAGCACCATCTGTGGGATCCTTCCCTATCAACCATTGACTTCTGAGCTTCCCAGTTCTTTTGGTCAAGCTGCAGCTATCGATTGCCTGAGCAATCTGGCTGTCTCTAGCGCTATACCCAAATAGTGAAGAAACGACCCGTGGACCAGCCGGAGGGGAGCAACCTGCATTCGGACGTTCAGCATCCTATGACTCACTCAATGAGTCATAGGTTCGCGTCAAGTCAATGCCCTGAACAACAACCTGTTGTGGATTCGAGAAGTCATCGGTCGGTCGACTGTGCAGCTCCGACTTAGCCTCGGTAATCTTCTTAGCTTACCAACGCGACTCCCCAATGCTTGGGAAAGCGCATGTCTCGCCTGTCGTCGACCCTCAGGCAATGTATTAGATTACGGCGGAGGACTTCCAACTAATTCTCACTCTCATGAAGTTGAATGCTGCTCTCATGGTTAGAGAGACTCTATCCGACGAATCGTCATCGAAGCAACCTTCCGGGGTTAGCAGTCGGTATCAACGATGGAGCAGACATCCGCCGGTCACTAGACTCGTTCCCCGCTCCTTTTAGACGGTCCGTCGTTGACACCTCTCGATGGTCTCTCGAACCTCTTTTGAGGGAACCCTCATCCATCCTTCCTAAACAGACGGTTTTAGAGCGCCTTGACAAGTCAGCTCGCCATCCCGAGCATCTCAGTTCTGAATCATCCTCCGACCCCTACTATAATAGGAAGATTCAGAACGAAGAACATCACCCCAGAATTTGGCAGCACTACAATGCCGACAGAGCCCTAGCAGAGCATCTCCCATGGTAAAGAATTTTGGAGTCCTCTCTGCCTCCCCTCACTTCGAGATGCCTCTTCGACCAACGAGGTGATTGTAGGAATGACGTACCATGCTTCCAAGGGACCACTTCATCAACAAGTCCTTCGATAGAGAGGCGATTCACACTCACACTAGATGAAATTTTCAAGGGAATGAAGAGGGGGTAAAAGGGATTCTCAAGATATTGCCTCCAAAATCAGCCTCCAACCATAAACACTAAAGAGAGAAAAGTGTTTTAACTAGGGTGTCCTATATAGAACCATTCTTAGCAATCAGATCTGGCGATTGAACGGTCGATAATCACCCAAGAAGGGCTGATTTTCTGCTCTGAAACAATAGGCGGTCCAAACTACTTAAGTATTAGAGGGTTGGGACCGCGAAGAATCTTGCGGTCCGCACCTAGGTCGGGACTGCAATAGGTAGCCGACACATGCACTTCTCTCCACTCGTGGTCATGACCGTGGAATTTCGGTCTGGACTGCACAGTGAGAGTAGGGTTCCCATACTTAGGCAAATCTGCCAGGTGCTGGGAACTCTCTAGGGGCAAAATTCTAAATTCATCAAAAATATATTTTCACAATCCGAGAAATCCGAAAACTCTAACAAATCAGGATTTTAAATATAAAAATATTTTAAACAGGTACGGACCTCAAAAAGTGTAAAAATGAAAAATCGATCAAAATACATGTACTTTGAGTAAAACGGTTTTGCAATCAAAATACGAACTAAACCCTTTACACCCCAAAGACATACCTCATGGTACAAATGCGCATGGGTGTGCGAGCTAGACAATCTGATCTCAAGCAAATACTATGCTGCACTTCTGAAGTTTTCAATGGGTTGTGAATGCACACATTGCCTAATGCGCGCATTGGATACACAAACCTCGCCGAGCCGGTTTGTACTCACAAATTTCACCAACAAAAACAACATACACTATAGCAGAAAGTTGTTTCTCTCTCCTATACTGCGAGGCAGTGTTTAGGGCCATGGATACCACCACCACCAATGAGATTATTCATCTGCAACGTCTTTATGGAAAACTCGGAGTTGAGATTTCTGGACTTACAACTCTTTCACTGTAATAACCGGAGTGCTATACAGATCGTTAGCAATTCGGTTTTTCATGATAGGACAAAAATACATTGCGATTGATTGCTACTTCTCTGGATAGCACTATGAGGCCATGATTATGTCTTTCCCTTATGTTTCTTCGATTTATAGACCAGTCTGTTGATTTCTTTATGAAGTTACACATGGCTCCTCGGTTCTGGATTCTTATTAGCAATCTCTCGGTGTTTGATCCATCATGAGTTTGAGAGGGGGGTGTCAGTCATATGTACAGTCGATCTTTTTATATGAGCCTCACATTAAGACACTGTGGGCATCGAAATTAGCCCACGGGTTGAACCCGGCCCGCATGTGCGAAATCGGCCCGCACACAACGGCCCACATGCGAACACGGCCCGCACACAACGGCCTGCATGCGAAACCTGGCCCACACACAACAGGCCCGCCTGCGAACTCGGCCCGCATGCGAACTCGGCCCACACACAGCGGCCCGCATGCGAAACCTGGCCTGCACACAACGATCCGCATGCGAAACCTGGCCCGCACAAAACGGCCCGCATACGAACTCGGCCCACACACAACGGCCCGCATGCGAACTCGGCCCACACACAATGGCCCGCATGCGAACTCGGCTCGCATGCAAACTCAATTCGTGCGCCATGGCCCGACTCAAAGCAAACGGGTCCCACCGGACCCGCTACCCGAACCCAAAAGGGGGACCCACCGCCCCCCCCCCCCCCTCATGGAAAACCGTGCCCCCCTCCCTATGGGGAGGTGTGGCCGGCCATAAGAAAAAAAAAAGAAGAAAAAAAAAAGAAAGAAAAAGAAAAGAAAATCTCAACCTCCTTGATGCGGGGGGAGGTGGCGTGAACGTCTACACAACCGTAGATCCACGACGATCCCTCGATCTGACGGACAAGATGACGTCGTGTCGCCATGCGATCCGAAAGTGCAAAGATAACAACTCAATCTTCAAAGATCAAGTCACATCTTGCCCGTAACCACCCCAACTAAAAAGGAGGGGATCGAGTTTGTTTCCCCAAATAAGGGAACAATATCTTGATGGTTATGGGGGGGGGGGGGGATATTGGATGAAACAAAAAGATTTCAGCCATATCTCTCCCAACCGCCCCCCTATGCCTATAAATAGAAGGGGTGGGGGAAGGCATCAAAAGTCAAAAGCAAAAAAGGAAGAGGCTCTGCAAAAAGGAGCTCCAACGCTTGAAGACCGAAGGCTTCGCGAGGCATGACAAGCGCGTCCTACAGGAACACTTAGCCCATCAAGTCCTCATCAAAGCGAAGACCTTGTACTCGAATATCAAAGCTTCGACTCCTCGCACGAAGAAGAAAGCTTGGAGAAGAAGGCCCGGAGTCGTCATCACCCTGACATCTCCAACGATCTTCATCAACTCCGAAGAAGCCATAAGCAAAGGCCGGAGAAGAAGATCGAAGTCGACAACACCCCGTCGTCTTCAATAAAGGCGTCGACTCCTCGCACGAAGAAGAAAGCTTGGAGAAGAAGGCCTGAAGTCGGTGCTACCCTTGCCGTCTTCATCAACAAAAGCCGACGCTACAACCGTCGCACGAAGATCGGTGCCATCCTCGCCGTCTTCATCAACAAAAGCCGATGCTACAACCGTCGCATAGAGATCGATGCTACACCCGCCATCTCCAAAAGAAGCCTTCAACTCCGATCAAGCCAAATACGCCCGGAGAAGAAGACGACACCACAACCGCGCCAGGTCGGAAAAGCTAAAGATGAAAGGGCTCTACAAGAGAGGCTCCAATGCTTAAAGACCGAAGGCTTCACGAGGCACGATAAGCACGTTCTACGGGAATACTTGGCCCTTCAAGTTCTTATCAACGTGAAGACCTTGCACTCAAAGATCAAAGCTTCGACTCCTTGCATGAAGAAGAAAGCTTGGAGAAGAAGACCCGGAGTCATCGTCACCCCGACTTCTCTAACGATCTTCATCAACTCCGAAGACGCCATAAGCAAAGGCCGGAGAAGAAGATCGAAGCCGACAACACCCGTCGTCTTCAACAAAGGCGTTGACTCCTCGCACGAAGAAGAAAGCTTGGAGAAGAAGGCCTGAAGCCGGTGCTACCCCTGCCGTCTTCGTCAACAAAAGTCGACGCTACAACCATCGTACGGAGATCGGTACTACCCCTGCCGTCTTTATCAACAAAAGCCGATGCTACAACCGTCGCACGGAGATCGGTGCTACCCCCGCCGTCTTCATCAATAAAAGCCGACGCTACAACCGTCGCACGAAGATCGGTGCTACCCCCGCCGTCTTCATCAACAAAAGCCGACGCTACAACCATCGCACGGAGATCGGTGCTACCCCCGCCGTCTTCATCAACAAAAGCCGACGCTACAACCGTCGCACGAAGACCGATGCTACCCCCGTCGAAAAGCCAAGCCGAAGCCACAACCGTCGAGGAAGCCAGAAGAATAAAGAAGCCCTGAAGAAGTAATCATCGCCGTTCGAGAAGAAGATCGAGTCAAAGCTAAAGCCAAAGCCAACGCAAGAAGCCAAAGCAAACGCACCGGTAAAGCCCGCGCCAAAGCAACACACGTGCCAAAGCCAAGCAACTACGACGATCACGAGCAAAGCACCGCACGTTCTAGCCGATACGACGCGAAGTCCGAAAGAACTAAAGCATCGCAAGCCTCTACCCGCCTACGTTCAAGTGCAAGCGCCAAAGCAAAGCAAACGCTAGAGCCACGCCAAAGCAACGCCAAAGCCAAAAGCCAAAGCCAAAGCCGACGCCAAAAGCACGATCGACGCCGCGAACCGATGATCAAGGACGCCGAGGTCTAGCAAGGATCGAGGAAGACATGAAGACCGAGGAACGAAGCCAAAAATCTCCCTAGCCGAGAAAGCGCGAAGCACGGACGGGACAAAATCAACGGCCGATATTCCTTAGACTCTCAAGAAACCCTCACCCTGTAAAGAGCTCTGTCCTAGGCAACCCCTTCAGAGTTCTCGCACGAATACCACATGGAGACGTGGATCAAAGGGACCCTCCAGAGGATCTCTCCCATAATATCCTGATCAAATATTCGCCGCACCCGGACTCGCCACACCCGAGCCCCCGGGTCCCGGCATCTGTAATCTTCGTGTGCTCGCAATAAAGACGACCTGTATCTTTTTCTGCGCATACAGATTTCTGGCACGCCCGGTGGGACCTCTTCTCCTTTCATCCGTACGTTTGAAGGAGTTGCTTTAAGTTCGCCATGGCCGGAACGAACGATGATACGTTTGCTCCAACAAGCCCTTCGCCTATTGCCAAGTCTCCACTACTCCAACATGGTGATCCAGAAAATCCGGAGAGAGACATTCCCCCGGTGGTACGCGTCTACACTCGGTGTACTCAAACTCTTGCGGACTTCTTCACGCCAGAAACTGTTGCCGAAGATGCTCGCCAAAGAGCTAATGAGGCCTTGGTGCATGAAGAAACAAGCCTCGATCCTGGAATTCAAGTCCAGAAATTTGGAGAGGTCCAGCCCCAACCCAGAGCCCATTCCGGTTCTCCAGCGGACCTTGTACCTCCTTTGCAGGGGGCAAACATCCGTCATCAAACAGAAGCAAGTCGGCGCAACTACGTCTCCGACGATGACAGTAACGATGCAAGCATACAACATTAAAACATCCTGTGTCATCATCCTCCGTCCGCTCTTCAGCTCCAAGTCATGCAAATGGGTGAACACATGGCGCAAATCACCCGACTAATGGAGGAGAATGATCGTCATATCAACACCTTGCTTCAAAGGCTAAGTGCGAGGGATGCTACGGTATTCAGCCGACCTCCTGCTTCTCCAGTAGCTGCTCCAGCTCTAACTCCCGCTCCTACAGAAGTTGTTCCGGCAATGCTAGCGACTACTCTCGCACTCTCCTCAGCTCCTGTGCCAGTCTCGATGGTCGCACAACCTCCGATGGCAGCAGCGATGAATGCCCAGCAAATACAAGCGTTGGTGGCCGACATGATGTGTTCCCACGGCGGTAGTCTACCTCCGATCACGGCGGCATACTCAAAGCCTTACACCACAAGGATCCAACAGCTGCACTTCCCTACCGGGTTCCAGCCACCAAAGTTCCAGCACTTCAACGGGAAGGGGAATCCAAGGCAACACATTGCCCACTTTGTCGAAACTTACAACAATGCCGACACATACGGCGACGAGATGGTGAAACAGTTCGTTCGCACTCTCAAAGGTAATGCTTTTGACTGGTATGTTGATCTTCCTCCAGGGTCCATCGACAGCTGGGATCAGATGGAGAGGGAGTTCCTCGACCGCTTCTACAGCACTCGGTGCATCGTCAGCATGACCGAGCTTACTGCCACCAAGCAAAGGAAATATGAGTCGGTGATCGACTACATCGATCGTTGGAGGAACCTTGCGCTAAACTCGCGAGATCGCTTGTCTGAAGACTCGTCCATCGAGTTGTGCACCCAAGGCATGCACTGGGGCTTGCTCTACATCCTCAAAGGGATCAAGCCTCGGTCCTTCGAAGAACTGGCGACTCGAGCTCACGACATGGAGCTCAGCTTAGCAAATCGCGGGGACTCAAAGGCCAAAGCCTTCCTGAAGGTAGAAGAGGAGGACGAACTGGCGGCATCAAAGCAAGTCAACGTCACCGACCTCGCTTCGACTTCCAAACCACTCAAGATCGGTGGCAAGCCGGACAAAGGCAAAGGGGCCGCCATACCACCTCCTCAACCTCAACGGTCATCAAGGATGACTCTCGAGAAGCTTGAAGCTAAGGAGTATCCCTTCCCAGACTCGAAAGTTTTCTCCATGTTCGATCAGTTGATGCAAGAAAAGATGATCGAGCTTCCGCCACCAAAAAGGCCGGAATAAGCACATCGAGTCAACGATCCGCTCTTCTACAAGTACCACCGGATAGTCAGCCATCCCATCGAGAAGTGCTTTGTCTTCAAAGATAAGATCATGGCACTCGCCAAACAAGGAATAATCGAGATCAACTCTGGTGACGTCATCGAGTCAAATATGATGTCAATCACCTTCGATTCCTACCCGCCATCGCTGATTGCTCCACAACCCACTTCAGCAAGCCTGTACATCATCTGTCAAAAATCGATGATGAAACCGGCTCCAAGAAGACGACGACGGTATGCTCCTGCAGTGCCTAGGGCCAAATCCTCACTGCCTTGGGGGCAACCGCCTCTCGTGCAAACACTCCCTCTCCCAAAAAAAGCTACATCCTAGCATGTGCTCAAAGCAAGAGACGAGCAAAGAGACCCCGAAGTCTACCTGCTAGGCCAACTATCAGGTAAGTTCAACTTCTACGTCTTCTACTCCAAGCCACCTTCGATCCCAATAAAAGAAATCAAGCCAACCGGTTGGGGATCAGAAGATGAGTCGGTAGAGCCTCCAAAAGAGCAAGTTCTTCCGATCAAAGAAGAGCCTTCGGTCACGGCACCAATTCTTCACCCTGGCGAGGAAGATCTTCTTGATAAAAACACATGGGCTATGACGCCTCGAAGGAGAAGGCCACGGCGATCAAACTACCAAATAGCACGTCTAGCCAACCACGAGCAAGATCGGGCGACAACAAAACTCCCCGAAAGAAAGACCTTCCAGGAAAAGAGTGAAGCTCCAGAAAGAAAGACGTCCAAAGTACCTCCAGCAAGTCTGAAAAATCTTCTCCAGCAAATTTCCCCAGAGCTGGTGACACTCCAGGAGTTCTTCCCCAATCGCTTCCTTGAAGCTGATCAAAACTTCAAGGTTTCCTGCTACATGATGGAAGTTCAACAAGTGCTCCAGGAAGACGATAAATAAGGCGGCTCCAAAATCGAAAGCATAGAGAGAAGCACCGCCGCCAACGACAAGCCGTTCAACAAGGCCGAAGCACACCTTGCTAACGTCAGGTTCCACCAAGCCAAAGACCTCGTTGCGGAAGCATCTCTAGCAAAAGCTCCACGAGTACAGAAAGTCAAAGCAGCTGCGAGGGACAAAACCTCTCCACTTGCAAAACTAGCGACATCCTCCAGCCAGACGGTGCACAAAGTCAAAGGAGCGACAGCATCAAGACGAAAAATCCATATCAACTCCAAATCAAGCTCAATGCCACATGTTCCATTGCTTACTCAAGTTGCGTCAGTCCTGTGGCTCGCACCTCAATGGCTTTGCAAGCCAGGACGATCGTCTTTCACTTCAGCAAAGGAACCATCATCACCAGTCTCTGAGGCTAACTTCATCACTTTGCAAGAGATGACACTACTATTACATGGTCTGTTACACGCCTCGAGCTCAACCGAGTCTTACACCAGCTCCGAACGACTCGCAATCAAACCAGAAAACTCCCGGAGGCAAAACTCCACCGAGTTGATGTTCAAATCCAGCCGCAATAAAGAAAGCACGGTGCATATGGGTTCACTACCCTCAGTTGCAATACCACATCGCCTGACGAAAACTCAAGCTCGCCTCTCCAAAAGCGGCGAACAAATTCTTCCAAATCGCCGAGGCATCGGCTCCAGTCAAACTCCAGCAATCACCAAAACTCCGGTCAAGAAGATCTTCACTTCTAATTACATTGAAGCGAAGAAGGCAGGCGACAACTGGAAACCAGTGACGACTCTGCCTATCAGCGGCAAGTCTTTCAAAAGGTACTATGTCTAGCGCAAGGTTACCCCCCTTGCAAAAAAAAAGAAGGAATAAATGAACTACGTGCGACTTGATCCCTCTCAGTAGGGTACGTAGGCAGCCTGTAAAGGTTCAGTCCAAAAAAAAAAAAAAAAGCAAACCACCATTCCAGAAAATGAGCCCAGAAAAGACGCAAGTCCCACTCCGGGGATCGAGAAGTCGTCAGCCTCCGTCAAGCCACCAGCTCCCGGTGCTGCCACAGCTCATCTCTCGATGCACCCACGCGGTGCAACTCCGAAAGACAAGAAACCACCAGCTCTCGGTGCTTCGTAAGCTCCTCCCGCTGCTTTGCAAGCTCTGTTGCAAAAGTCTTCTCGGTTGCTCGAGTTTTCTTCAAACGGGACTCCAGCTTCTGAAGCAACGCATGAGTAGCAAGTTGAAGTCCTTGAGACGCCGAAGCGGCTCGCGCTCCCGCAGCTTACACGCGCTGCAACTCCAGGGGTAGAGAAGCCGTCAACTTCCGACGCGTCGCCAGCTCTGAACGCTGCTTTGCAAGGAGGGACTCTAGCTTCTGAAGCGACGCGCGAGTAATCTCCACCTTCTTCTGCACCCGAACCAAGTCTGCAGTAGCAAACGCGTGAAGCCCCTCCAGTCGACGTTCCTCTTCCTCGGCCTTTGCCAACGCTAAGGAAGCGTCCTCCTCTAGTGAAGCCCGTTGCAAGCAATGAGCCTAGCTATCCGCCAAAAGGGTGCACATATGCTCCTCAAACAAGGAGCCATCCATCAGGAAACCCACCAGCTACTCAAAGTGTCAAGACCCTCCTCCTGGAAGAGTGTGAGCGTCGCCTGGATAAATTTTCAGCACAACTCTTCAAAGGAAGCTTAGAAAGAAGGCTCTGCGATCTACACTTTCGCTGGCAAGCCTCTAAGTACTGAGACAAGGCGCGATCATGTCCTGAAGACCCAAGCACGGGAACCGCCTCCTGAACCATCGTCGTGACGGCTGTCAAAGACGCCACAGGAGCTGACAAAGAAGCTGCAGCCAAAACATCCATTGGAACTGACTCCTGAATGGCAACTCCGGACTCGGTCGAACGATTTGCCGTGAAGATCCCTCATCGGTGAGAATGAGCTCGTCCTCGACACACGCTTCTTGCTTCGAAGTACGGCGGCAGAAGACTTGCGCAAAACGGAAACGAAGATGCATACTCTCGTGGGAGACCGCATCGACGATCCATCCAGAAGTCGAAAAGCTCTCGTAACGGCAGCAGAAGACTTGCGCAAAAGGGAAACAAAGATGCGTAATCCCATGGGTGACCGCATCGACGATCCATCCAGAAGTCAAAAAGCTCTCGTAACAGCGGTAGAAGACTTGCGCAAAAGGGAAACGAAGATGCGTACTCCCGTGGGAGACCGCATCAACGATCCATCTAGAAGACAGAAAACTCTCGTAACGCCGGGCCCTGGAGAAAGAAAGGAAGAAAAACACAAGTTAGGCACGAGCCGAGCAAAAGTTCGAAGCAAAGAAAAACACAAGTCAAGCGCAAAAAAAAAAAAAAAAGTTGGAGGGACTGCAGCCCCTTTTTGTAGAAAGGGAAACCGAGAGGGGGGCTACAGCAAAAAGCCGCAGCCCCTGCCCCCTTGTGCAAAGTGGAGAAACCGAGAGGGGGGCACAGCAAAAAGCTGCAGCCCCCCTCTCTCCGGTTAAAACCCGTAGCCCCGGGGGGGGCTGCTGGCCTCCGACCCACGCGCACGACCCGGCCGCCGCCACCGCCCCCCCCCCCCCCCCCCCGCGCGTGCCCGGCCCGCGCCCCGGCTGCCGCCGCGCCTGCGCCCGGCTCACGCCCCGCCTGCCGCCGTGCCTGCGCCCGGCTCACGCGCCCCCCGGCCACCACAGCCGGCCGTGCGCGTCCGCCGCCCGCCGATCGGCCGCCGCAGCCTACCGCGCGCCTGCGCCCCAGCCACCGCGTCGCTGTTGCTGTACCGTGCGAACCAAAAAGAAAAAAGAAAAAAAGAAAAAAAAAAGAAACAGAGACGGAACAAAAAAAAAAGGGAAAGTTATGTTGGGAAAAAACGGTTATTCATTTAACCCCCTATATATAGGCTTAATCGGTTATTGGGATAGAGATAAGATAACTCTCCCATCCCATGAATCTAGGGGTCTATATCTGGTGGGCATCCGTATCCGATGCAACCACAGTTTCATAACAGAAGCCATAGAAGAAAAAAAAAAGAGGAAAGAAAAAGAAAAAGAAAAGGAGGAAGGAAGAGGAGTAGGAAGAAGGAGGGAACCTACCGCGTCTTCGACCACTCCGCCTCCTTCGCCATTGAGCTCCTGCACCGAAGAGGGGCAACAACCCTCCGCCAAGGCACATCGCGGTCGTCCTTGCGCTCCCGTCGCCTTGCCGCCCTAGGACTCCGCGCAACGGCTGCAGTCAACGTTCGCGCCATTCTCGAAGCAAAGGAAGTCCGTGACAACAAGGAAGATGAACAAAACCCTAGAAGAGGTCTTCATCTCCAAGCCGCCAAAGCCTTTCGTCTCCCGCGCTAGCAAAACGATGGAGGAAACGAAATGGCGGGGGTCCTTGTAAAGACCTAAATTTCGAGCAAACACACAGGTCAAGTTCAAGCGCTACGCGTTTCCCGCGGGCGCACTCGAACTTGAGGGGGCATTTGTGGGCATCGAAAGTAGCCCACGGGTTGAACCCGACCCGCATGTGTGAAATCGGCCCGCACACAATGGCCCATATGCGAACACGGCCCGCACACAACGGCCCGCATGTGAAACCTGACCCATACACAACGGGCCCACCTGCGAACTCGGCCTGCACACAACGGCCCGCATGCGAACTCGGCCCACACACAACGGCCCGCATGCGAAACCTGGCCCGCACACAACGGCCCGCATGCGAAACCTGGCCCGCACACAACGGCCCACATGCGAACTCGGCCCACACACAACGGCCAGCATGCGAACTCGGTCCGCATGCAAACTCAATTCGTACGCCATGGCCCGACTCAAAGCAAATGGGTCCCACTGGACCCGCTACCCGAACCCAAAAGGGGGCCCACCGGCCCCCCCTTCATGGAAAACCGTGCCCCCCTCCCTATGGGGAGGTGTGGCCGGCCATAAAAAAAAAAAGAAGAAAAAAAAAGAAAGAAAAAGAAAAGGAAAAAAGAAAAGAAAATCTCAACCGCCTCGATGCGGGGGGAGGTGGCGTGGACATCTACACAACCGTAGATCCACGACGATACCTCGATCCGACGGACAAGATGGCGTCGTGTCGCCATGCGATCCGAAAGTGTAAAGATAACAACTCAATCTTCAAAGATCAAGTCACATCTTGCCCGTAACCACCCCAACTAAAAAGGAGGGGATCGAGTTTGTTTCCCCAAATAAGGGAACAATATCTTGATGGTTATGGGGGGAGATATTGGATGAAACAAAAAGATTTCAGCCATATCTCTCCCAACTGCCCCCCTTTGCCTATAAATAGAAGGGGTGGGGGAAGGCATCAAAGGTCGAAAGCAAAAAAGGAAGAGGCTTTACAAAAAGGAGCTCCAACACTTGAAGATCGAAGGCTTCGCGAGGCATGGCAAGCGCGTCCTATGGGAACACTTAGCCCATCAAGTCCTCATCAAAGCGAAGACCTTGCACTCGAAGATCAAAGCTTCGACTCCTCGCACGAAAAAGAAAGCTTAGAGAAGAAGGCCCGGAGTCGTCATCACCCTAACGTCTCCAACGATCTTCATCAACTCCGAAGAAGCCATAAGCAAAGGCCGGAGAAGAAGATCGAAGCCGACAACACCCCGTCGTCTTCAACAAAGGCGTCGACTCCTCGCACAAAGAAGAAAGCTTGGAGGAGAAGGCCTGAAGTCGGTGCTACCCTTGGCGTCTTCATCAACAAAAGCCGACGCTACAACCGTCGCACGAAGATCGGTGCCATCCCCACCGTCTTCATCAACAAAAGCCTACGCTACAACCGTCGCATAGAGATCGGTGCTACACCCGCCATCTCCAAAAGAAGCCTTCAACTCCGATCAAGCCAAATACGCCCGGAGAAGAAGACGACACCACAACCACACCAGGTCAGAAAAACTGAAGACGAAAGGGCTCTGCAAGAGAAGCTCCAACGCTTGAAGACCGAAGGCTTCACGAGGCACGGCAGGCACGTCCTATGGGAATACTTGGCCTTTCAAGTCCTCATCAACGTGAAGACCTTGCACTCGAAGATCAAAGCTTCGACTCCTTGCACAAAGAAGAAAGCTTGGAGACGAAGACCCGGAGTCGTCGTCACCCCGACTTCTCCAACGATCTTCATCAACTCCGAAGACGCCATAAGCAAAGGCCGGAGAAGAAGATCGAAGCTGACAACACCCGTCGTCTTCAACAAAGGCGTCGACTCCTCGCACGAAGATGAAAGCTTGGAGAAGAAGGCCTAAAGCCGGTGCTACCGCTGCCGTCTTCGTCAACAAAAGCCGACGCTACAACCGTCGCACGAAGATCGGTGCTACCCCCGTTGTCTTCATCAATAAAAGCCGATGCTACAACCGTCGCACGGAGATCGGTGCTACCCCCGCCGTCTTCATCAACAAAAGCCAACGCTACAACCGTCGCACGAAGATCGGTGCTACCCCCGCTATCTTCATCAACAAAAACCGACGCTACAACCGTCGCACAAAGATTGGTGCTACCCCCGCCGTCTTCATCAACAAAAGCCGACGCTACAACCGTCGGACAAAGATCGGTGCTACCCCCGCCGAAAAGCTAAGCCGACGCCACAACCATCGAGGAAGCCAGAAGAATAAAGAAGCCCTGAAGAAGTAGCCATCGCCGTTCGAGAAGAAGATCGAGTTAAAGCTAAAGCCAAAGCCAACGCAAGAAGCCAAAGCAAACGCACCGGTAAAGCCCGCGCCAAAGCAACGCATGTGCCAAAGCCAAGCAACTACGACGGTCACGAGCAAAGCACCGCACGTTCTAGCCGATACGATGCAAAGTCCGAAAGAACTAAAGCATCGCAAGCCTCTACCCGCCTACGTTCAAGCGCAAGCGCCAAAGCAAAGCAAACGCTAGAGCCATGCCAAAGCAACGCCAAAGCCAAAAGCCAAAGCCAAAGCCGACGCCAAAAGCATGATCGACGTCGCGAACCGACGATCAAGGACGCCGAGGTCTAGCAAGGATCGAGGAAGACATGAAGACCGAGGAACGAAGCCCAAATCCTCCCTAGCCGAGAAAGCGCGAAGCTCGGATGGGACAAAATCAACGGCTGATATTCCTTAGCCTCTCAAGAAACCCTCACCCTGTAAAGACCTCTGTCCTGGGAAACCCATTCAGAGCTCTCGCACGAATACCACATGGAGACGCGGATCAAAGGGACCCTCTAGAGGATCTCTCCCACAATCTCCTGATCAAATATTCGCCGCACCCGGACTCGCCACACCCGAGCCCCCGGGTCCCGGCATCTGTAATCTTCGTGTGCTCGCAAAAAGACGACCCGTATCTTTTTCTGCGCATACAGACACATATGTACTATATATATTGGTTCAATGGCCCTAATATGAGAAGTTCATTCTCTTCCAAAACCCTAGCCTCGGCTATCTCTCTCTCTCTCTCTCTCTCTCTCTCTCTCTCTCTCTCTCTCTCTCTCCTAGGGTTATTGGTGATAAAATTTAAATAAGATAATATCTAAGAGAGGTTGATAGTAGAATAATAAGGATGTGTTTGGCATTGACTTTGAAATTTTAGGCTTTGATTTTGGAATGCCATAAACTAGTTTTAGATTATTAAGAACTAGTTCTATAATATTTTCTCTACAATATCTTCTCTACAATATTCTCTCTGTACAATATTTTCTCACATTTTCTCTCTCTAAAATATTCTCTTTATAATATTTTCTCTCTCGAAATTTCCTCTACAGTATTTTGTGTCTCTATAATATTCCTCTATATTATTCTCTCAATAATATTTTTTCTCTACAATATTTTCTCTATGTACAATATTTTTTATATCTCCAATATATTTACCCTCTAGAATATTATTTCTCTATAAGAATTCTCTCTCAACAATATATTTTCTATACAACATTCTCTCTTTATAGTTTTCTCTCTTTACAATGGTTTCTTTGTCCAACAAACTTGATTCACAATATTCTCTCCTAATTACCAGTTTGCCATCATGCCCCAAGATCCAAAAGGCAACCTAAAAGCAGAAATTTTTTGCTTTTGGGTTTTGGTGATTTTCAAGGTTTGGTTTTGAGAAACTAGGGGTGCATCGGTTTTGAAAAACTAGGGGTGATTTTCAAGGTTTTGCCAATATGGCTTTTTGAGGTACCCCCAATTTTGTGTTATCATCACATAGAAATTTGGGGGAGTTAGCGGTCGGTCCCCCATAAGAAAGCCTTTTTAGTATGCAGGACACCCAAAAGTTGGTTTGGGTTAGAGTTCCTCCGCAAAGACACCACCAGCTATATTTAACCGCCAAATTATTTTAAAGACCCATTGATACAGTTCTGATTTTTTTCAAATTACAAACTTTATTATCAACATAAATCCGAACATATATAAGCATTGTAGCAACCACTACTATTTATTTTCGGAATTTTCTTATTTGCTACAGTGAAATCACTGTAGCAAATAATTTTTTTTGGAAAACTCGATGTTAAAATTTATATTTTTTTGCTACAGTGAAATTACTGTAGCAAATTTTACTCTTTATACCAAAATGTTACTCTTTATAAAGAGTAACATTTCAAATAATAAAGAGTAACATTTGCTATAATGAAATCACTACTGTAGCATTTTTTTAAATAAATCTTGTTTAAAATAGAAAATTTATATACATCGAAATCACTGTAGCAATTTTTTTTTGATAAATCTTGTTTAAAAAAAAAAACACATCAGTGAATCACTGTTGCACCTTTTTTTTGGACGGTGCATGAAATTCTTCACATGAAGAAGGAAAGAATAAAAAAGATTGTTTTGGTCTTTTTTCAAAAGTTTGTTACACGTAACAAGCTTTGATCCGCTGCAGATGCCCCACGTGCTTTTTGAAATGACTAAACATTATTAAATTCATAATCAGAGGGACCACAGCTACAACCAACAGTTTCGGTGTCCCTACATTAAACCGATTTGTTTTACAAAGACCTAAGGCACATTATCGTAGAAATTTTGAGATGTTAAGCCAAAGTTAGGGGTAACTCTAATTGATATGATTTTAGGAGGGGTAAGTCTAATTGGCCTATTAACACTATGGCGTAAGGCAAATTGATCCTAAAATATTATGTATATACATATGTCGGTTCGGTTTGATTTTTTTTTATTTTATATTTAAAAAATCGGTCGAAACCAATCAAACATCGGTCAATTTTGTGTCCTTGTGTAAAACCAATTTTTTTATCGGATCCCAAACACACCCAATATCTTATTTCAAAATTAGTCTGTTGCTGCCCACACGACGCGGAAAAAGCACCTCTCTTGCATCGGTCCCGCTTCGGGCCCACCACCACCCTCGTTCCATTGTTTACATATCCTAAGATGCACTCTAATTAAGGAACTCTACCCGTGGGAACGAAGAGAGGAAAAATGCATCCATAAAAAGTTGGAAATTCCAACCCAGTGAAGTGAAATCTCTTGGCATGTACTTTTCTATGCGGGCAGCTTCTAGGGTTTATTTTTGGTAGGTGATGGAGACGGGCAACTGATAAAAATATAGGGTACAACTCCACCTCACTACAGCTAAGCACTCCCAATCAGAAAATTCTCACTTTATTAAAATATCTTGCAGTAAAAGAGGACAGGTCGTAAATACCAAAATCCTCATACTGAACCCACCTTCTCTCTCTCTCTCTCTCTCTCTCTCTCTCTCTCTGTCTCTCTGTTCTCTCTCTTCTCTCTCACATCCCTTCATGCATCCTCACTCCTCAGCTACACAGTTACGTCGTTGGTCTTAGCAGGAAGTCATTTTCTGCTGGAATCTGGTGCTCTCTCTCTCTCTCTCTCTCTCTCTCTCTCTCTCTCTGATTTTTCAAATTAGTCTTTCGGATTTATGGTGCATACAGAAACCCTGCCTAGAATCTATTAGCTGGGTGTTGAGAGAGAGAGAGAGAGAGAGAGAGAGAGAGAGAGAGAGAGAGAGAGAGAGAGAGAGAGAGAGAGAGAGAGAGAGAGAGAGAGAGAGGATTATGATGAGCTTTCTTCTCGTTTCTTGATCATCTTTAGGATGATTGGGGTGTTTGTTTAGCTCTTAGAGCTGCGAACTGGTAGATTCCAACGGAGGGGGGACCACAATACCATTTTTAATTTGTTGGGGGGGTGGATGGGTTTTATAAGCCTCCTTGCTGTTTATTAAGGTTTTGATCGCAATCTCGAGATTGGGTGGGTATACCCAGATGTTATATCGTCTCAGGTTAAGTCATATCACTTCTTCTTCTTCCTCCTTCTCCTCAATTACTTTCTTCAATACTCTTTCCGAGGGAGTGGAGCAGTCGGTGTTTGCGGCTGTGGCATCATCAAGATTCACATACATTAGATCAGGTTGATCCGACGATGTCGAATGAGAATCTTGATGATGCTGCATCGGCAATAAGCGACTATACGGTGGGCGGAATACGCTTCCTTTGCTTGGCTTGGCTACATTATTTGCGCATTCCAATAAGGTAAGAACCAATCAAGAATTCTTCTTCTACCACTCACCTCTTCTTCTCAGTATAGCTCTATATGTATATCAGTATATATTATTCATCACAAATGCTATTTCTTGTTTTTTTTTTCTTCGAGGAAAATGTGCTATTTTTTTGTTGATGGGGGTGAATGCTATTTCAGGTATTACAAGAAATTGGATGGAAAATTTTTTTTTTGTAGATTTTTTTTTCTTTTTTTGATCACTTATCTTTGATTGATTCTCGATACCTACCCCTCTTTTGTTTTATAAAACTTCTCGAGGAGCCAAGATTAATTTGCTAGGTAGTCTTTTTTTTTTTTTTCCATTCTTCTTCTCTTGTGTTATAAGGTTGGATTTGAATGTTAATTAATTACATAACCTATATATGTCTTGGTCCATGCTTTTTTTTTTCGAATCTATTGACTACTCAACTAATCCCATGTCTTCATCCATGCTTTTTTCAATCTATTGACTAATCAACTAATGGATCTCTTGATGACTTTGATCCTACTAAGTCTAATATATATGTATCTATTTCTAGGACTACAACTTACCTTAAATTGATTTTCACAAGAGAGACATAAGGGTTGGCTGATTAACTCTTAGGCTATATACTTTTGACTACTTGTGGATTGAATTTTAGCTTTCGGTCTTAGGATGGTGTATTCCACTGATCATTATGTTGATCGATCTGTTTTACAGTTGTTAACTGGCCTTAATTGTTAGTTGGTGGTGAATCAAAGTGTTAGGGCTTGGAATAGAATGATTTGTATTGCACAAGGGGTAGTGTTAGTCCATCATATACAAGTATATGTAAAAGAGCCGACACTATCCCATACAAGGCTATATATATATAAATAACTTTAACAACCCTTTCAAACTCATGGTGGATCAACAACAACCAAGCGTTTGCCAAGCAAATACTAAAACGCATGTAGATATGAGTCATGGTGAAGAGGTCTACATGGTGCTCAGTAGACATGACATAAGGAAGTGGTAGATCGAATATATGGATAGAAACGTCACACAAAGTGGCAATCAATTTGTATATGCTTCTTCTATTCATAGAAGGTTGGATTGCTAGCATCCTAAACCACACTCTGGTTATCGTATTAAAATCAAGTGTAAGTAGTACATGCGCCATCCTAGTCGAAGAGGACACAATGAAGTTAAATAACCTTTGAAGCATATATGATAATCAGCCTCAGTATTAGAGCGGGAGAAGATTGCCTACTTCTTTCTTTTTCAGGAAATCAAAGTGTTATACCCAGATAAACACAAAACCCAGAAGTAGAACGACAATCGGTAGGATCACAAACCCACCATGTATCCCCATAGACATGGAGCTCAAGCACATATCGAAGAAGGAAAAAGATGAAAGTTAGTGATGGTCCCACGAAGGTACCGGAGCATTTGTAGGATAGCTGCATGCATAGTTAATTAATAGAGCGAGGTTAGCTGTTAAACTAGACAATTTGAGTATGGCTCAATTTTCTAAGCACATAACCCAGGAGGAACTTCACGAAGAAGTGGCATTGAATGCGGAGCAAATATGTTGCAGTGACCTATTACTGGGTTGCTGCCACAAAGAGGGTGCGCACCGCGATGCGCACTACGTACATGGCCCTCGGGTCATGGTACTCACCATTAGATGGTCCACAAGACTGAGTTTTCTGCCTAGTTGAGTGGTACGCACGGCTAGCTAGTGCATACCACTCAATGTCTGGGCTACATGATGAGTTACTTTTCAGGGCTATTTTGATCCTTTTGATGTTGGGTTTGATTGGGATTAGTACTTCAAGACTCCCACTATATAAAGAGGTGTTTAGGGTTTCTTTTGGGAGCAATCTAGTGGGACTCTTGTGGGATTCATTGTGAATCATTGAGAGAGATACTTGGTGAGTTTCTCACCAAGAGTTAAGTACCCTGTCGTTTGACATTTAATTTGTCTGCCCAAGCCACTTTCGATGAGACTGTGTAATATCCTGTGAGTTTAGGTCATGACTGTGCTCCTCAGTCATTGAAAATGTTTAAGTGCAGTATAGTGCTTTATAAAGACCAAAACACTTGACCCAAGCATCTCCAAAGGTATATAGCGTGTTTGGTTTGGTGAGATGGGTAGGATATAGAAAATCAGGATCTTTGTGAATTCGTTTGGAATTACTTATGTTTTTACGAATTTGATCGTTTCACGTTTTCTATAGTTTGATTGGTTTTTAAATGCTTCACGTGTTTTTCGGATTAATTGTATTGGAATTTATGAGATTTTTGGAATTGACTTAGTCGTGGCCAAACATTTATAAATATTCAAAGTGTTCAGATTCTACAGGGACGGTCCGGACACTCGTTCTGACATGTTCCATTAGGGGTCATCTGTACACTTGTTCGAATGGACCCTTAGGAATTAGAACACTCACAAGGGGGTGATCTAACCCCCCGCCAAGGAGGTGAGTGACCGAATGAAAGAAATATCCATACAAATTTACTAACGAAATGAAGAGAGATGGCAAAGCGCAAAGTGATAGACTTTTTTAAAAGGCATGCATAGACTAAAAATAATTCTTATTGCAAAATGCGGAAGTTCAATAGGATGTTTTTTTTTATCACATAAGAACGAGGAAGCCTCAGGTCCATTCTAGTCTTTCAATAGATTTGCAAAGGAGGTCCATGCCGATGGCCTAGCACTCGAGAGTACCTGCCTCATTTCGGAGGCGCTCAGTATCATCCCTCACCACTCGTAGTTTTCTTTCCACCACGACTCCACGTACGTGCTAGGTGTGATCGATCAACGATGGCCTCCTTCTCCCAAGCAAGAAAGATTCACTCGTGTGCCACACATGCAGCACTTAGCCAGAGCCGACTCAAGTCCCGGTCTTGTGTAGCATCGGTGAAGGGCGCGTGTACTCGCTGAAGGGCTTCCTCGATCACCACCTAAAATACATGAACCCTCGAAGTTAAAGGAGCACAGCAGTAACCCAATGCAGCTACTAGCCTGAGCCTCACGAGAGCTCCCAAGCAGGAAAAATGGGGACACATGGAGGGTTCACACACTCAGTGTCAACAATTACACCTTGCCCAAGCCAAGAAAATGTCACATGGATGAATCCATGGCACAAGCCTCGGAGCCAACCAACGTAAAACTCCTGTTGGAACATAATGCGCTACTAGCCCAATCCATTGTAATAGCGACGTGTGTGTGTGTGGATGGGTGGGTGGATGTGTCAACAAAATGTAAGGATTTTCCCTTTTGACTCACTATAACATGAGAGCTAGCTAGGTAGGGGTGTGCATCAGTTTGAAACCGACCTATATAGGCAAAACTCAAACCGATTCAATCTAGATCGGTTTTGAGGATTTTCAATCCGATCCAAACCGATCAGTGATTGGGATCCAATCCAATTAACGTTGTTTTGGATTAATGGATTGGATGATTGGTTTGGGTTTTGGCCCATATGCCTAAATTAGCCAAAATCAAAATCCCTAAATTAAAACCCGCAAATCAAAATCCCCAATCTGAACATGAATCATTTTTTCATGCACCTAAGAGAGAGAAAATTAAGGATTCAGCAACGACTCGTGGGATCATAGTCTAGCTAGTAGCTACCATGGATTAGGGTTTTCCATTCTTACAACATGACCTAATCGAGATGGATATGGATGTTGAGAGTGGGAGGATCTGCAGACTCTTGGCAACAAGGGTATGTGACATATCGTACACACACACACACACACACACACACACACACACACACACACACACACACATATATATATATATATATATATATATATATAGAGAGAGAGAGAGAGAGAGAAAGAGAGAGAGAGAGGAATGATAAAATGCGGCGTGCGGTGCGTGCGGTGTCGCACCGCAGCCGTCTAATGTACCCGCTGCGTGCGTGCGATGCGCGCAGCGATGCATCAGACGACTGCAGTGTGACACCGCACGCACCGCACGCCGCATCCTAACACGCCCCTATATATATATATATATATATATATATATATATATATATATATATATATATATATATATATATATATATATATATATATATATATATATATATATATATATATATATATATATATATATAATGGTTCGGTTTTGGTTCAGTTTGGTTTTGGTCGGTTTCAGATTTACAAATCTATCAACCGATCCAATTATGTCAGTTTTTAAAAAACCCAATCCAATCCGATATATTGAGTGTGTCGAAACCGATTAACATTGGTCGGTTTCGTTTGGTTTGGATCCTGCACACCCCTAGAGCTAGGTATACAGAGAAAAGGATGATGGATCTTTGCTCATTTTGTGCAAGTGACAGAGCTTTTCAATTACAATTAATGAAAGAATCCTTTGACTATGATCATACTCCATTCTCTCTCTCTCTCTCTCTCTCTCTCTCTCTCTCTCTCTCTCTCTCTCTCTCTCTTCTAATCCCTCTTCTAATCTCTCTCTCCTTTATAGAATGGTTAGAGCTTAACGAACAGGGAGGCACCCAATTTAGGGATTCCAAATATTCCCAAAATAGGTCGGAGGTAGGGAAAATGTGTTTGGTGGGTGCCCGTTTCTAGAGAGGAGTGGCCGTCACACTAGCCCACGCATAGCCAATCACACTAGCCCGAGGCGAGTAAATTAGGGAAGAGGAGTTCCGAGTTGTTGTATTCCCAAAATACCTCCCGCACATGTTTTGTCCCATAGCAACGAGCTAGCATGCCTGACTCTAGGGTTTGTTCAGCTTGTTTGTTTGAACAAAAATATATTGCAATTGAGCAAAGGGAACTTTCACCAATTTCTCCAATCATTTCACTTGTTTGAACATTTACCAACCTTTTAACCATGGGGGATCGAGTTTGACATAAGTCTTTTTTTAGAGATGACTCTTAGTTGCTGGACATGTTAATTTTGATATATAGCTCAATTCCCTCCCGAAACAACACGTGCTGCAACAAG
>OX393550.1:8859774-9109774 GCA_947650365.1 Chamaelirium japonicum | reverse complement strand
TGATGTACATGGCTGCTAATAATAACTTTGCTACATTGAAATCACTATAACAATAATATTCAATTTTATGCAAATGATACTCAGCTCCCTACTCTGAAATCACTGTAGTACTACTGACTATCATTTCATATAATTGAGTGATTTTACTATGATACTATAGTGATTTCACTATAGCTGCTACATTTATTTAAATGATACATACTCAATTATAAGAAAATGATACTCAGTTTTCTGCAATGAAATCACTGTAACACTGAGTATCATTTTTATATAATTGATTATCATTTTAATGATACTCAGCCAATATACAAAGAAGTGCTCAAAATCCCTATAGTGATTTTAAATGGTACTTAAATATACAAAATAATACTCAATTAAATTGAGTATTATTTGCTTATAATCAAGTATCATTGCTACAATGATTTCACTATATGAAAGTCGCTTAGCAGCCACGATAAAATTCACTATAGCAACTATAATGGTTTCAAATGGTACTCAAATATATAATAACACTTAAGTAATTGAGTATTATTTGCATATAATTGAGTATCTTTATTATAGTGGCTTTACTGTAGGGAAATGTTTTTAATAGCCACGGTGAAAATCACTATAGTAGCTACAGTGATTTCATTGTAGCTACTACAATGAAATCACCGTATCAACCCATGCGATTATTTTCGTCTAAAAAATAAAACATATTCCTATATTGTTAATTAATATGGGAGGATCCCATGGATATTTTTGCTATTTAAAAAAAGCACGTCATCCAAAGCGGTTAATTGGCAAATGATCTATTCCGTACAAAAACCATGGGAGATGCATAATCACCCTTAAAACTATTTTAATTCCATCGGCCTAGGCCTAGATGAATCTATTAGCTGTCATGCACCTTTTCTTAATGCTATATGATAGACATACACTTAATTTTCCCTAAAGTCAATGAAAAATTCAATAAATGCACAAACATACCATTAGAGCATTTTCCTTTAGATAGGCTATAAAGTGGCTTAAATAGGCTATACCTTTTAAATATGTTTTCGTAAATAATTTAAATAATCATGGATCTGGCATGCGATAGTTCGATGCCCGGTTTGGCCCAGCTCGAGCACAATAAGTGGTTGAACAAGCTACCCTTCACGTAGGGCTGGTAATTTCGGACCCGACACGGCAGACCCGACACGAAGTTAGCGGGTCAGGGCTAAACGGGTTTGGGTCGTAAACGGCTCGACACGATAGACCCGTTTAATAAACAGGTCGGGTCCTGGTTTAGGGTCTGGACACGATAGACCCGGGAAGACCCGTTTAAAATTCAACGGGTCGTGTCGGGTCTTCCCGCAATCTGATACTATAATATATAGTATCAACGGGTCTATCAGGTTAGGTTGGGTCGAGTTAGATTGGGTCGGATCGGGTCAAATCGGGTCAACTGAATAAACCCATGTGGTAAACGGGTCTACCCGTTTAAAATGGGTCAGGTACGGGTTTAGCATCTAGACACGATTAGTTAAACGGGTCTGGGTCTGGGTCTAAGGGTTTTGGACACAACCCAAAACTAGACACAACACGAACCCGACCCGACACGACCCATTGCCACCCCTACCTTCGTGTCCTAAGTCGCCCAGCCCGACAATATTTCGACCCAGCCATGCTCGGTCTACCCTACAATCCTAGCCATACTACTCTCATGTCTCTTTTTGGGATCTCAGGCTTGAACGAGCTATGCCCTTCAAGTCTTAACCTAGACCGGTCCAACACTGTTTCGGTCGAGCCATGCTCGTTCCGTTCTGCAACCCTACCCATACTATCGTGCGTACACGTGCCTCTTGGGCAGGGCCGGCTCAATAGCCTAAGTAGAAAACTCTTAACTAGATATTAATATAAATAAAAATAATTAAAATGTTATATAGTATAGGTTTTTATTTTATATGCGGTCTCAGATTTTTATATAGAGAGTCATGGGCTATTTGAGTGGATCTGGGCCTTCTAATCTTGTTGGGCCTTAGGCTATTTAAATAGGTTAGAACCATGGGGCCCTTATTTTCACGTGAGGCCTTAGGCTACCGCCTTAATGGCCTTATGGTCGAGCCGGCCCTGCTCTTGGGTCTCACGTACTATGCTAGCGGGCATACAAATTTTCCTTATCGTAGCCCTCATTCAAATGAACTGTATAAGTTAAGGATATGGTTCTGTAATAATGAAAAACATCTTTTTACTGGTAAAGTAGGATCCTAGGTTTAGCAATAATAATGAAAATCCCTGGGACCTCTCTAATAAACGGACGTCCAATGCCCAAACTCTTATTATGATATACTAGTGTCGCCCTTCCTGCATAGGCCGTCACCTATCCTCTAGATCGATGCTCCATGCTGCAACCCTAGTACTGGACGCACCGATAATGACGGATCTCAGTTATGTCGCTTCTATCTATTAGATGTAGTATTACTATTAGTCCCACCTTAGTTGTGGTATTGTAATGGTGTGCGTTCTCCCCTTATAAAAGGAGAGTTAGTTTTATGTAATGTCAAGATTAATACATGAAGTTTTCTCCCCAAACCCTAGTCTCGATCTCTCACTCTCTCTCTTCGAAACATGGTATCAGAGTCAACCTAGGGTTTCATCGTTCTCCTCTCCATCCTCGGCCTCCTTGGTCGTCGACAGCATCGAGGAAGCCATGAATAATAAAAGATTATTATCAGAGGCAGCATGTGACCTATAACCGGCTCCCCTTGTGTGATCGGGAGCTACGCCCACCCCCTTGGGATCTGCGATCTCCCGATTGCCCCCCCCCCCCCCCCCCCCCCCCCTTCTGCAATTGTCAGCCCCACCCCTTTTTATGATTGTCGAGCGCACCTCCCCTTCTGCTATCTCCCCCCTGCGTAATACCCTGTGATCTCCCGAGCACACCTCCCCTTTCCCACCTGCCCCCCTATGTTCTCCCGAGCACACCTCCCCTTCCCCACCTACCGCCAGCTAGCCCACCGGAGTTTTGCACTACGCGATCTATGCCTCTTCGATTATCCATGCTTCGACGCCGCTGGCTCCGCACTGCGTCGCCTGATCATCGATTTATCACCGAACCCTCCTTCAGATTCGGCCTCCCCTGCTCAGCCCCCTTGCTGCCGACACCTCTGCCTCCCTGTTCTCCTTCTTCATCCCCTTATTGCCCACATCGGTGCCTTCTTCTGGTGCACCGCAGCCACCGAATCTTCCTCCTCCCTCACTGTGCTGGTCTCCTCCCTATCGCTACCTACGCTCGATCCGACCGCCGCCTACGCAGAAGATTTGACCGCCCGTCCTCCACTGCTTGACGTCCGGCCAACCACCTCCTACGTGCTGCTCTACTTTTTTCGCACAGATCACCTTCCTCACTCGGATCTATGGCCGGCATAGCCTGTGCCTACTTCCTCTGCAGCTCGCTGGTTTGCCGTCTCCTCCGCCGTTGAACCTAACCCTTGTATCAGAGAGGAACCCCTTTATTTTGAAGGAAGTCTGTGCTGTGATCCACTTGCAAAGAGGAAGTCACCCCTGGCCTGATCCACTCCTTTTCTCGTGGACCCGTGAACCCCACACTTTTTGATTTGCTGTGATCCACTCGTAGAGAAGTAGTAGTACGTCTAGCGCGCGCTACTCTCCTCCTCTCGTGGCCCTGCTTTCCCTTTGTGCCCTCTGCAGTCGTGCACCTCTACGTCCCACGACCACCTATGCGTCCTGGCTGTGGTGTCCCCTGCGGTTGTGATCTGCTTGTCTTTGCCAGTAGTATACCTACTCGTCGCTGCCATGTGTTGTTCCTGCTTTCTCGTTCACCACATGGGCTTTGTCGATGTCGTGCTCAGCCCATGTGCTCTACCGATATCCCTACGTACGCCTGCGCCCTTGCGCTTTACTAGTTCGCCTGTGCCCTACGCTTAGCACTCTACCGGTCCGCCTGTGCCCTACACTCGCGCCCTGCGCCCTTGTGCTCTATCAGTTTGCCTGCGCCCTGTACTCTGTCGGCGCTCGTCCGGTGCGGTAGCTTGTGCCTTGCACTCTGTCGGTGCCTACACCCTACACCCTTGCGCTCTACTAGTCCGCTTGCGCCTGCACTCGTGCCCTACGCCATGTGCTCTATCGGTCCATTTGCTTGCACTATGTTAGTCCGACCGCCTGTGCCCTACACTCTGTAGTCCTGTATGCACCTTGTGCTCTAACGGTCCGCCTGTGCTCTATACGCTAGGGGTGAGCGTCGGTTTTGTCGGTCGGTTTCGGTGTCGGTTTTGTCGGTTTTATTTTTTTTTTGTTTTCAAAAAATCAAAACCGAAACCGAAACCGAAATGGTCGGTTTTTGTCGGTTCGGTGTGATCAGTTTTCGGTTCGGTTTCGGTTCGGTTTCGGTTAATATGAGTTATACTAGAACCCTTGGCTCTTGAATCTTAATCGTTAGTTCATCAAAAATAAGTGGATGATTATGTTCTTACATAGTGCCAAAATGAAAGTTCAAAGCAAAATCAACCGACGTTCACTCTTTTGAAGCATTGTAGATGTAACATAATTACTTCGTACTTGCACTTACTTGAAACAAAAGTATTATGGCCGTTGTGTTTATGATTTAAGAAGTCGGGTCGGTTTTTTCGGTTTCGGTTCGGTGTTTCATACCCGGGAACCAAAACCGAAACCGATTTAATCGGTTTTGTCGGTTCGGTTTGTTTTCGGTTCGGTTTGATGTTCGGTTCGGTTATTTCGGTTAAATTTTGGTCGGTTTCGGTTCGGTTAGGCGGTTCGGGTCGATTTTTGCACAGCCCTACTATACGCTGTTATCTGCTGATCGAGATTCTCTCTCTCTCTGGCATCTCTCTCCTTGGACGTTGTCTTATCATCTCTCACATGGACCCTCGGATCTACTTTCTCTAGTGATCACACTTGTCTCGGTTCTCGGGTCCTTTCTTTCCTTGGTCGTTCGACCCTATTAGATCCACGACTCTATTTTTCTCTCCTTCGTCGATGATGATTGAGATCTTCTAGAAGGTGTCAAGTGCTTACTTTAGCCGAGTGCTTGCCTCCTATGAGGTCTCACGCATCCACTCCTCTCTTTGCTGATCTCTCCCCTTTCGGTCTCAATTCATTTTCGGCTTCTATCACCGTCGATTTCCTCCACTCTGACTCTTAGTGATCATTGCCAGTTTTTCGGTTGACCAATTTACATGTTGGCCGACTTCCCTATATTGTCCTGCTAGCAGGTCAATCGGGTTCTTATAGGCGACTTGCTTGCAGGTCGCCCTGACACTATCTTTATTTTACAACATAAAAATGGGATATTTGATTTTTTTTTTCTTTCCTTTCTTTTATTAAGCAAACTAATGTTGGTTTATACCTTACATCAGTTTGATGGGGGGTATTAGATGTAGTCTTACTATTAGTCCCACCTTAGTTGTGGTATTGTAATGGTGTGCATTCTCGATCTCTTTATATAAGGAGATGTAGTCAAGTGTAATATCAAGATTAATACAAGGAGTTTTCTCCCCAAACCCTTGTCTCTCTCTCCCTCTTTCTTTGTAACGCTATCAATGGAATCCTCACGATTGATGGATCAAACTAACATCAATCGACTGATCTCATCGGACCCACCATCGAGTAGAGAGCTTGATCTTATAAAGGCTTCCAAGATCGCTTCGAAGGGATCACACCAACCTTCAGTAATGGCCGACGCCTAATCAACACTCCCAATCAATAGGTTCGATTGAAACAATGGGGGAAAAAATGATTTCTCAAACCAATAGGTAGGAGGGAATGGGGTTAATCCAGTCTCTCATGAATCAAGGCCCCAAAACCACAAGATGAAACAAATCAAATCACCTACCTAAAGAGAATGAAGGAAAACTTGCCCAGTTTAGGGGTTTCCCTCTCTAAGATCTCTTGGATGCAAAAGAGGATCTAAAATCATTACCCTAATGAGCCAACATGCCCATTTATATAGGGTACAATTCCACTATATTAATGACCGTTGGATCTGGCCACCAATGGTTGAGATATCTCAACTTAAAGTGAAAAAATTATTTCTTGGTCCCGCAGATACAAATCCATCCAAACAAGTGTCCAAACCACTTGGACCTATCCGAACACTCATCCGTACGCTAGAATCATAAAAGTTTGCCGCTAAGCTTAACCGTCAGAACGAGTGTCCGGACGGCTCGTGACAATTCTACATGCTTATTCGGATCGACTAGAAAAAATGATTCGAATATGAGAAATGTGGTCTGAATGAGTGTTTGGATCCCTAAGAACCATTATGAATGAGTGTCTGGACCCCTAAGGGAACCCATCCTAACGGTGTCCAGACCACCCCTTGCAGAATCTAAGCATTTAGAATATTTATAAGTGTTTGGTCATGACGGAGTCAATTCCGAGAATTTGATAAAATATGATATGGTTTGGAAACCATTGGAGGATTGAATTAATATAAAAAGTGGTTTTTTTTTCTTTTTGAGAAATCCCTCTTGATGAATGAGGGGGGTTTCAACGTAGACCCCTAAATTAAAATAAAAAGGGAATGTACATAGAGGAAGAGTTACATTGGGGGAGGGGGGGGGGGGGAGGAAACACAACTATTAGGAGATAAGGTGCAGAAGAAAGGTCTTTGTTGTAAAAAGTGGTTTTTCAATGTAGAAAATTTTAAAAACCAATCAAACTCCAAAAACATAAAACAATTAAATTCGTAAATTCAAATGGATTCGCAAAGACCCTGCTTTTCTATATCCTCCCATCTTACTGAACTAACACACTGTGTACCTTTGGAGACGGTTGAGTTAGGTCTTTTGATCTTCACAAAGAACTGTACCACATTTGAACATCTTCAACAACTTAGGAGCACGATCATAACCTAGACTCACATGATATTACATAGCCTCACCGAAAGTGTCTTGTGGAAAAAAATAAATTCCAAACGACGATGAACACCGTAATGCAACATCATCTTAGGGCGACCATGGCTCCACCACCTCGATTCAGCCTCGTCGGCGCATTAAGTGGTCAACTTCTTGGTCGATTGAGGAGTCTAAAGCTCTGCGACCAAGTGCGAGTTAAGTGCCATCCACATGAAAGACCACCTGCCATATTAAGGAAGGGGATTACATTGAAACATCCCTTGAGCCGATTGTCATGAACCTCTAGCAGGTCGCACAGAACCAATCAGCACAGGCTGTCGAGCTGCTCCAGCAGGTAACTCTCGAGGAACCAGAAAGTCAAGTGCCTAGGCATAAGGAGTCACTGGATGGAGGGCTCCAATATTAGGGGGCGACCGATCCGTTGAATTTGAAGGACTACCTGGTCTAACTTAGAAGCAAACCAAGAAGGGAAACAACCGTCCGATTGAATTTAAAGAACCGGTCGGTCCGAAGATAACTGATCCGTCGGCTGAACATCCACGTCATGCTACTTCGCATTCCCCAATGGGTCGTGCACTGCACCCAGCCCCGATAGATGAATTACACTTAGTCTGACTGGCAGGAAAAGGGACGGTGCGATCAACTGCCACATCAAGGACACGTCAGGATGGCCCAATGTATATTATCTCTCTCTCTCTGCCTTGATATCCGGCCATCAATTCATATATCCAGGGTGTGTTTGGCTACCAAAGGCGACCGTCTGAGTACCAACAGACATGAATTTACTAGTAAAAAACAGTTGGAAGTGGACCTCTTATGCGGGTGATCGGGTGTACAAGATTGACTCTTAATGTAAACTAGGGGTATCAACGGGTCAGGTCGTGTCGGGTTCGTGTCGTGTCTAGTTCCGGGTCGTGTCCAAAACCCCTAGACCCGGACCTGACCCGTTTAATTAATCGTGTCTAGATCCTAAACCCGTACCCGACCCGCTAATAAACGGGTAGACCCGATAAAACCCGTTTACCACACGGGTCTATTCAGTTGACCTGATCTGAATCGACCCGACCTGACCCGATAGACCCGCTGGTACTATATATAATAGTATCGGATTGCGGATAGACCCGACCCAACATGACCCGTTGAATATTAAACGGGTCTTCCCGGGCCTACCGTGTCCAGACCCTAAACCCGGACCCGACCCGTTTATTAAACGGGTCTATTGTGTCGACCCGTTTACGACCCGAACCTGTTTAGCCGTGATCCAGACTCGCTAACTTCGTGTCGGGTCCGAAATTGCCGGCCCTAATGTAAACCCATTTTGTAGGCTTCATGTAAATGGATAGTACTTGGTGAACTTAATATGTACTAATACTTATTTAGTGGAGCTAAACATAAATATCCCAAATTTTTTTGATAAGATAGTTGGTGGAAGAACTTTGGAACCCTTTCTACCCTCCCCCCAAAATAAAAAAGAAAAGAAAAGAAAAGTCAGTGGACTGAGTTTCATACTTTCATTTCATCGAAACCTTCCAACACGTATGGAGGCTCCGAGGCTGTATCAACAGTGAAGCCCGGAAGCTGCCGATAGATGAGAACAGCCTTTCGAACCTCCATTCCCGCCCTCTTCTCCTCCTCCTTCCCCCATCTAAAACCCTACAATCCCCTCATCCCCCATCGCCTCCGCCCCAAACCGTCGCATCCCCTCCGAAGATTTCCCTTCCCTTTGGTCCGCCGCTCCTCTTCGGTCCCTCCCCCTACGGCTTTTCCGTCCGCCACCGCCACCGCCGCGGCCGACCCGCCTCCCTCGTCTCCTTTTATGGAAAAACAGTTCGAGGAGTTCCGAGCCCAGCTGGAGGAGTCGGGGAGCGTCCGAGAGCGGATCCGCGCGGTTGCGATGGAGATGGAGTCTGCGATCCGAATCATGCACGCCGGGCTCCTCCTCGTCCACCAATCCCTCCCCGTCCCAGGTGGGAAGAACCGAGAAGAAATGGTTGATGAGCTGTTAGGGTTTTGCTAGGGTTTTAAGGTTTTTCCATTTATTGTGGGTGTTTGCTGTGGTTGCAGAGGTATTGGAGAGGACTCGGGCTCAGATTGGGGTGCTCAAGGACCTCTTCGGAAGCCTGGCCAAAATCCTCGGAGACTGCCCCGGGCAGTACTACAGGTGGCTGGGCTTTGCTAGGGTTCTACTTCTTCCAATTTATGGTTTATTTTGATATTGTTTTGTCCCTTGTTCTATGATTTCTTTGTCCAATTTTTGGGGTTTAGGTATCATGGAGATTGGAGAGGCGAGACACAGACTGCGGTCTCGCTACTTGCATTTCTGCATTGGTTGGAAACAGGGAATCTTCTCATTCACACAGAAGCGGAGCAGAAACTTGGATGTGAGGACTCTTCCCCTCCATACCTTTCCTTAGTATTAAAACTAATCTTGTCAGTGCTTATATATCTTTTCCCTCTGGTTCCAAAATCCACTTTTGTGATGTAAAGTATATATTAACTAGTGTAAGCCCGTGCTGATTGGCACGAAGATGATGTAACATTGCTTCTTGAGCAAGCTGCTGACGTACGTTGCTTGGCTCCATGGAATTGCATAGCTTGCCAGCTATAAATTGGTTGGTACACATTCCTAAAGATATATGCAGTTGTTTTTATGACCATTCACCTTCTGGACATGGAATTGATCTCATCATACTTCGTCACTGTACTACATGCATGGCTGCGTGCGTCTTGTATTTTTAGGTGGGTATAGAACTTAGTCGCAAGGTTGTCGTATCTTGTATTGTTTTTCCTTTTTTGTGTATCGTGTATTATAAGATATAGTTAAATTTGTATATGCATATATACATATCAAGGTTCTAAAAAGTACTAGGCGCTAGTCGGGCGGTGGGGGGCCACCTAGCGCCTAGGTGGTGCGGCTGGTGCCTAGGCGTTTTGAATGTTTTTAATTATTATTTTGATACTATATATAATATATATGTTTTAAAATTACTATAAATTCAAGATTATTCCAACCATTATTTTAAAGAACAAGCATCATTTACATAACTATAAATTCAAGATTAGCAAGAACAAAAACAAGCATGATATTATGAGATAATATGCATGATTTTAGTAAAATTCAAACCATAAATTCAAGATTACCAACAACAAAAGGAAGCATTAAATTATAATAAAGTATTCAAGATTCTAGTACAATCCAAAACAAAAAGTCACAAAATAGAATATCATTTTCCCTATAGGCTATAATACTAGATTCCTAGTACTCCTCTTCATCTCCATATCCCTCTAAGACTCTATCTTCATTAGACTTAAACTCCATCTCCTCATCACACTCTTCGTTTGTCTTCTTATCTGATACAAAATCTTCTTCATGAAGTTCTCTAACTTCACGGGATGAAATGCTACTTCTAAAATTTCTAGAACGTCTCTTAGGCACTAGAACACTATCCGCTCCCACCGCTTCTCCAACCATTCACCAAGTAAGTCCCGAACCGACGTCGACCTCTTTATTATTTTCTTCATCATCACCACCATCAACAATTCATCATTGAGCCTTACTAGCTTTAGTCGCTAGTAATACATCTACTCCTCGCTCCTTCCCCATTTTCTTTTTATTGATGATCCTGACATTGAATTGGACATAGACTAGGTTAAAAAAGAAGGAAAGCCCAGCCCGCCTAGACTCGCTTGGGCCCTCCTAGACCCGCCTAGGGGCCTAGGCCGCTTTTCTGCACCGTTTAGGGGCTAGGCTAAACGGTGGGGGATCTTTTAGCGCCTAGGCGTCACCTGGGCTACTTTTTAGAACTCTGATACATATATAAATTTATAAGAAATACTAGAATAATTATTAGGAAGACTTAAGAGTAGAAGAGTAAAGCATTCCCTTTCATTTTCCAGTAACGTGACATTGGCCTATACAAAAAGTATGATGTGTATACTTGTATAAGAAAAGAAACCATATACAAGTATGATCTATAATCTATCTATATATTTGTTTCATCCAAAGATTTCTTAATCATTTATCTACCATTTTAAGTTGAAAAAAAAATCAAATAAGAATGTTTTATTATCATTTTGAGGCCCTTGAAAAATGAAATTTGAACTTCACCTTCTTCAATGACTCTTTGTGGGTCTCTAATGACACTTTTTTCAAATATCTTCAACGCTGAAAAAAGTTGTATGTATTTGCCCCCCCCAAGCTCTAGAAAACATTAGAAACAAATAACATTAGATTCTAATAGCTCTAGAGAAAGATCAAAGAAGCTTTATGAAACCCTTAAAAATCTCTAAAAAACCCCTCTCAAGGCCCAAAGTGGCTTGTGCAATTGTTCATGCTAGCCATGTTTGTTTCTTTCCGTATTTTCCTTCTTTAATAGCTTGACCAAACACGATTTCATGGATGGTATGGCGAAGGTCAGCATCCTCCAAGACCACACCGCTGTCTTTTAAGACAAGATTTTGAGCCTTTTCGTAACGGATATACTCGAAGGATGTGAGAAAATGACTTTCCTCCTTTTGAGTCAATGCATGAGATTATTAATGTTCTCAACTAGGATGTGAGAAATTGTATTCAAGGTCTCACGCTATTGAGGATGTTTTTCCTTTTCCCCCAAGGTCAGAAAGGGTTATAAATTGTTTTTTTAACTCAGATGGACGTTTATAGTCCTTTCGGAACTTAAGAGAAAATTATAATTGAAAACCATTTTAGATGTTTCAAAACAAACCAAACCCCAAAGCCCTCACTTTTACTATATTGTATGTATTGTATCTTATTGTGTTTCATACGATATAGTGGAAAACGATATGTAAACTTGTATCGTATCGTTTTGTCCGATATTGTTTCGTATTGTATCGTACGTAGCGTATTGTGTATCGTTAGTTACTAACAACCATGCATGATCGTTTAAAAATGCCCACACATTTAGTTATGCTCTAGTTTTTATATAACTGATTTTTTGTTTTAAAATTTCTAATTTAGTTAGCACGGGTATTGCATAGCTTAAATGAACTAAGTTTCAATTAGTTTTCTTCTTTTTACCATTGTTCCCTTGTAAAGCTGCATTTGAAGCAAACTATAGAAGGTTTCCATTGAGGTGCCAATCCTTAATCATCCATATCCTTTCATGTAACTATTAATTGAGCATTGTATTTTTTTTCCGATAAAGTAAAAATTGCTGATTTACCAATTTTCCCCTCTTCAGTGGATGCCTCTGAATTTGGTTTGGACATTGAAGATTATCTCATTGGTTAGTTCCTTCAGTTTATCTGTTTATATCCTTTACATATGTTTTGTTATTGAATTTAATAATATGCAAATTATGCCCTCTTTGGAAGGAAATAACTTCTTTACTTATTTGTGGCTGATGCCACAAGGATTTGATAGTTTTGGGTACATTTGGATTGGTTCTTGAGATGTCTATTCATTTTTGTCCAAATGATCAAGCACGTGAAATAACTAATTTCATTAGTGACTATAATTTGCATGTCAGTTCTGATATGCCTTTACCACAATTTTGTTCATTCTTTTAGAGTTGTTTTTCCATACGACACCACACAACATTCTTGGTGTCGAGGTTTATTTTTCTTTTATATATTGTCTATAATATGATCGATTCTATATCATACTTTTGGATGCTTATATCTTCCAAGTAATCATTCTTGTATGTATTTGCCCCACTTTTGTGCCCAATATCTACTATTTATTGGACCATGCTCAATAAATAGTAAGCCATGCACATGGGTTGGATAGAATTCCATCTGTAAATAACATATATGCTACAACCTAAACTGATTTATGGTATGAAATATGAAACAGATAAGGGCTGTTTAGGGAATGTCGTGTAGGTATCGATACCATTAATTTGATTTTGATGGAAACATGGATATAGGTTTGACAAGTCCCTTCCAGTCGAATCACTGCAATGGTGGCTCCTAGGCATATATACTAATATCTAATAAGAAGGCAAGATTCACCTTTAAAATGGATTGAATGAAGGAGCAATGTACTTGTGGACATATTGCTTATAAATCTTGCATGTTTGCAATAGAGCTGTTAGGAAAGTGCCAAAGTGTACGAAGATTGATTAACCTTGCATATGTTCGAAGGATTTGGCATGTTATTGTTTGGAGTTTCGAAGGTTAACATTGTTTAGAAAGATTTAGCTTTTCCACAATGGATTTGAGTGACTTTGAAGAAGTTTCAAAGAAACCAACAATAACAGGTGTGGGTGCATAAAATATTCACCCCCTTGCTCGGCATCGAAATCAAAGATCTCCGAACATAAGGCTTTGAAGAGCAAAGCAAAGGGTGGAAGCAGGAGACAACCCCACCCCCCCGAGACCTGGCCTTATCCACTCTAGGGTCACCTTCATGATGAGCAAATGCAGGTGGCAGGAATAAAGGGCATCCCAACAAAGGGATAACCATCCTTGAACACCTTCGCATCGGATTCCGGCCACAATACCCAAGGTTGCAGGAAGCTGCCTCTCTAGAAGGTGAAACATGCTTGAAAGCATCCAAAGGTGACAGCTCCAGAAACGACTCAAAAGGGCTATCCACATGAGATAGTCTGAGCTTGCACCGTCCCATGTGGGGAGGGGCAACTGTCTAGAAGGGATAGGTCGAACTTGCACCGCCCCATATGGGGGTACATCTGTCTTGTAAAAATAAACCCTCCTTTGGCCTTTATCATAAAAGGAAGGGGAGGGGACTAAGAAAGGGGTTGGTTGATCATTTGTAAACCTGCAGGAAAGAGCCCACCCCCATGTGTTAATTGAATCACCTTATTCTTAGTCTTACTTTGTCTCTTACTCCCTTCCTTTATGTCTAAGGATCCATGACTCAGAACTGGAAGAATCATTTAAGGGCATCCATTCTATTAGCCTCGGACCTTCCCTCATCCCTTACTCGAAGTCTAGGTCGCTTGCAGGGATCCCAAACTCTATGAAGCCAAAGCACACTCTACGGAACCTAAGCCCTTATCGCTTCGCCTTTACCTCCATCCAGGCAACGGAATAAAAGAAGAGTAGGAAGAGGGGTCTACAACCATCACTTTTGAAGAAGAAAGCAACACATCTTTTGGGAGGTTTTACTCAGAAAAATCTACCCACAACAGGGGTAGTAGAAGAGCCACCAGTTTCAATAGTTTGCATGAGCTTCTTTGTTACTGCCCGGCTTTTTTCGTAGGTACTTCTTGGTAAACATCTCCAAGGACATTTTTATTGGTTCCCTTGGGCTTGGATTGACCTCAATTTCTCATGTCCTTAGTATCCTCTGTATCTACTTGGGATAAGGAAGGGATATCCAATTGTCGTCTTTAATAACCCAGACTTCAATCATATGCTTGCAAATAATTTGAGCCAAGTTCACAATGTTTCCCTTTCCCAGTAGATATAAGAGTTCAACAATTGTGGCCTTGGCGATACTTTTGTTCCCAATTGTTGGAAGAATGTTTGCTTTCATGATTTGATAAAGGGCCTTGTACTTGTCATTGAAACTAGATTTGGCAGATTGGCATAGGATCAGTGTTTAGGAATGACACAAAGCTCATGTCAGTACATTTCACGAGCTCCAAGTCCTCCTACTTCAACTTTGCGAGATCCTCGTTCTGTGCATCCTCACCCAGACCTGCTAAAGGTTCCCTTGGAAACGGAACGTGAGCCTCTGTATTCTTAGCCTAAGAATATGACGAATCGACCGCATAGAGAATTCAATTTCCAATCCTTACACGAATGTTTGAAATGAATGCTCTTCAGCACTGATCTCGTGGAAGTTGCAGTGGAATCTCTTTACATGTTTGGGTAAGCTAAGCCGTTGCTTGACAAAATATGTTTCCAATTCAGCTTCTCGAAGATCTCGTCTATGCCAAACTTGGTGGTGTTGAAACACGATTGTGTGCTCTAGTGCAACGACTTGAACGTCGAAGATAGGATCCTATGAAAGATGAATTGGATCTTCAGCATGCAATAGTTCTAAAGCCTATTGGCAGGCTCTGGAGGTGACAATTCCTGCTTATCAATTCTGATTGTCTTTAAATACAGAATGAATCCTCTTAATCTATTTCAGATTTAGTGTTTTGGGCCTGTTTTTCTTCCGTTTTTTCTTCTATGCTGGAGTTGTCTCAATGGCATCAATAACCTCACCCTCATTTGTCTCAAATATGCCCTGGGCTGAGGTTGAGTCTCCATGAACAATAGACTGGCGATGATGAATAAGTAACCCTAGTGACAATCGATTGACCTCCATAAGCTTTGGGGATCGAACAACACTCTTTGATTTCCTCGGTTTGATGCTCAATGATCAATTGTTGTGCTGTACTAGGTTGCTTGATAGCCTTTGACACTCTCTGTAGTGGAAGGCTGGCCTCCGTGACTCCCAAGAATGGCTCCTCCATTGATTCGAAATTTAGGAAGACAAGACATCATGCCGAAGAACTGGATGACCCTAGTACACCCAAACACATTGAAATGCAAAACATGGAACAAACAAGAAGGATCAATCACACCATGATCCTAAATTGCCTCTAACAAACACAAGTCTAAATCCTAGGGAATTAGAAGTCAAACTTTAAATCTAGAAAAACCGCAAGAAATGATATGGTGGTAAAAAACAACGAAATCCAAGGAATCAACTAAGTTAAATAATATGAGGAAGAGAGAAGATCTCTGAGAAATTTCATGTAACTTTGTTTTGCTGGGTTGTGATCACGCTCGCTTTCCTGAGTATTAGTCAAGTGCATCACAACGAAGGTATAGTTCGTATGACTACAGTGACCAAGACGATTGGTTGAAGCTATCAGACAACATGGTTTGAGCTTAAACCACCCCCTATCAAACTTGCCTTAAAAAGAGGTAGAGACTTTACAAGCGCTCCTTGCCGAATACAAAGAGGCGATAAGGCACCCTAATAGCCAATGGGTGGACCGATCGCCGTGGACCACGAAATAATTAACTTTTTTAAGTATTCGATTTGAACAATGTCCTTAAATGTCCAATCTATTCATTCTCATATATATAAAAATAGGGATAAAATACAATTTGACCCCCTGAAGTTTGGGAATAGTTACAATTATGTCGTAGTAGTTCTTTTTGTAACAATTACACCCCTTGAAGTTTGAAAAATATCACTTTCACCCCCTTGTGAGGCCTTCACTAGGGGTGATTGTGCCAACTAATTGAAGCGACAGGAGGTGTAGTTGTTAAAAAAAAAGTTTAGGGACACAATTGGAACCGCCCCCGAACTTCATGGGGTCAAACTATAATTTACCCTAAAAATAAATAAAATTGGAGGGGAGTACATCATGTTTATTGTCTCAGACAATGCCACGAGGGAGTTTTCCCGTTCCACCACCTCTCCTAGCCTTCAGCTTAACAAGGGCCTTTCCTTCTCCCATTACATTTGCCTGCATCCAATACTAACTTCTTCAGTGAAGCGTCCATGACATCAAGACCAAGAACCACCCAACATGAGAATTAGTATTGGTTCTTGACAATTAAAATACAATAATAAAAGATTGTTTAAAGTCTGATCCCTCGATCAGAGTTTGATCTTTTGATCCTCGTTGCCTAACTTGGGCCCTTAGGCGACTTATATATGCCATAGGTTCCACACGCCGATAATAGTCATCACAGTCACACCACGAATGGATTTTCATGGTTGTTTGTAACCTTTTGACAATGCACTTGTTTCCCTTTAAGGGAGCGTGCTTTGTTATATCGTTGCTGATCAGCTGGTGCACGATTTCTTAGGTCATCAAGCAAACATGGGGCCCCTTGCGCCTCAGTATTGCCCTTATTTCTATGGAGGGCGTAGCTATCGTGGGCCTTCTATTGCTCCTCAATCTCCTCTAAGATTTGGGCTCATCCACGATTTGGATAGACGTTATGACTCAGATTGAGCACCTGCTTAGATAGCTCACTTGCTCAAATTCAGATCGTGAAGTGTGCCGTATTGAGGGAACTTAGCTCGTACTTTTCATTGTGAGTCAGTTGTCTCTTGTCAGCTTCTGACCTTTGCAAAGTCAACTCCAAATTGGGGTCGCTCAATTTTGGCCTCTTTATGAAATTGGTTGGTCTTTGAGTCGGTTCTCAGATGTAGTCTTTCAATGCCACATGTTGGTTTGTCAGTTACCCACTTTGACTTGGTTAGGTGTAGATTTCACCACCCACAACAACTCCCTCTTAGCCTTAGGTGGTTGGATGCTCTGTCGATGTCAGTTGTCCAAGAGTTTAACATGGTTAGATGGCCCCTTTCGCTAAGGCATACCGCTGGTGAAGTTAGATCATCATGTTTGTTCTAGAAGTCAGCTTACTTGTGTACTGCAATTGCTAGTTTCACATTCCATGTGGCGTCCCAAGCCTAACTATCGACATTAAGTGGTGATTAAAGAGGTGAGAATCGAAGAGACGCATCATTGGAGGGTTCCAGACTCTTTGAATATTGAGGCTCTTAATTGTAGATACCGTTGACCTGGCTTGCAAGTCTATGAATAGGGCCACAATTCGCCATTTTCCCAATCTCATTATGTCATTGATGGACTTCCAAGAGAGTGGTGTAGGCTATCATGTCCTTCCATGGATAATCAGGCATGAGATAGCGAGATCCTTCTTGAGAGAGTACGTCGGGGTCTAGATTGAAGCTGGTATCGCCTTCTTTCGGGCAAACACTTCTGGTCTGACAATGGGGGGAAGATGGCGGATGAAATATGACACACACCTGTCTGAAATATATTTGCCTGATGTTGGTGGGGTTCTTGGCAATGTAGGGAAATGTAATACTACTGAGGACATGCTATATTGAATCATTTAGGCTTGAACATAGTTTTGTCCCCAAAAATAGAGGGTAAAAAAAAAGCAACGCTAAAAGAAAAGTGAATCAGTTGGAGAAGTGCGTGAGAGTTGGTGGCCATTCTGAAAATCCTCATAAATAAAATTGTTCGTAAACATACAACTCTTCATTCGGTTATTATGCTACCATAATGTTACTATGAACTCTCTGAAATTTCTCCAAGGGGAAGTATAATAATATTCCTATATATATATATATATATATATATATATATATATATATATAGAGGCGTGTTAGGCTGTGGCGTACGGTGCGTGCGGCGTTGCACCGCAATCGTCTGATGCACCGCTGCGGTGCGTGCGATGCACGCAGCGGTGCATCAAACGGCTGCGGTGCGACACCGCACGCCGCATTTTATCATTTCTCTCTCTCTCTCTCTCTCTCTCTCTCTATATATATATATATATATATATATATATATATATATATATATATATATATAGGGGCATGCTATAATGCGGCATGCGGTGCGTGCGGCATCGCACCGCAGCCGTCTGATGCACTGCTGCGTGCATCGCATGCACGCAGCGCGTGCATCAGACGGCTGCGGTGCGATGCCGCACACACCGCATGCCGCATTTAGCACTTCTCTCTATATATATTAGTAATGATTTGGTGCTCACCGTCGTGCACGATTGGAATTTGGCCATACACACCATGGACCACAATCGCGAGTCGTCCATTATGATCAAGTGCAAAGCGGTGCATATACCTGATCATGACGGATGACTGTGATTACGCCCAACCGTAAACGACGGTGAGCTCCTTGTCAATATTGTATATATAATTGTTCGTAAACATGCAAGTCTTCATTTGGTGGTTATGCTATATATATGTTACTATGAACTGCCTGCAATTTCTCCATGGGGAAGTATATTACTCTCAAAAAACTTATAAATAGCTCTTTAAGTGTTGGGGCCATGTCATACCTATGATGTACTGAGTCTACTGATACCTTTTATAATTTCTTTTTTGCAGGATTATGTTTCATGTCCAATGAATTGGTAAGTTTTTCAATTAATTCACATCAGAAATTTCTGTTTTGTCAATTTCTTTAAACATTTGAAGTTAGTTAGTTACCTATTGGCCACCAAAAAGAAACATTATCCTCTGAAGTCGGTGTCCCTGATTGTAATATCAAGACTGGAGGTAAAATATTATTATTATTTTGTTTGTAGGATTATAGGTAGAACTAGAAAATGGTGAAACTAATAGGCTAACTAGATTTTGATGGAAACAGTTGGTATTAAAGCATCAAAAAGCCCTACAGTATGTCTATGTATGAATCCCTTAAACGTCGCTAATATATAAATGACAAGAAAATGAATTATCCATTTTTAAGTTACTGCAATATGCATCCAATTGACTGCAGTTCATATATTTTACTTTCAACCTCAGGACCATTCTAGTTGTTATTGTGTATGTGTGTGCATGTGCGTCTATGAGAATATTTGACTAGTTTTTTTGGTAAACGAGATTATAGACTAGTTCTAAGTTCTAACAGATATACTTCTCAAGCTTTGAGAATTTGGGTTCAGATTTTGTCTTGGCTTTTCCGGTAAATATGTGAAAATACTAGTAGACGTTTAGAATTGTGAAAGATTAGAAGAAAACAAAAAAAGAAAAGAAAATAAAACCTGAAGTGCTATTATAAAGAACTGATAGAACAACTTGTGTTACATGGTGGGAGTAACTTGTCATTTTCTATCTTCATGAATGTGAAATGGATAGAAATGATAATATTTACCACGTACAATGTCATTGCAATGCATTGCTCAAGGACTTAACAAGAATTTAATTTCGTTTTCAGAAAGCATTTATCGAAAAATATGTAAAATCATAAATCGCCAGTAATACGAGAACCAATAAACTATTAGCGTCGACCTTTAAGCAAAACTGTAAAGTCCTAGCTACCCAAAAGTCATAAGTAGCATATATACCTTGGGAGGGTGTGATTCATCCTTCTGAACTGAATGTGTTGTTTTGAGATGTCTTCGTGGGCTGTGAATTGTTGACATTGTCAGACACATCGGACTCGCACTTACAATTCGATCTCACAAAGAGTGTTTTGAGCACACAAATTACTCTAGCAAAGGTGGTACATTTAGGTATTAACAATTTCCGCTTGTGGCATAATTTTGTGCCAAAACAATATATATATATATATATATATATATATATATATATATATATATATATATATATATGAGGACGGGGAGCATGGACCTCAGGTGCAGCGTGAACGCTGCACCTGTGCCCTGCGCGCGCCCCACATGGCTTCCCTTCCGAAATCTGATCAGAAACAGCCCCCTCCGAGACCGCATACCCACGGGACGAACCTCAGCCGTTCGATCGAGCTGTGCGCGTGCCACGTGTTCAGAATCGCGCGAGATCGGAAGCGGCGCGAGAGTCACGGACGGAGAAAACCCTCTGCAATTTTCTGGCCGTCCGATCGGGATTGATTGGCCGTCTGATCCCGTGCAGCACACCCCGCTCGGTTCGGTTCGATTCCCATCCGTTGGATCGATGGGAATCGAACGGGCTGAAATCTTTTTCGCTGTTATTGTAGCCGCTATAGTAACAGCGAAAAAAGATTTTGTCCGTTCGATTACCTCGATCGAACGGATAGGAATCGAACCGAAGGTTGAAATACCGGGCGGGGGTGCGCTGCACGGATCAGACGACCGAGTTAAGATGATCAGACGGTCGGGATTCTTTCGGACCAAAATCGGGCACAGTAACAGCGAGGCCGGGTGGAATGCGATCCGTTCGATTAAGCCGATCGAACGGCTGAGGTTCGTCCCGTGGGTATGCGGTTTCGGAGGGATTTGTTTCCGATCAGATTTCGGGAGGAAAGCCACGTGGGGCGCGCGCAGGGCATGGGTGCAGCGTTCACGCTGCACCTGAGGTCCAGGCTCCCCGTCCCCTATATATATATATATATATATATATATATATATATATATATATATATATATATATATATATATATATATATATATATATAGGGAGCGGTTCAACAGACACTAATTATACACCTAATTTTTTACACTGTTCAGCCACCGTCGGATCGATTGTGATCCAGCGGTTCAAGAATAGTGTGTAGTTGGTCCGATCCATTCATTTCTCCCGACAGCTCCAGCCACCGCTCCTCTCTCACCCTGCGATCCACGACTCACCGGCAGCCCCATCGCCACCGGACCAAGAGGTGCCCTCCCGCTGCCCTCTTCGCCACCGGGCCACGATCTGCAGCCCCCGAGCCGGCTCCCTCACGGCCCCCATCGCCACCGGACCCTTTCACCCTGTGATCCACGGCTCACCGGCAGCCCCATCGACACCGGACCAAGAGGTGTAGCCCCCGAGCTCTCGCAAAGCCCTCTTTCACCTCGCAATCGACGCCGCCTTCATCGCTCTCCGGCAGCCCCCATCGACACCGGACGAAGGTTTGCAGCCCCCGAGCCCCCCCTTCACGGCCCTCCGACAGCCCCCATCGACACCGGACCAAGCATCTGCAGCCCCCGAGCCGGCTCCCTCACGAATCCCCGGGTTGCTGCTCCTTCACGGCTCCCTTGCTGCCCCCATCGGCACCGGGCCAAGATCTACACCACATTCACGACTCTGTTGCAGCCCCTTCACAACTCTGTTGCAGCCCACGAGCGCCACCGGACCACAGCTCCATAGCAGCCTCCGAGCTCATCTCTTCTTCTCTGTAGGATAATTTTTTGTGAACATGTTGATTCCATGTGTTTCTGAAATTGTACACATTTGCTATAATTCGTTTTATTGGATGAATAATGTGAGGTTAGTTATAAAACCTCATTTGTTTGCAGAAGCTAAGGGGTTTGAAGGGTATGGATCAAGACTGAAGAGCATGGTAATGATTCAGAATGATGGTGATTTTAAAATCCCACAGCACCAATTGCACGCTGCAGCCCCTTTACGGCTCTACTGCAGCCCCTTTACGGCTCTGCTGTAGCCCACGAGCGCCATCAGGCCATAGATCTATAGCATCTGTTCACTGCTCCTCAAGTTGCAGTTCCTTCACGGCTCCCACAGCTCTTGAGTGCCACTGGACCACAAGTCCGACAAGGATTTACAGCCCCCGGGTACAACCCTTCTTCTCTGTAGGTTTTCAAACCCCTTCTTCCCTTATTATGATCTATTCAAAAACCAATATTGTCTTTCCCAACTTCTCTTATTGATGGTATGTTTGGATTATTCATGGATTTTATGTTCATCAGTTTTCTAGCAAATGATATAGGATATTTTCTTGTGAAATTAGCTCTATGGATTGGATTGGATTGTATTGGTTAGGTTAAGAAGTTATGAAAGACAATTATTTTGGACGGACTGTCACACGTTTAAAACTTGATTTATCAAATTGCTCGATTTTAATTATTTACTTTGAACCATGACCCACTATGGAAACAAGATTCATCAAATTGCATGATTTCAATTTTCACATTGAACCACCCAACTTTATTAGGATCAAGAACGTTAACTTTGCCTTGTTTGGTAGCAAGAAAGTTTCAACTAAGGAAGTGTAAAGAGAATGCTAAGCTGTGGAATATGATTCCTCTTGGTGAAGAGTGGAATGTGTTGCCTGTCACTTTTCCACCGTTTGCCTTGTTTTGTACAAAATTGGTTTTACTATCTCATTCCTTAATTATTACATTAATTACAACGTTAATATGTGATAAGAGATTCTGCTGTATTAACTTGTACAATTTTATAAACACATGGAATCAACATGTTCACAAAAAATTATCCTACAGAGAAGAAGAGATGAGCTCGGAGGCTGCTATAGAGCTGTGGTCCGGTGGCGCTCGTGGGCTGCAACAGAGTTGTGAAGGGGCTGCAACAGAGTTGTGAATGTGGTGTAGATCTTGGCCCGGTGCCGATGGGGGCAGCAAGGGAGCCGTGAAGGAGCAGTAACCCGGGGATTCGTGAGGGAGCCGGCTCGGGGGCTGCAGATGCTTGGTCCGGTGTCGATGGGGGCTGCCGGAGGGCCGTGAAGGGGGGGCTCGGGGGCTGCAAATCTTCGTCCGGTGTCGATGGGGGCTGCCGGAGAGCGATGAAGGCGGCGTCGATTGCGAGGTGAAAAAGGGCTTTGCGAGAGCTCGGGGGCTACACCTCTTGGTCCGGTGTCGATGGGGCTGCCGGTGAGCCGTGGATCGCAGGGTGAAAGGGTCCGGTGGCGATGGGGGCCGTGAGGGAGCCGACTCGGGGGCTGCAGATCGTGGCCCGGTGGCGAAGAGGGCAGCGGGAGGGCGCCTATTGGTCCGGTTGCGATGGGGCTGCCGGTGAGCCGTGGATCGCAGGGTGAGAGAGGAGCGGTGGCTGGAGCTGTGGGGAGAAATGAATGGATCGGGCCAACTACACACTATTCTTAAACCGCTGGATCACAATCGATCCGACGGTGGCTGAACAGTGTAAAAAACTAGGTGCATAATTAGTGTCTGTTGAACCGCTCCCATATATATATATATATATATATATATATATATATATATATATATATATATATATATATATATATATATATATATATATATATATATGGGGAGGGATACTCTTACTCATGGCCTCTTACTCATATAGTTAACTCTGATCCGGGCCCTCCATTAGATCCCGACGTACGGTTCGGATTAATGCAGACACCATTGCTTTAACTCCCCATCTAATCCGAACCGTACGTCGGGATCTAATGGAGGGCCCGGATCATAGGTAACTATATGAGTAAGAGGCCATGAGTAAGAGTATCCCTCCCCTATATATATATATATATATATATATATATATATAGAGGGAGAGAGAGAGAGAGAGAGAGAGAGAGAGAGAGAGAGAAATGCTATAATGCGGCATGCGGTAAGTGCGGCACTGTACCGCAGCCGTCTGATGCACTGCTGCGTGCATGTGATGCACGCAGCGCGTGCATCAGACGGTTGCGGTGCAGTGCCGCACGCACCGCATGCCGCAGCATAGCACGCCCCTATATATATATATATATAAATAAATATATATATATATAGGGGCATGCTATGCGGCGGTAAGTGCGGCACCGCACCGCAGCCGTCTGATGCACGTGCTGCGTGCATCTCATGCACGTAGCGGTGCATCAGACGGCAACGGTGCGATGCCGCACTTACCGTATGCTGCACTATAGCATTTCTCTCTCTCTCTCTCTCTCTCTCTCTATATATATATATATATATATATATATATATATATATATATATATATATATATATTTGTGAACAAGAAATAGAACTAAACATAATTAACATTTTGAAAGGACAAGGATAAATGTGTATAGTGAGGCAAAAGTAGAACATAAGCAATGATAATAGGCAAAAGTTTCCAGATAGCGTTTGTACGACGATGACAGTTCTTCCATAAGATTGATTTTTTCTTGTTTAATTCCTTGTCGAACCGGGTAGAGTAGAAGGAATTTAGTTTATTTGTTGACACTGTTTCATGCCTTTCCAGCCCAGGTATGTTGTCAACCAAGTCACGGCTGGAGATTATGATTGTCCGAGAAAGGTGCTCAAGTTCTTAACCGACCTCCATGCCTCATTTCGGATGCTCAACCTTCGGAATGACTTTTTGCGCAAAAAGTTTGATGGTTGGTTCGCTCTCTCTCTCTCTCCCCCTCTTTGGGGCCTGAACCCTACTTACATGTTCATTTAGTTGAGATGACTTGGATGATCTATGTAATGTCGCAATTCATGAGTACTCCCTGATTTTTCTTCCTATTTCTTTTCTGTCAGGCATGAAGTATGACCTGAGAAGAGTAGAAGAAGTCTACTATGATGTCAAGATCCGAGGCCTGGCGTCCGGGGGCGCAACTGCTGACCCACAACCCACTGAAGGTTAATGGCCCTTCTGTGCTAATATCGAGTGGATAGGGGAATCTCTTTTTATCTTTCATGCAGCTTTATCGATCAAGTTTATATAGTAACAATCTGCTTGAATTGTTGACTTCGAATGGGCTTAAGATCCATTTCTGTTGTTCATTGACTAAACTCAAGATGTTGGAACATTTGTGGTATCACTGCTGTTCATGGAAGTGTGCACAAAAGTTGGGAGGTTGCAACTTGGCTTGATTTATTATCAAATGAAGTCGTGAACTGAGAACTAAGAGGTGGCTCACCCAACCAAATGTATGTTGGACATTTTCAACCATATACAAAACTTTTAAAAAGATGGATTTCTTTTCCAAAATAATATTTTTAAAAGAAATATTTAATTAAATAGTGTTTGACCAAAAATATTTAGCAGACTAATGTTTTGACAGTCACGTGGTAGGTCAGCGCTAAAAAGCATTCGTCACATCGATTTTCTTTTCCCTCATTTCCGATAAACCCGACATCTGGGATGCTAGGTTTAAGCCCTGTATCTGGAATGCCACATTTAATACAAGTTGTACATGCGTTTTGAATTGAGCAGAGTGCTTCGACACTTAGCATTTTTTTTGGTCAAAACTGGGCTCCTATTAAACTCGGCATCTCAGATGCCAAGTTTATCGCAGATGGGGAAAAAATACCGTGGCCCTTGTTGTTTCTTTGTGTTGAACGGTTAGTCCCACATCGGTAAGGGGAACGGGGTGACCTCTCTTAATATACCCACTGTGCTTTTCTTCCCTTACCGATGTGAGACTAATACTGATGAGATAGTCCATGTAAACAACCATTCTAAGAATTTTCAGATATGCCCTATCGAACAAGGGCTTAATTTCACTCAGAGGCGCTTCACTTGATTGCTTTGAATACAAACACACCAGAAAGGAACTATTCTGATATTTCCCTCATTAAGAGGAATGGTTTTAAATTTGGGGTGATAGACGTTAGGTCCTTGAAATAATTAAATGGCTAAAGTATTACATTTGTGTTAAGTCCTCAACATGAAGATTGATTAAAAGCTTGGTCTGGTAGTGTTAATTGTTAATCAAATCAAATGATAATTAACTATTTTAACCCTATATTATTTATTAGGGTTTAGACATTAGTATAGCAATATTGTAGCTACTAAAATCAATATAGTAGCTACAATAACTTCTACAGTACTATCACTAGGAATTAGGGTTAGCATTAGGGTTTAGAATTTAGGGTCAGGGTTTAGATTTTGGGTTCGGATTTTAGGATTAGGATTAGGGTTAGGGTTAGGTTTCACAACACATTAAAAAAGTTTCAGAACTCTTTTTTTTTGTCATGTGAAACCGGTGGACCAATATTGGATTGGCTGAAGAGTAATGGAAGGACAATTTTATCATTTAAAGGGAGGAAGTCAACAATTGCGGTCGTGAACTTCTAGTAAAACGCAGCTTCCGGGAGGGACCTCGTGCAAAACCAAACCTTTACATGTACTTATTACAAACGTTTTCGTTTGTTAATAGATGTGAGGCACAACATAGGAAAGGAAAAGGAGAGCAAGTACTGAATTACCCACAAACCCCACAAACCAGCCTTCCACTGCCAAAAGTCCTCATCAACCTTAACATCAGACTTTCCAATCTCATTGTTGTGATGTGTATAGAACCACTAACACCCCCTTGAGAGAATCACGACGACTTGGTTCCGGCCAGATCCTCCAGCGTAAGGTTCAGCGTGTCTGCTGATCCTCTTCTGACCTCCTCCCCTCGTGCAGCTAGGAGGTCCTCGACGCTCCCTGGCTCACCGAACCACCCAAGCCGGTCCGCAATCAGGTGGAGGTTATTGCAGCCCCCACAGCGGACCACCACCACTCCCTTCTCGTACGAATCTCGGCAGACGGTCCTCACGGATCTCGTTTCGCAGACCCTGCAGGTGAAAATCATGGCAAGGTTGTGCTTCGCGGAAGTCTTCAGGTTGGAGAGAGCTCTGTAATTCACACTGGACCCTGTACTTAGAGAGCTAAGCATCTCGGATGGGTTGGCGTTGGCCTTTGGAGCCTCTGAGCAGCGTTTGGTATCATCGGCAGCTTCATCAGCTCCATCGACAAATCCTGTCTGTACCTGTATACCTCTCGTTACACCTCTGGTTCCAAGGGAAGGCCATCTGACTTCTGCAATCACAAAGATTCTATTTCAAGGTTGAGTGCAGAATGGTAGGACTCGAATAATATCGCTGAGAAAATAATAAGACTGATGATTTCTCACTTCGCTTAGATTTTATCCTACCTGATGATACTTAAAGCCATATTTCTATTCCTTTTATTTCTCACAAGTCACTTTGAACTAATTTCTTTACCCAGCTGGTTTATTTCTTTTCCGTCAGCACACCCTTTCTCCTAGATGGTGGTGAGATGATGGAACAGTTAGTTTTGGGGGGTAAAGTCTAATTAATGAAAATATGGGGGGTAAAGTCTAATTCAAGGTAAAAGTTGGTGGGAAAAGTCAAAATAACCCTTTTTTTAATGCGACAAGAAGAATCCGGTGGTGTAATGGCGATGACTTTGGTGCGTGGTGCTGGTGGTGGAGGCAGTTGTGTGGGAGGTTAGCAGGCCCTCCCACCACGATCTACCAATGACCAAGTAGCCGGACATGATCATATACGTGGACAATCCTCCCCAAACAGGGAGGGAAAAACCACGGGGCAAAATCATAGCTATTGCCTTTATTCATCATTTTAGCATTGCATTTACATACATGCAATTGTTCATCATGCCTCATTTTCCTCCCGATAACACAACACTCATCATTCACATAACGAACGGAAGTTACCATGAGTCGGTGGTAGGTGTTGATGTGCCGACCCATCAGAAAAAGGCTCCACAATGGGCCAGTCAAGGGGCGGTCCAAGCCCGGCTCGTTCGGTCGGAGGTAGGCCTCACTCGCCCGTCGTCGTCGACCTACGTGGGGTTTGCCTTGCCAGAGTTTTTGGTGTCGCTTGTCAAGGATGGAGGAGGGGGCTATCCGCCCCTCCTCGTCACTTAATTAGAGAGAGTAAAGAGAGGGGGCCATAGCCACTCCCTCCTCTCACTGCCATTGTAGCTCGTCCGAAGACAGAGACAAGGGAGGGGTGCTGGCATCCCCTCCCCTCATGGCCAGAGCTGGCTGGAGGCCAGAGAGCGGGGAGGTGAAACTGACAACCCCCTCTCTTTGCTGCTGCATTTGCCCCAAAATTGAGAAATGGGGGAGGAGAGGTGGTTGGTCCTCTCGTTGGTGGTGGTGCCACCTGACCGAAGCCGAAGTAGCAAGAGGAGAGCAGGCTAGATCTGTTGGGAATTTGGTGGTCCCCCAAAGAGGAAGCGGACCTCCAACTAGAGGGTTAGTGCATAAGATCTACAACATCGCATTCTAAACATAACCAATTGGTCCAAAAATTGCTTTGGGCAAATTGGTAACATTGGATCATGGTGATGAAACAACCAAGGCTTTGTACACATTGGTCCAAAAAATGTGTAATGTATGCTGAGTGATCTAATACTCATCTAAAGTCTTTGACCAAGGGTCATTGACCAACACGTACCACGAGAACCAAGGCAGAGTGCCACGCTCTTCCTCCACCGAATATGTCGTTCTTCAATCCCTCCAATCAAGCGATGATCCTACCCCCAACCAATCTTCACTAGCCAAAAGAGCGGTGGTTCAAAATTTCTCTCAAAAAACTCTCACAACGTCATGAGCTTTATTCACTGATTAAAACCCTGGAGCCATCCATGCCCCCCTTTTATAAGGGGGAAAACCCGTGGCGTTTGGATTCCCAAACAACCCAAAAAATAACCCAGGCCTGCGACCCGTACGTGCTGCCAAGCCCTGACTCGCTTGGGCGACTCAGTCACTTGGGTAAATTTCGCCCAAGTTCTGTCCGCATAACTGACCTAGATTTCACACTGTGCTCTGTCATTAGGGTCAGGGTTTCAACGGGACAAATCTCAACAATCTCCACCTTGGCCCTTCGAAACAACACCCTGAAATTTCCGCCATTATCGTTGTTGCCGCCGCTACCGCCTAACTCGAGATCTCCCTTATTTTACAACCCCTTCCCATGAGTAGAAACAACACCGCTATAGATGTGGACTCGAGCCATTCTCGAGCCTACACTTTCGGTCTTCCACAGCTACAGTTTGAGGTCTCTGCTTCGACCTCCACCTTGCCATAGAATTCATAGGAACTTCACCAAGACAAGTGGATCTAACCAGCAAATAGACACCTCTGCGCTTCTAACCTTTCAACAAAACTTTGCCGCTCCGTGTAACCTTCAGATTTCCACCTCAAGCTGAATACCCACAACCCTCGGAGTCAAGCACACCCAGCGAGATCAAATTTCTGCACATCCCAGGCACATACCGTACTTGTCTCAACATCCTCATTGTTCCCGCGTGAGTCTGGATCTTTACAGTTTCCTCACAAGTGACCTCAGACACAGAGCTGTCACTGAACTGAACTGTCCCACCTTTCTCCTCAAAGGTGTTGAACCACTCTCACCTCGAACAGATATGGAACGAGGTCCCCAAATCCAGGACCCATCCATCATCAGAACCACAACTACTATCTACTACAGTCTAGACATCATCATACTCGACCTCATCAAAGGCTACCGTTATACCATAAAATTCTCTAATATCCTGCTTCTGCGTTCGCTTTAGGCAGTCTCTTCTCACATGGCCCACCTCATTACAGGTCCAACACTTTAGCATATACTTGGACATTCCAGCACCCCCTCCGCCTCCACCTACACCTCCATCACAACTCTTCTGTCGTCCACCACTATCCTTGCCTCTAGCAACCAGGGCAGTCGAATCTCCAACATAAGTCTGTGTCTTCCTCCTTTGCTCCCTAGCTAAGAGTGCAGTTTTCACATCCTCCAACTTGAGTCTCCTTCCCAAACGTGATCGTCGTCACTAGATGCTCATAGGACAAAGACGAGTTAAGAAGTATCAGTGATTTGTCCTCTTGATGTAGTTTATCATTGCCAACACTCATGACACTTGTCAGATCCATAACGATCTTGTTGAACGCATTCAAGTGCTTCAATATTGATGTCCCTCAGCCATATGCAGCCCATACAACTTTTGCTTCAGATATAGTTTGTTGGTCAGGTTTATATAAACCGACTCCATCTTTGCCTAAAGGGCCATGATCATCGTCACGTTCATGACCTCATACATCGTCTCATCACCGATGAACATCAATTGTATTCAACGCCTTCATATCAATCTCTTCTCATTATGGCTCTGTCATCTTCGTCGGCTTCTCGGTCTTTCTCTGCAAGTTGCAATACCTTGTGCAGCCTGAGCTGAACTAGAACCGTTGTCACCCTTCTCTTCCAAAGGCTAAACTTTTTCTTCCCGTCGAAATAATCCACCATGTATTTGGAAGTCGTATTCATTAACGTCATCCCTCTGCAATAACCCAAGTAGCTCTGATACTAATTTGTTGGGAATTTGGTGTTCCCCCACAACAGAAGCAGATCTCCGACTAGAGGGTTAGTGCAGAAAATCAACCACGTCACAAAACAAATATCGAGACGAGGGAAATAAACAATCAAAAGAAGATCATAGATCACACAGATGTAATGTGGTTCACCCAAATCAGGGTTAATCCACAAACGAGGGAGCATGGGATCTCTTCTATTAACACCAACAGGAATATGCTTACAGGGATTACAAAGCTTCCATGAAGAACCAAGGATGGCGAAATGATTCACTAAGAACACGTATCATAAGATCCGAGGCAGAGTGCCACACACTTTCTCCACCGGATCCGTAGTTCTTCAATCCCATTGTTTCTCCTTCGATCAAGCGATGATCCAATCCCAAAATAATCTCCATAAAGCACAAGAGCGACGACTCAGAATTTCAAGAAACTCTCAGAACTTCGTGATATTTCTTCACCGGGTTAAACCGTAGAGCCATCTAGGCCCACCCCCTTTTATAAGGGGTAAACGTATGGCTTTTGGATTCCCAAAACAACCTAGCTCTGTGACCCATTGCCAGGCCCAGACTCGCCTGGGCGAATTTCGCCCGAATTTTGTTCGCATAACTAGCCCAGATTTCGATCGAGCAACTCACCCGGGTGAGTTCGCCCAGTGCTCTGTCCTTCAGGTCACGGTTTCAATAGGACGAATCTCAACAGGATCTGCCCTTCCCCTCATGGCTTGTGGTTGCCATCGCCGGAGCTAGAGAAAGAGGGGGGGATGCCGGATATATGCCCCTCCCCTCATTGCTACCCTTTGGCCGGAGGAGAATGGGACGGAGGAAGGAGGATCTAGCCCCTCCTTGCGGCCGTAGGAGCAGATCGGGTAGGGGGAGCTGGATCCAGCTCTCCACTATTCTTGCTTCATGCTTGAGATGGTCGTCGCCGGAGCTGGAGGGGTTGGAAGGGGACCTCACGACCCCCTCCTCCGGTTACTTTGCCCGGCCAGCCCGGATAGAGCGAGGGGGAGCTCGTAGCCCCCTCCCCAAGTTACACTTTTTCTAGTCGGAGCCGGGGGAGAGCTCACGGCCTCCACTCCTACTGTTGCTCTACTAAGCCAGCTGAATTGGGGCAAGGGGGAGCTCGCAGCCCCCTCCCTGTGTGGCTTCTTCGAATTATAGGAGGAAGCAGTGGCCCCCTACCCATGGTGGTGGTGGTTGCCAGAACTCAAAGGGAGAAGGGGCTTGGTCTTGGCCTTTCCATCCTCTGTCCTCATTTGGTCAAGAGGGGGAGTTCCAAATGCTAACCTCCCACCTCATATCATATCTGGTGGCAGATTTTTTGGGGAGAGGAGAGGATTCATCTCTCTCAAATGCCATATATATACCCCCCTCCCCTCCCACACACACACAACCCTAAGTAATGGGAGCTGATTCGACGGCTACGAGGCTGCGACCATGTGATCAATGGCAAGGGCACCCCCTGGGGATGATCCGAGGCATGGGGTGAGTGCTCGATGGCGTGTGGTGTCGATCCAAGAGACAAAGATCAGCTGATACACCATTTGGGCCTATGTGGTACCCGTCCAACGGTCGGGATTATACTACCCGACAGTTGAGATCACTCTCTAAGTCGACCAGGCCCACGTGGGGAACATCCGATGGCTGAGATCACTCTCTATGATGATCGGGCCCACGTCAGGCAGGCACATCCGATGACTGATATCACTCCTTAAGCCGATTGGGCCTACATGGTGCACATTCGACGACTGAGGTTACACTCCAATCGGTCCTATTTAGCACAGATATGATGGCTATGATCACACTTTACATTGTGTGATGCACATCAGGTCGGGTCCGATTATTTTGATACCCACAATAGCCCTCTCTTGTGTGACAAGGGCAGTTAAGTGTCCCAGTTGTCCAAGAAGTCCCGTCAAAAATGGGGCCAATGTGCTGCCATTATTGCTAAGGATCGCTTCCTGCGACTTGGCTTATCGAGGTTTTTCTCGAGGGTCACCTCTTGGCTTGGACCACTCAGTTTGTTTCCAGTGAGTGTCGCTAGAAATTTCCCTCAACGGGACTACAGTGATCCGGATATATTCTCGTCAAGTAAAGTGTGGCAGCTACTTATAACGATAAATAATGACACAAGCACTTGGTGCTCCTCAATTTTTCGCTCAACTCTCTAGGTCTCAATATTGCATGCAATAGGCCAAAGTGTGGAAACATACAAGGCTCTATCCTAGCATGACAACAATCACAGAAAGAGCACAAGAGATTTTTACGAGGAAAACCCACTCGAGAAAAGCCTCGTCGAGCAAACTTGGAACCCCTATGCAAAGTCACTATGATTTTGAAGTGACAACAGTTCCGATACGCAACCCTACGGTCGAGAATGATACACACAAATCACTGCGTTCTTTCGCTTTTTTCCTCTTATACGGCCGATGCTCCCATGACCGATCCCTAGTGAACTTCGTCCCGCACGGATGAACACATTGCATAGCCTCAAGACATTAACCAAGAGAGGGTTGCAATCTAGAGGAACAACTCTGATTACCCTCAACGGATATAATGCATCGTTGAGGCTTTCTTTGGTTATGACGAACCAAAGAGAGAGCTCCTGCAAGGAAAGCTAATGAAAGCAAACGAAGAAAGGGCTTTGTAAAATCATGAAACAAAGCCTAGCTTCTTACCTCATTGATTGAATCTCTAAATTATTGGAAGGAAGAATCCGAGCTTCAATCGAGGGAGGAACCAATGCTAAATCGAGCTGCCACGGATAGGAATAGCATAGATTTCCCAATTGGAAAGTCTCCAACAAAATCCCCAAATCCCTTTCTAATCTTCCAAAATACCCAAGAGAAAGGTGAGAGAGATGCCCTAAAATCTGCTCACTAATGACCTTTTATTGGTGGGTACAACTCCCCCATCGACAATCGTTAGATCGGTCATCCGATGGGGGAAAATAGCCCAAAAAGGCAAGTCAACTCGACCTAGGCGTAAGGAGTCCGAGCGAGTGTTCAGACGACTTGCCTTGTAGTCTGAACACTTGTTCGGATGGAAAACTCAAGTAGTCTGAAGGGCAACCAAGAACGTTTAAACGAGTAATCGAACGGCCTGTGGCAGAAGAACATGTTAGTCCGGATGGGTAAGAACCGTTCGAACTAGGTCTTATGCGTCTAAACAATCGTCCAAAAATTCATTTCCCACTATTTGAATGAGTGTTCGGACGTGTACAGTCTCTTCCAACACTTAGAGAATTCTAAGTGTGGAACTCTGTGATGCCGCCAAGTGCAACCTATGTACATTAGAATACATGCACTGGAGCCCACTAGAGACTCGAGTCTGAGCCATGGTTTTAAAACCCGACGGGTTGACCCGAAACCCGGCCGGGTTGACCCGGATCGGCCGGATTTCGGGTCAACTCGCCAAAAACCCGATTTTTGATGCCTTACGAGTAGTCCGAGTGACTCAGCCGATTCGGGTCGAGTCAGGATCCGAGTAACCCGACCGGGTTGACCTGGAACTAGCTTGTTGAAATTCTCTTGCTTTAGTTCATTTGAAATGATGATGTTATGTCTATGTTTCATGACTTATGTCTATCTTTATTATTTAGTATTTACTATTTGTCTTACTTTGCTTATCATTGAAAGTTGGAAATAGGTATTTGAACTTGTCTATATATATATATATATATATATATATATATATATATATATATATATATATATATATATATAACCGAGTCGGACCGAGTCGAGTTTTTTCCGAGTTGCCCGAGTTACCCGACCCGGTTAACTTTCAAGTCGAGTCGAGTTTCCGGGTTTTTGAACCATGGTCTGAGCCAAAAGCGAACACGAAAAATCCGATTAATCCGCAATCAGAGAATAAAGTTCGTGAACACGTGAAACGTCGCAAACTTGAGAACATTTAAGGAACCATTTCGGAAGCACAAATCCAATAAATCCAAAATCAAAGAATCAAGCCTGAATACAATGAAACATGTAAACTCATGAACTCAAAAATTACTTTGAAATACAATTTCGAAAAGCATAAATCAGAAAATCATCGATACGCAAATATAGATTAAGTCGAAGGCGTCTACACTGTGAGCAGATTATCCTACAACCAAGGATCAAAAAATAAAAAAACTTCGCGAAATGTCATGAAATATTTTGGTTTTTGAAAATCCGAAATAAAATTAGGCATACAATACCAGTCGTCTTAAAACTATGATTATATTGCGATATTTTGTGATGTTTTGTGAGCAATATGCAAATTGCGAAATATCGCGGCATACAGGGCCCACAACACGTGGAGGGAGAAAAAGGATAAGTCATTGATTAGATCACCAAAATTTGTTTAAATTTCACGATATTTTATGAAATTTTGTCGAGGGGGACACGTGGCCTGACTCTCCTCAGAATTCGGGGCCCACATCATGTGGGGCGGTAAACGACAACGCACAAAAAGGGGAGCTCGTTCAGTCTCACAAAATCATGAAATTTTGCAGAAATTCACAAAATTTCATGAAATTTCAGTGAAAGGAGGCACATGGCTTGACTCGTTGTAGATTTCGGGGCCCACATCACATGGGGTGGCAAAATACGGCGCACCGAAAGGGAGCATGTGTAGTTGCCCGAAATTTTGCTGAAATTTCACACGAATTTTCTAATATTTAGCAAAATTCAATCGAAATTTCAGCAAAATCTGTTTTTTTTTTTATTTGCCATTTACAAACATGGGGTGCCTACTGCACATGGGGGGCTCTGGTTTTCAGGATATGTCGGAAGGCTGGACTGTTTATTGGTGTGTGGGGTTAGAGTTTGCTCCTTAATTTCGGTTTGGGGCCTTGCACATCTTTGAAGGGTTGTGGCTTGTGGTGGGCTTGCTTCTTATTTGGTTATTAATTATATTGGTTTGCCTGTTGTACTTGAGATTTTTTAGCAAAGGATCTTTAGGTTTCTTGTTCATTTTGATTTCATGCACTATATCATGAATATATTGAGTCATTATGCATATGTATTTGCTAATGTGGATTCACATACATAACATGTAACAAGTTCTGGGTTCCCTTTCTTAAAAAAATAAAAAAACAAGTTCTTGCTTCCCCTTCTCTTTGTAACACTTGTCATTTTGAATGGCTTCTTATCGCCTTTTGCATTTGATGGTTTCTTATGCATTTGCATGTATAGGTTAACAATTTAACACACTTTTTTTGTTTGACATAAGGATCACTTAAGTTCATAAGCTTTTTGGAGCCAATTGTTTTTTTATTGTACACCATTCGCTTGATTTATAGTTCGTTGAACAATTTCAATAGTCATATTTGATGTATTACTTTTTTTTTCAACTTGTATCGTTGTTACATGGCTCGAATTTTTGAAGGACCAATGCCATTAACTCTTGCTTTTGAAAATTCCCAATGAATTGCCTAGATTTCATTAATAATGTCCAATGAATTACCTAGTTCCAACTTCCAACACGAGAGACCATCAACGAGGATATTCCAATTACAGTCTCACAAATTCCCCACAAGTGTTCCTTATAATCCACTCCATACATCAACCACATTACCTCTTCAACATCCAAATCCACATCCCAATTTTATTTCTTTCTTATGAAAATGATTTACACATTCTAATGTAAGCAATATTACAAAAAACACTTGGCGTATATGATGGTTGGGTTGTCTCAAAGCACTCAGTACAAGATGAATGCTTTAAGCCAAAAGGAGAAACCTACTATATGTATAAATTATAATATAGCACATTAGCACATTATAATTTAATCAAACGTTATTAAAATGGTAGCGATGCATGTGAAACTCATTCAAAAATATATGATAATTGTAGAGATACAATATAAAGGGTCTAGTATAGAATAAAAAAAGCAACAAGTGATAAACTCCAACGTACCCAACTTGATTATATTTGCTCACATAGCCAATTTTTGTAGAATTTTTTTTGGCTCTCTCTATCGATATTAGCAAGCTCAACTAGAAAGTCTGAAGATCATTGGTACCTTCTCCACGTATGAGTCCAAAACCTATCATCTAATTGGTACCTTTTTTTCCTCCATAGATTATATAAGAGGCCCTCCAATAAGCAGTTTTGTAGCATACAGTGTGAAAAGGCCGACGTTATCCCACATGCCTTTGTTCTCGAGCACGTGATTCACAATCAACATGGAATCTCCCGTCACCCCACCAATATTCCTATGGAAAGTGCTCCTTAGGAAAGGGAATGCATTACCAAGAACCTATAATTGTTAACAACATTTTCTAGCATAGATAGACCATCAAAGCTTTAGGATGTCCAAAAGTATAGGGTTTTGATGAATAGGACCTAACTAGGTGCTCAACCCTCAAGTTGGATAATTTTCGAAGCCCAATTTGAACTTGAAAGTCTTCCTTAAGGCAACTAAAATGTCTTTGAGATTCATATCTTTCACGCTTACGAAAAAAATCTAGACTGAGTTAAGTTCATATCTTGAGTATGGCGTTCCCATCTCTTTATTGAAAAATAACCTTCTAATCTAACCAAACCCGAGTCTCCCGATTCACAGGAGATTGAGCACCTCTCTCCTTTCATTCTCCAATCTAGAGAGTATGATGGTAATCATGGTAGCTTCTTCGGGCATGCTTAAGCAAGGAAACTTGATCGCTCTCTATATCGATTTTGGCTTCCCCCATCAAGTCCTCCAACACCAATAGGATTCTATCATGAAACGACACCGAGATTCAAAAATGATTTCAAAATTCACGACAAATCCCAATCCCTCTACCTGTCACAGTGCATTTAAAACCTGATTTACGAAGATGGTAGCCGAAAGACATCAGCCAACATAGTTGCCTCACTACATTGATCCCCCAACTCAATGAGAGGGCATCAACTTCCCTAAAAGAGCATCAAAGTGTTGGAAATTGTGAGAAAAATAGAAAGGGTGCTCTAGAATCATCCAGATGTATTCAAAACTTCAGATGAAACAGTTGAAGTATGGCAATTTTATGGGAGGGCTTGAAAATTTGTACAGTCATGGAAGGTTTCGAGCTATTATTAATTCTAGGACTGGCTCGGATCAAATAAAGGAAAACCCAGAGGCCAACAGGGATTGAGTACCTCTGGGGACGGGGAACCGCGGCCGATCCTGGCGGAAGAGTGAGGTAAATCGCCTCTGCAGCAGTCGAACAGCGGCCATTGAGACTTCTGCCCGCGCTTCTCCAAGGAAAAAAAAGGAGGAAGTCTACCCTGGTCCGTAAATCCGTAATCATCTATTGGGGTTGGGGTGTTATTGGTGTGAGTTTTTGTTTACCGGCTTGTGTAACAAGAAAGCATGACCGACCAATAGTAACACACCACATGTCTAAAGTTGGATCCCAATTTTAAACATGTACAACCCATGTGAAAAATCCTAACCTAGTCCAGAATCTCCAGATCATCTATTGAGGGGTTTATTTGAGAAAAAAAGTAATTTTTTAAAAGCGGACTAAAAAATAATATATTATTATAAAATGCACTGAAACTTACAAAATTAGTAGAAAATTAATTATAAGCCATTTGTTTGGCGTATAACGGTGTATGTGGGGGAAAAAGATTCAGGTCGTCTTTATTGCGCACAAGAAGATTATAGAGCACCTAGGAACTCGGGGGTGATAAGTCGGGTGCAGCAAAGATTTGATCAGGAGATTGTGGGAGAGATCCTCTGCAGGGTTCTTTTGATCCACATCTCCACATTACTTCGTGCGAGAGCTCTGGAGGAGTTGCCAAGGACAGAGATCTTTACAAGGTGAGAGTTTCTTGAGAGACAAAAGAATCTTCGTGGTTGCTTTTGTCCCTTCCATGCTTCGCGCTTTCTCGGCTAGGGGGTTTTTGGCTCCGCTCCTTGGTCTTCGCGTCTCCCCCGGCTCTTGCTAGATCTTGGCGTCCTTGATCGTCGGTTCGATTCGTCGATCGTACTTCTGGCATCAGCTTTGGCTTTGGCTTTGCTTTGGTGTGGCTCTGGCTTTTGCTTTGCTTTGGCGCTTGCGCTTGAACGTAGACGGGTAGAGACTTGCGATGATTTAGTTCTTCCGGACTTCGCATCATATCGGCTAGAACATGCGGTGCTTTGCTTGTGACCGTCGTAGTTGCTTGGCTTTGACACGAGCGTTGCTTTGGCGCGGGCTTTACCAGTTCTTTTGCTTTGGCTTCTTGCGTTGGCTTTTGCTTTGGCGTTGGTTTGATCTTCTTCTTGAACGGTGATGGCTATGTTTCCAAGGCTTCATTATTCTTCCGGCTTCTTGGGGTTGGATTTCAGCAACGACGGTTGTGGCGTCGACTTTGGCTTTTCTTCTTCGTCGGACTTTTTTTAGCGTGATCGGAGTCGAAGGTTTCTTTTGAAGACGGCGGGTGTAGCACCAATCTCCATGCGACGGTTGTGGCATCGGCTTTACTTCTCTTCTTCTCTGGGCTTCTTTGGCATGATCGGAGTTGAGGGCTTCTTTTGACGACGGTGGGTGTAGCACTGATCTCCGTGCGATGGTGTGATGTCGACTTTGCTTCTCTTCTTCTCCACACTTCTTTGGCGTGATCAGAGTCGAAGATTTTTTTGAAGATGGTGGGTGTAGTATAGATCTTTGTGCGATGTTTGTGGCGTTGGTTTTGCTTCTCTTCTTCTCCGGGCTTCTTTGGCGTGATCGAAGTCGAAGGCTTCTTTTGAAGATGACGGGTATAGCACCGATCTTCGTGTGACGGTTGTAGCATCGGCTTTTGTTGATAAAGATGGTCGAGGTAGAATCGGCTTCATGCGACGATTGTAGCGTCGGCTTTTGTTGATGAAGACGACGGGGTAGCACCGGCTTCGAGCCTTCTTCTCCAAGCTTTTGATATAGAAACAAACTAGCAAGAAGTTGAAGTGTCTCCGCAGCGATAATGGAGGAGAGTTTACATCAAAGGAGTTCCAGCACTACTGTGAAGAAGAAGGCATTGCCAGGCACTTCACGGTTAGGGAGACACCTCAGGAGAATAGTGCCATAGAGAGGATTAACCGGACTTTACTCAAGCAAGCATGTTGCATAATCTTTGAGTCAGGCTTGGGTAAAGAGTTTTGGGCAGAGGTCGTGAACATGGCATGCTATTTGGTGAACTGGTCACCAGCTACAGCGATTGCTTTGAAGACTTCGGAGGAGGTTTGGTCAGGCAAACTTGCGGATTGTTCAATCTTGCAAGTGTTTGGATGTCTGGCTTACTATTACGTCAAAGATAGCAAGTTGGATCCGCTTGCAAAGAAGGGCATATTCTTGGGGTATGCTTTCGGAGTTAAAGGGTACAGGATTTGGTGCCCAAAATCGTATAGCTTTATTACTAGCAGAGATATGACTTTCGATGAGATCCAGCTGCCTTCCAGCAAGTCGAGGTTAGAGATCAATCTTGAGGACGAAAGTCACGGTGATCAGTTGCAGGTGGAGCTATAGGCTCCTATGGTTTCTACAAAGGTATATCAAACTACTCCAACAAAGGTGACTACTCCAGAGGAGGTAGTTCAGGTTTCAGTACAACAGTCCATAGCAGTCGGCAAGTAGAAGCAGACTATCAGAGCTCCAGTCAGATACGGGTACGAGGGGTTAGTTGCATATGCACTAACCCTTGTTGATGGTGATAAGCCGATCACTTTTCGAGAGGCAGCCCAGGACAGGGATTGCGTTGAGTGGGGTGTGTCCATGGATGAAGGGATGGAGTTTCTCCATAAGAATCAAACTTGGGAGCTTGTTGTGAGACCCAAAGGGCAGAAAGTGATCAGCTGCAAGTAAGTTTACAAGAAGAAATGGGAAGCTCCAGACGGTATTTGGTACAAGGTGTGATTAGTAGTTAAGGGCTATTTATAGAAGGAAGGCATCGACTACAACGAGGTGTTTTCACTTGTGGTGAAGCACACCTCTATTCGCCTTTTGTTGCCTATGATATAGCACTGTTTGATCTCATCTAGATGAGAAGACAGTGTTCTTGCATAGCGAGTTGGATGAGCTTATCTACATGCAACATCCTGTGGGGTTCGTGGTGGAAGGTAAGGAAGACAATGTGTTCCAATTAAGAAAGTTCTTATACAGCCTAAAGCAGTCATCGAGATAGTTATACAAGAGATTTGACACATTCATGGGAGATCATGGGTACGTTAGAAGTGAGTATGATCGATCATTGCGTCTACTTCAGGAAGCTTCATGACAGTTCTTTAATATTTCTTTTTTTATATATGGATGACATGCTCATTGCTGCAAAGAGTATGCCAGATATTAGCGTCCTGAAATCTTAGTTGAACGATAAATTTGGGATGAAGTACTTGGGTGGTGTAAAGAAAATCCTTGAGATGGAGATTCATAGGGATCGGAAGCGTGGTACAGTTCGTTTGACGTAGAGGAGTATCTTTAGAAGGTGGTTTCTCGTTATAGGATGAATGATGCTAAGCAAGTTAGCATCCCTCTTGCTGCAGACTTTCGACTATCGGCAAGACAGTCTCTAAGCACCGATGATGAACATGTTTCCATGGCTCGTGTGCTGTATGCGAGCATAGTCGGTAGTTTGATGTACGCCATAGTGTGTACTTGTCCATATATTGTATAGGCAGCTAGTGTGGTCAATTGTTACGTGACCGATCCAAAGAAGGAGCATTGGCAGGCTATGAAGTGGTTATTATGGTACCTTCAGGGTATACTGAATTTGGGGTTACTCTTTCAGCAAAATGGCGAGTCAGTTAGAGATATAGTGGGATATGTTGATGCATATTATATCGGTGACCTGGATGGGCGCCGGTCTATGACGGGTTATTTGTTCACACTGGCATGTGATCCGGTGAGTTGGAAGGCCTTCCTACAGGACACAGTTATACTGTCGACGATAGAAGCTAAATGTACATGGCTATTACGGAAAGCGTTAAGGAGGCAATTTGGCTTCGAGGCATTATGGGGAAGTTCGGTTTTTCACAGGTTAGCATGGAGATATTTTTCAATAGCCAGAGTGCTATTTACTTGACGAATGATGATTAGGTCCATCAATCACGGACAAAGCATATTGATATCCTTTATCACTTTGTTTGGCAGCATATCAGGAATAAGACGATTTCTTTGAAGAAGATTTCCACGCATGATAATCCTACAGACATGTTGACAAAGCCGGTTCCATTGACTAAGTTTAGGCATTGTCTGAGTTTCGTCAAGATGATTTTAGGAGTTTCGCACCTTCAGGTGCTGGCACCTTTAGGGTGCTTTTCGCATGTTTTCGGGACGTGTTTCGGGATGCCGATGAGGCATCATTTGTGCACCATCAGGGTGCAGGTGGAGACGACGATCGGATTCAGATTCACACTTCTCGCTAAGGTGGAGATTGTTGAGGTATGGCTCGACTGCAAAAGTTGTGCGCACGACTTGGATAGTTCGTGCGCACGACCCGGCCCTCCGATAAAGTCGACGCGTCCTTTGAAAAAAGGCGTGTCTGTCCCCTGACAGTCGTGCGCACGACCATACAGTCGTGCATACGACTTTGGCCCCCAAGATTTTTGACGCATCCTTCAGCGGAAGCCTACAGGTGATCGTGCGCACGACTTGTCCAGGTCGTGCGCATGACTGTGCTTGCCAGACACGGGTTTGACCCAGTCTTACACGTTTTAACTTTCCGGATTTAGCTATTTTGGGGAAATCTCGGGATTAAGCTTGTGTAACCTATTCTCCTAGTACATAAAGGAGTCTAGGGTTTTGGGGATGAGAAGGTTTTTTGGAGAAGAAGGAGGTGATCTCGGCGAAGGGAGTTCATCTCGTTGGAGTTGGGCATTGCTTGTAACTCCGTTCTGTTCTTCATGATAGTGGATTGTCCGATCGTTTTCGCCCGTGGTTTTTCTCGCAAGGGTTTCCACGTAAATCTCTCAACTTTCTCTCTGTGATTGTTTTGTGGTTATTTCTCTCTTGCTTTGCTATTTCTCTATTGTGTGGTGAATTGTTTGTTCTGTATCGATTCATCGGAGAATCGTTTTGTGCAATTGATCTTTGTTGACCCATGTGGTCGGAGCAATTCAGTATCAGATTGTTCATCCGGTATCGTCTAGGGTTATCCACAATAGCTATTACATTGGTTTTCCTAGTAGTCTATCGTGTGTTGATAAGTGTTTCATCGATTGGTGCCTTGGCTTGTGTAACAGATTCCTCATCGATTGGTGCCTTGGCTTCTAATCCTGCCTATGGGGAGGATCCTTGAGAGGATTCACCTCTGTATTTTTTTTTGAACATCAATAGATTCACTTACTTTTCAGAGAGAGAGAGAGAGAGAATGTGTCAGAGAGAGGTTATTCTTTCATTATAATGGTGATATTCTTTACTAGCATATAGTTAGCAAAGATTCTGTTAGAATTGGTGAGGTCTACAGCTCGTAAAAACCTATAGTTTAGCTATGTATGGTTGATAGTATAAGATTGCATCTTGGTACGTACCTTAGTATGTGTTCTGATTACAAAACAGAGAGCCATGGCTACATGGTAATCCACTTGAGTGGGAGATTCAAGGAACTGGTCCTATGTAACCTAAATACGTTTGCAGCTCTGATTAGGGTTGATCGCCCTATCAGGATAAACTGTTGGGATGACAGAGCGTGGGTGTCTCCACCATGATCATTACCAGGCACAGTGTCTGTGGCCGAACGGAACCAACACGGTGCATAGATCGATGAGCAGACACCGGTGCACTAAGCTGTGTTTCTGCTTAGGGTAAAACAGTCCTAAACCCTAAGGAACCATGTCTGGTGGACTAACCAGTTGTGTGGTGCTTTGGCGCACCAATGTGTGAGGATCCGGATGCAGTGATCCAAAACCACGGTGTATTGGGTTACCCGGCTGGCGTTGCATCAGCATGTCATTCCTGCAGGCCATCCACACCCCTAACGGGAGGTGCGTTCCTTGGTCTGACCTATGTCGTATTAAACCCTGGCCAGGTGGTCATCAGTTGGACTGGTGACGGATCCGGTTGCTCGGAAGAGTAATCGGAGGTACGATATATGTGGTCAACCTGAAAGGAACCGAGTCATATGAGCACTCGAGTCTGATGGTATTCTTCACCGCTCGAGTTGCATCATGGCACCAGATGGAGGGACAACGAGTTTACCATACTAAGCGGAGAGCAGGGGTATGAGGGAGAACATAGTAAGTCCGGGAGAATTGGAGTGCAGCCTGCGTCACACTCTGGGTGGCCATACAGGTTAACTCGAACTCAGAGGATCGATGATACACTCGGGTAGTGTGTCGATCGAGTCTAAGTTGGAAGTCTTGGACCCTGGTCCCTGAAGGTTCCACCTTATCGACATTATGTACGGTCCTAGTACCATATCCTCAAAACACAGGACGTAGTAAGAGGAAGCGAGAAGTTCAAGCCTATGCTCCGTGAGTGCTTCGCACTAGTGCATGGTAGATGCGTACCTATGTGTGTGCACTAAGGGGAAACCCTAGGTTAGTGCAGAGACGCATGTAATTATCCCTCGCCATAAGTAAACTTTGCTACATGGGTGCGATACATCGGGACATATTTGCGAGTTGACTGGTTGACTTTACTAGGGGCATCCTCCGGTGACCTCAGTTAATAGTAAAGTAACTTGTCAAGATCACTTAAGGAAGAGTCGCTAAGTCTCGCACACTAGAAATGGTCAATTTGAGGCATAAGGGCGTTTTGGTAAAAACGCGCACTGCCAAGCCTCACTAGTGGCCGACCCTAGCTGTGGGAGACCCGTGCAGGGCCAACCCCTATATTCTGGGGATGAGAATGCCCAGTAATAGGGCCGGCCATAGGGGATAAGATAGGGGTTTTGAATTGGTCAAAACAAGCCCTAAAAGTGGAAAAAATGGATAAAGAGATGGAGAGATTTTTGAGAGATGGACCTATCCCCTTGGAGCCTTATCCAAGGGGATAGACCGGCCTTATAATAGGGACTAAGGGGGGCCGGCCATAGATGATGCCAGATGGAAAAAACCGACCCCCCCTCCCTAGATCTCTCCCTAGCTCTCTTCTCCTCTCCTCTCTCGTCTCTCTCTCTCGCTTGCGCCATTGGATGGCGACTTGTCTTCCTCGCGTAGGGTTTCGTAGAAGGAGAAGGCTCGTTGGATGAAGGCACTGTGGGCATCGAAATTAGCCCACGAATTAGACCCGGCCCGCATGCGAAACCAGGCCCACACACAACGGCCCGCATGCGAAACCCGGCCCGCACACAACGGCCCGCATGCGAAACCTGGCCCGCACACAACGGCCCGCATGCGAAACCTGGCCCTCACACAACGGCCCGCATGCGAACTCGGCCCACACACAACGGCCCACATGCGAAACTCGGCCCGCACACAACGGCCCGCATGCGAAACTCGGCCCGCACACAACGACCCGCATGCGAACTCAGTTCGCGCACAATGGCCCGTTCATAAAAAGGGCCTGGCTCAAAGCAAACGGGTCCCACTGGACCCGCTACCCGAACCCAAAAAGGGGGCCCATCGGCCCCCCCCTCTTGAAAACCGTGCCCCCCTCCTCATGGAGAGGTGGGGCCGGCCGTAAAAGAAAGGGAAAAAGAGAAAGAAAAAAGAAGAAGAAGAAAAAGAAAAGAAAAAGAAAAGAAAAAGAAAAGAAAAAAAGATCAAAACCGCCTTGACGCGGGGGGAGGTGGCGTGGACGTCTACACAACCGTAGATCCGCGACGATCCCTCGATCCAACGGACAAGATGACGTTGTGTCGCCATCCGATCCAAAAGTGCAACAAAAATAACAACTCGATCCTTGAAGATCGAGTCACATCTAGCCCATAACCACCCCACCTAAAAAGGAGGGGATCAAGTTTGTTTCCCCAAATAAGGGAACAATATCTTGATGGTTATGGGGGGAGATATTGGAGGAAACAAAAAGATTTCAGCCATATCTCTCCCAACCTCCCCCCTTTGCCTATAAATAGAGGGGGTGGGGGAAGGCATCAAAGGTCGAAAAACTGAAGAGGAAAAGGCTCTGCAAAGACGAGCTCCAACGCTTGAAGACCGAAGGCTTCACGAGGCACGGCAAGCACGTCCTACGGGAATCCTTGGCCCTTCAAGTCCTCATCAACGTGAAGACCTTACACTCGAAGATCAAAGCTTCGACTCCTCGCACGAAGAAGAAAGCTTGGAGAAGAAGACCCGGAGTCGTCGTCATCCCGACTTCTCCAACGATCTTCATCAACTCCGAAGAAGCCATAAGCAAAGGCCGGAGAAGAAGATCGAAGCCGACAACACTCGTCGTCTTCAACAAAGGCGTCGACTCCTCGCACGAAGAAGAAAGCTTGGAGAAGAAGGCCTGAAGCCGGTGCTACCCCTGCCGTCTTCGTCAACAAAAGCCGACGCTACAACCGTCGTACGGAGATCGGTGCTACCCCCGCCATCTTCACCAACAAAAGCCGACGCTACAACCGTCGTGCGGAGATCGGTGCTACCCCCGCCGTCTTCACCAACAAAGCCGACGCTACAACCGTCGTGCGGAGATCGGTGCTACCCCCGCCATCTTCATCAACAAAAGCCGACGCTACAACCGTCGTGCGGAGATCGGTGCTACCCCCGCCATCTTCATCAACAAAAGCCGACGCTACAACCGCCGTGCGGAGATCGGTGCTACCCCCGCCATCTTCATCAACAAAAGCCGACGCTACAACCGTCGTGCGGAGATCGGTGCTACCCCCGCCATCTTCATCAACAAAAGCCGACGCTACAACCGTCGCATAGAGATCGGTGTTACACCCACCATCTCCACAAGAAGCCTTCAACTCCGATCAAGCCAAATACGCCCGGAGAAGAAACCAGCCGACGTCACAACCGTCGAGGAAGCCGGAAGAATAAAGAAGCCTTGAAGAAGTAGCCATCGCCGTTCGAGAAGAAGATCGAGTCAAAGCTAAAGTCAAAGCAAACGCACCGGTAAAGCCCGCGCTAAAGCAACGCACGTGCCAAAGCCAAGCAACTACGACGGTCACGAGCAAAGCACCGCACGTTCTAGCCGATACGACGCGAAGTCTGGAAGAACTAAAGCATCGCAAGTCTCTACCCGTCTACGTTCAAGCGCAAGCGCCAAAGCAAAGCAAAAGCCAGAGCCACGCCAAAGCTACGCCAAAGCCGAAAGCTAAAGCCAAAGCTGACGCCAAAAACACGATCGACGCCGCGAACCGACGATCAAGGACGCCGAGGTCGAGCAAGGATCGAGGAAGACACGAAGACCGAGGAACGAAGCCCAAAGCCTCCCTAGCCGAGAAAGCGCGAAGCACGGACGGGACAAAATCAACGGTGGAAACTCCTTAGCCTCTCAAAAACCCTCACCCTGTAAAGACCTCTGTCCTGGGCAACCCCTTCAAAGCTCTCGCACGAATACCACGTGGAGACGCGAATCAAAGGGACCCTCCAGAGGATCTCTCCCACAATCTCCTGATCAAAGAAAATTTGTAATCTCGTGTGATCCGCAATAAAGACGACCCGTATCTTTTTCTGCGACCACAGGCACTCAGAGATCCATCGACGAGGTACCGTGCATCGTATGAGATCGGGTGAACTAGAAGGCATCTCCCGCAATCTTTTACTGTCCAAAATCTGCATAGAAAATTAGTGTTGTTTCTGTGATTCCGGGAGTTACAGAAGTCCAAACGAGGTGAAACTTATTACAAATGTTGCGTCTTGAAGTTAGCTACCTGCAGTTCAAATTTCAGCACAATCCGAGTTCGAAACAGAAAGTTCACTACAAAAAAAACAGTTATTACCGACGGACAATATCCGTCGGTAATATTAAAATTCCGTCGGTAATATTCTATAGCGACGGAAGATATTTCCGTCGCTTCCTGTCGGGAAAGAAGGCGTCGGGGAAAACAATACGACGGACCAAATATTACCGTCGGTAATAATTAATACCGACGGTAATATTAAAGCCGTCGGTAATATTTAATCAATTAAAAACTAATATAATATAGTATTGCCGATGAAATATAAGAATCTGTCGGTAATATATAACCATTTTACCGACGGGTATAGTTTATACTGTCGGTAATACTATATATATTACCGACACATATATATATTGCCCGTCGGTAATAATATATATATTACCGACCAAATTTATATAACCGTCGGTAATACTATATATATTACCGACACATATATATATTACCCGTCGATAATAATATATATATTACCGACGGATACTATATGCCGTCGGCAAAGTATTAATAATTTAAAAAAAATAAAAATATTATTACCGACGGAATAATTAATTTCTGTCGGTAATAAGTATGTTTTTTTTTAAAATAAATTTACCTAAATAATGTTATTTAATTCCTGTGATTCAATACCACAATATATTACCACAATTTATCAAATATTACCACAATTTATAAAATATTATCGCAAATTTTAAAATATTACCTAAATTGATAAAAAATTACAGCAAATTATCAAATATTACCACAGTTCCCGGCCGACAATTATAGACAAGAACAAAAAATAACCATATATTACAAAATAATATTTACACAATCCAGAACTGAGAGATGATACATGTCCTATCTCAACCACCCCCGCCCGCCACCAACGCCGGTGCTCTCATCGATCCCCTGACGCCGCCCTATCTCAACCACGCCCGCCCACCACCAACGCTGGTGCTCTCATCGATCCCCTGACGCCGCCCTGCTCCTGCAATTAACATGTATTTGTTAAAAAAATGGTTTATATCTATAACTGAGTCTAAGCGTTAAAAAATGATAAGTTAGCGTGTTTCGGTTTTGAAATAGGTTTGGATTCGATCCGATCGTAGAATTATCGGCATCCGATAATTCGAACTTGGAATTATTCCGTATTTCGGACTTGCGAGCGGGTTCTAATTGGATATTTGACCAATTTACGCTCCGATTCACCAATTGTCTAAGTGTTGAAAAATCATAACTTAGCGTGTTTCGGATATGAAATAGCTAGGTTTGGATTCGATCGGATCGTCATCGGATCGGCATTCGATAATTCGAACTTAGAATTATTCCGAATTTCGGACTTGCGAGCGGGTTCTAATTGGATATTTGACCAATTTACGCTCCGATTCACCGATTTAGAGTCTAAGTGTTGGAAAATCATAAGTTAGCGTGTTTCGGATATGAAATAGGTTTGGATTCGATCCGATCGTCATCGGATCGGCATCCGATAATTCGAACTTGGAATTATTCCGTATTTCGGACTTGCGAGCGGGTTCTAATTGGATATTTGACCAATTTACGCTCCGATTCACCGATTTAGAGTCTAAGTGTTGGAAAATCATAAGTTAGCGTGTTTCGGATATGAAATAGGTTTGGATTCGATCCGATCGTCATCGGATCGGCATCCGGTAATTCGAAGTTGGAATTATTCCGTATTTCGGACTTGCGAGCGGGTTCTAATTGGATATTTGACCAATTTACGCTCCGATTCACCGATTTAGAGTCTAAGTGTTGGAAAATCATAAGTTAGCGTGTTTCGGATATGAAATAGGTTTGGATTCGATCCGATCGTCATCGGATCGGCATCCGGTAATTCGAAGTTGGAATTATTCCGTATTTCGGACTTGCGAGCGGGTTCTAATTGGATATTTGACCAATTTACGCTCCGATTCACCGATTTAGAGTCTAAGTGTTGGAAAATCATAAGTTAGCGTGTTTCGGATATGAAATAGGTTTGGATTCGATCCGATCTTCATCGGATCGGCATCCGATAATTAGAACTTGGAATTATTCCGTATTTCGGACTTGCGAGCGGGTTCTAATTGGATATTTGACCAATTTACGATCCGATTCACCGATTTAGAGTCTAAGTGTTGGAAAATCATAAGTTAGCGTGTTTCGGATATGAAATAGGTTTGGATTCGATCCGATCGTCATCGGATCGGCATCCGATAATTCGAACTTGGAATTATTCCGTATTTCGGACTTGCGAGCGGGTTCTAATTGGATATTTGACCAATTTACGCTCCGATTCACCGATTTAGAGTCTAAGTGTTGGAAAATCATAAGTTAGCGTGTTTCGGATATGAAATAGGTTTGGATTCGATCCGATCATCATCGGATCGGCATCCGATAATTAGAACTTGGAATTATTCCGCATTTCGGACTTGCGAGCGGGTTCTAATTGGATATTTGACCAATTTACGATCCGATTCACCGATTTAGAGTCTAAGTGTTGGAAAATCATAAGTTAGCGTGTTTCGGATATGAAATAGGTTTGGATTCGATCCGATCGTCATCGGATCGGCATCCGGTAATTCGAAGTTGGAATTATTCCGTATTTCGGACTTGCGAGCGGGTTCTAATTGGATATTTGACCAATTTACGCTCCGATTCACCGATTTAGAGTCTAAGTGTTGGAAAATCATAAGTTAGCGTGTTTCGGATATGAAATAGGTTTGGATTCGATCCGATCGTCATCGGATCGGCATCCGATAATTCGAATTTGGAATTATTCCGTATTTCGGACTTGCGAGCGGGTTCTAATTGGATATTTGACCAATTTACGCTCCGATTCACCGATTTAGAGTCTAAGTGTTGGAAAATCATAAGTTAGCGTGTTTCGGATATGAAATAGGTTTGGATTCGATCGGATCGTCATCGGATCGGCATCCAATAATTAGAACTTGGAATTATTCCGTATTTCGGACTTGCGAGCGGGTTCTAATTGGATATTTGACCAATTTACGATCCGATTCACCGATTTAGAGTCTAAGTGTTGGAAAATCATAAGTTAGCGTGTTTCGGATATGAAATAGGTTTGGATTCGATCCGATCGTCATCGGATCGGCATCCGGTAATTCGAAGTTGGAATTATTCCGTATTTCGGACTTGCGAGCGGGTTCTAATTGGATATTTGACCAATTTACGCTCCGATTCACCGATTTAGAGTCTAAGTGTTGGAAAATCATAAGTTAGCGTGTTTCGGATATGAAATAGGTTTGGATTCGATCCGATCGTCATCGGATCGGCATCCGATAATTCGAACTTGGAATTATTCCGTATTTCGGACTTGCGAGCGGGTTCTAATTGGATATTTGACCAATTTACGCTCCGATTCACCGATTTAGAGTCTAAGTGTTGGAAAATCATAAGTTAGCGTGTTTCGGATATGAAATAGGTTTGGATTCGATCGGATCGTCATCGGATCGGCATCCGATAATTAGAACTTGGAATTATTCCGTATTTCGGACTTGCGAGCGGATTCTAATTGGATATTTGACCAATTTACGCTCCGATTCACCGATTTAGAGTCTAAGTGTTGGAAAATCATAAGTTAGCGTGTTTCGGATATGAAATACGTTTGGATTCGATCGGATCATCATCGGATCGGCATCCGATAATTCGAAGTTGGATTTATTCCGTATTTCGGACTTGCGAGCGGGTTCTAATTGGATATTTGACCAATTTACGATCCGATTCACCGATTTAGAGTCTAAGTGTTGGAAAATCATAAGTTAGCGTGTTTCGGATATGAAATAGGTTTGGATTCGATCCGATCGTCATCGGATCGGCATCCGGTAATTCGAAGTTGGAATTATTCCGTATTTCGGACTTGCGAGCGGGTTCTAATTGGATATTTGACCAATTTACGCTCCGATTCACCAATTTAGAGTCTAAGTGTTGGAAAATCATAAGTTAGCGTGTTTCGGATATGAAATAGGTTTGGATTCGATCGGATCATCATCGGATCGGCATCCGATAATTCGAACTTGGAATTATTCCGTATTTCGGACTTGCGAGCGGGTTCTAATTTGATATTTGACCAATTTACGCTCCGATTCACCGATTTAGAGTCTAAGTGTTGGAAAATCATAAGTTAGCGTGTTTCGGATGTGAAATAGGTTTGGATTCGATCCGATCGTCATCGGATCGGCATCCGATAATTCGAAGTTGGAATTATTCCATATTTCGGACTTGCGAGCGGGTTCTAATTGGATATTTGACCAATTTACGCTCCGATTCATCGATTTAGAGTCTAAGTGATTTTCGGATGCCCAATTTATCCCCAATCTCTTGGGGATGAAGTGATTTTTGGATGCCCAACTCCTTAAGATCGAGACGAGATTTAAGATTATCCTTCGTCTTACCGTCGAGATTCAGCAGTGTTCCTATAATGTTGTCACACACATTTTTCTCGATATGCATGACATCCAAGTTATGCCGCAAGAGTAGGCTGCTCCAGTACGGTAGTTTAAAGAAAATACTCTTCTTCTTCCAGTTATGCTCACGCGTAGAATCTTCATGCGTTCTCTTCTTTTTACCTTTTCCAAGTGTCACGGCATCAAGCTGATCCAATTCGCACAAGACTTCTACCCCCGAAAGCTGCTCCGGGGCCTTTGCAAGTTCCTTCTTGCCGTTGAAAGCTCTTTTGTTCTGCCTCCACTTATGGCCGTCAACAAGGAATCTTCGATGGCCCATATAACAGAACTTGCCTCCGTTCTTCAACCGTAATGAATCTGTCTCCTTATTGCATGTAGGGCACGCCAATTTTCCTTTAGTACTCCACCCGGATAAGTTGGCATATGCAGGAAAATCGTAGATGGTCCATAGAAGTGCCGCATGCATCCGAAAATTCTGGCGCAACGAGGCATCATACGTATCGGCCCCAACTTCCCATAACTCGTTCAACTCCTCAATCAACGGCTGCAAGTAAACGTCAATATCATTACCAGGCGACCTGGGTCCGGGAATGAGCAAGGAGAGCATTGTGTATGGCTTTTTTAAGCACATCCAGGGAGGCAAATTGTATGGAACTAGGACAACTGGCCAAATGCTGTACGGCATACTCATATTCCCAAAGGGATTGAAGCCATCGCTAGCAAGCCCTAACCTGACGTTGCGAACTTCACATGCGAATTCAGGATATGTATGATCAAAATCTTTCCACGTCAGAGAGTCGGCCGGATGTCTCATAATCCCGTCATCTGTACGTTCTCGTGCATGCCACCTCATGTGCTCAGCAGTCTTCGATGACATAAACAACCTCTGAAGCCTGTCCCTGAGCGGGAAGTATAGGACAACCTTTGCAGATACATTTTTCTTCCTTCGACTGGTACTAGACTCGGCATCCGTCTCTTTATATCTCGTTGCTCCGCATATGTGGCATGACCGCGCATGTTCGTACTCTTTCCGGTACAACATACAATCGTTCACGTATGCATCAATTTTCTCATAACCCAGACCGAGATCTTTAATTGTCTTCTTCGCCTCGTAGAATGATTTCGGTACTGTCTCACCCATAGGAAAAGCCTCTTTCAGCAACTCTACCAACATATTAAATGACTTATTACTCCAACCATTGAGGCACTTCAAATGAAGAAGCTTTACAGTGAAAGAGAGTTTTGAAAACTTCTCACACCCCGGGTATAGAGGTTGTTCGGCATCTTTAAGCAATCTGTAGAACTTGTCCGCTTCGATATTGGGCTGATCACCTGACGGTGTTTCCGTGCCTATTCCACCTTGCAAATCATGTATCATACCCTGCATGTCATCGTCATCGTCTGTATTAATATTATCATCAGCGATCACTGTGTTTGAAGTTTCACCGTGAGCTGCCATGGGGACTGCATCTAGCTCCTCACCGTGCGAGAACCAACGGGTATAGGTAATGTCAATGCCACGCATTACCAGATCAACCTCACATTCCTCTCGAACCTTCCTAATCACCCTTCCGCAGTCTATACAGGGACACACAATTTTTCCATCAAGCGGTGCAAGACGCTCAAATGCAAAATCCAGAAATTTCCTGACTCCTTCTCTGTACTCTTGGCTCATGCGATTCGAATTACGCATCCAACTCTTATCGATCGAAGACATCTTCGTCTATCTGGCTATACAACACCTGACATATAATTTCAAACAATGTTATAAGACTCCGCACAATTTCGGTTTCGGTTCCCGGGTATGGAACACCGAACCAAAACTTCTACAGGCCATCCACATCCCTAATGGATGGGATAAATCTTTATATTTTTGAGCTAAATTTTTTGAGCTAAATTTTTGACCTAAAATATTTTTGAGCTAAATAGATTCGGGTATGGAACACGGAACCGAAACCGAAACTTCTACAGGGCATTCATAATGCTACGGATACATGGCGTGTATATAAAGTGCGCGCAGTATCCAAGCCGCGAGCGCCATAGGATATGTACGTGCACTGTGCATATGGACCGCCGTCATTCTAATATCACAGTTGTGCATCAAGATTTGTTTGCTGCCCCGATCCCACGGGGGCTCACGAAACTAGGTTGCATACGTATGTACATGTCACAATATCTAATAGTATAATACTTAAATGAAGCCCTCATTAATTCCCGTGTTGTGAGAGGGGCAGTTGCCCCCCCTGAGACTTTGAAAATTTCTTGAGTGGCATACTGTATTGGCTGCATCTGTTGGCTGCACTATGAGGAAAAAGGTTCAGCTGTCCCTTAGGATCACAGCCACTTACATAAATGCAAAGCCGAGGATATAATTGACACAATACAGAGGAAAACAAATTGCATGTCACCCCCTCCTAGCTTAGAATCTCTCTCCGTGAGCTTTCGTTTACTTCCGGGACTCCTCTTATGTTACTCCATTTTCTTGAAAATGGTCCACCAGGGGGCATAAATGACATCACTGCCATCCGGTGTGGTGTGTTGAATGCAATCACTTATTCTGGGTACTAGCTTTCCATGGACGGCTGCAATGCCTTGTTTGCTATGTGGTCCCCAATAGATGAAAAAGAGCAGTAGCCCAACTTGAGTTCTCTCGATCGGTTTGGGTTCACTCAATTACCATTAATTAGGGAAACTAGGTACAATTGTATCGTGAATGACGCACCACTTACCTTAATGTGCACAAATGGCGAGTGATTTGTGTCGTCGCTCCCCCTTCAGGAACATCAACGATGAATCCTTGGGCTCCGGTGATTTAATCAATGGCCAACCCCAATCTGATTCCGGTAGGTGCTGGCATAATCTCCGACCCCGATTACGACTCCTCCAACTCATATTTATGGAAGCGCTGGACTCAGAGAAGTTGCCGTCAAGATCGGAGATGATACTAGAGGGATATAGACGAGGGTTGACCATTGAAGGAAGCACTGGAGTCGTGCTCCGACGCCAATCACTCATCATCTGTGTTCGTTGAGATCGGAAATTGATGCTATGGATGCGAAGTGTTTCAATGTAATATATAGTTCTTTCTGTTAGCTAAGTTTTGAAGCACATACGCTTATCCTTTGTAAACCCAAAACCCTATTTTTATCAGTATCAATCAACCATCACTTAGGCTTAAAAACTCTAATTTAGCTATCACACATTGCCCCCCCTACAAGAAAATCCTGGCTCCGCCCCTGACTAGAACCAACCTAACTCTGCATATTAACTATGGGAGAGAGGGAGGAGGAGGAGGAGGAGCTCACCGGAGTCCACAGGAGGAGGAGGAGGAGGAGCTCACCGGCGCGCACGAGAGGAGCTCACCGGACCGGAGTCCACAGGAGGAGGAGGAGGAGGCAGAGCTCGCCGGCGTGCACGAGAGGGGAGGGGTGGCCGGCCGGAGGGGGGGAGGGAGGCCGGGGAGGGGGGCGGAGGCCGGGGAGGGGGGGAGGGAGGCCGGGGAGGGGGGGAGATTGAGAGAGAGAGAGAGAGAGAGAGGCGGGGAGGGGTTTAGATCGAAACAGAACAGAAGGGGGGATCGCTGAATCTGATATAAGACAGGGTTTTTACCGACGGACATGTTATGTTCCGTCGGTAATAATAACTTTTTACCGACGGCATAATAATATTCGTCGGTACAAATCCGTTTCGTCGTGACCTTTTTACCGACGGATATTTAATGTCCGTCGGTATATACCGACGGACAATTAGTTCCGTCGGTAAATGTCACGACGGAACTCAGGGTTCCATTTTTTCCAGAGGCTCGGTTTTTACCTTGAGTTTCGTCGTGATATTTTTACCGACGGATATATAATGTCCGTCGGCATATACCGACGGATAAATAAGTTCCGTCGGTAAATGTCACGACGGAACTATTTTTACCGACGGAGATATAATATCCGTCGGCATATACCGACGGAAAAATAAGTTCCGTCGGTAAATGTCACGACGGAACTCAGGGTTCCATTTTTTTCCAGAGGCTCGGTTTTTACCCTGAGTTTTGTCGTAACATATTACCGACGGACGTTATTTGTTCGTCGGTATAAACTAATTGTACCGACAGTCAATATAGGTCCGTCGGTATAAAACATTGTACCGACGGATTATATATAACCGTCGGTAATAAATGTGCAAAATATATTAAAAAAATCGAAGTTATAATACCGACGGAATTTATTATAACCGTCGGTAAAATGAACATTATTACCGACGGTACTTAAAATGTCCGTCGGTAAATAAGCTATTTCTTGTAGTGGTTATGGCCGTCACACCGAAGCTATATCAAGCAGATCCGAGCCCGTCTCCATCGACAAAGAAGAAACTTGTCGCGGTAAAAGAATCCGCACGCAGGTATGATCTCTAACATATAGATCTAGCATAGATAGAAGATGCATGCATGCTAGATTGTTCTTTCACGTTAGATCGACGTTAGGGGTTCGCGGAGTTACCATGCTAGATTCATACACGCACGTGTAGATTGTTTCGATGAAAATTTTGATATGTAACGCACACCACTCTCGGTCTTCAGACTTACACTTTGCTTCCGCTGCGAGCCTCTACTATGGAATTATTTCCAACAGATTCAACCACATCCTTTGTACCCCCAGCTCTCCTTTTATAGTGAGAGTTTGAAGAAAAAGTCCTTACATTATTGGACACATGTCTCTCCCCCCACATGTTGCAATTACATTGGTTTTGCTAGTAGTCTATCGTGTGTTGATAGACGTTTCATTGGTTGGTGCCTTGGCTTGTGCAACAGATTCCTCCTCGTGGTGTTGTTTGGCATTGGCAAGATGTGTTTATTGGTGTAGATCGTACAAGCCTTCCATGTGTCCCCATTTATGCTCGGGCTACTGCTTCTCTTCGAGCCTCCTTTCAGGTCTTGGGCTAGATTGCTTTCTGGTTAATTCAGACTAGTAGTTGCGCTCGGCTTGGAACAAGTGCTAGCTCCTTTGTGCTTGTTTTCATCACGAGTTCTTGGGGCTACTTCATCTTGTCAAGTATTAATTCCTTCGTGAGTGCCTGTACTAGTGATTCTCGTTGGGCTAGTACGTTTTTGTCCTTCGTTTGTTGAGGTGTCGATCGGGGGTGAGAGTATTATATGCACCTACAGTAAGGAGGAGGAGGAGGAAAAAGATGAAGGAGGACCAGTGATTGTGGAGGTGATGGTCGAGTTGCACCAAGAAAATTAAAAAAAAATAAAAAGTAAAGATTTTATTTCGATCTGGACTCGGTCATACGTAAGCCGTGCCTTCGAGAAAGTCAGAGCTGCCTTTAGCTCTTCTAAAGTATTCTGATATCTCAGTTGACCCGTACTTTTGATAAAAAGACGTAAAAAGAAAAGTCAGAGCTTGCATACGTATTTATGTGCAGGAGTTGAATACCCAGCGCATTCAACGGGAAGCTTATTAAGTGTGATGCTACTTGAACAATCTCCGCCGACATAAACTTTGACAAACCATATCCATCCCCTGGTGGTGGGGGCCGTTTGGTGGGAATGCATTGAGTCCTACGCTGGAGGAAATTTTCAGCCCATCCTATACATATACCATACAATTGCGGAACCCACTACCCCACGCTCTAAGTTAGGGCTGGCAATTTTGGATCCGACACGGCAGACCCGACACGAAGTTAGCGGGTCTGGGTCAGGGTTAAACAGGTTTGGATTGTAAATGGGTAGACACGATAGACCCGTTTAATAAAAGGGTCGGGTCCGGGTTTAGGGTCTAAACACGGTAGACCCGGGAGGACCCGTTTAAAATTCAACGGGTTGTGTCGGGTCGGGTCTACCCGCATTCCGATAATATACTATAATATGTATTACAAGCGGATCGAGTCGGATTGGGTTGGATTTGGTCAACTGAATAGACCCATGTGGTAAACGGGTCTTATCGATCTACCCGTTTATAAACGGGTCAGGTACAAATTTAAGATATTAGTTAAACGAGTCGAATCCGGATCTAGGGGTTTTGGACACGACCTAAAACTAGACACGACGCGAACCGATACGACCCATTGCCACCCCTACTCTAAGAACTATGAGCGATTTTGTTCCAAGCTTTTAAAGAGGTTCGAATATCACCCTTTCTCTCATATATAGTGATCATTTTGTACTATTCATCATGGTAAAATGACCAAAAACTCTTAAAATGGACCAATGAGGGAGAGGGTGATGCTCCAACCTCTTTAAGGAGGCTGTAACACAATCATTCTTGCGTACTTTGGGCCACAACCTGTATGTGCTGGGATTTGCTACCCCATGTTTCTTGAATTGCAATGGACCCCGTGGTTGTATGTTACTAGGCTACAAACGAACCAAACTGTTCGTGATCGGCTCTTGTTTAACAAGCTCGATAAAAAGCTCATTCAAGTTCGTTTGGTTACTAGTCAATCCAAGCACAAGCCTTGAGTTTAGGTTCGTTTAATAAATGAGCTTAGCTCGAGTAGACCAAAGCTTGACTTGGTAGAGCTCACGGACATGCTTGTTTAGGTCTCGTGAGTAAGTTTGTGAGGAGATCATAAATAAGCTCATAGAATGGCTTGAATAGGCCTAATATATATAGTCCATGCTTTTGATTAATTTTGTAGTTCGGAAACTAGCTCGACAAAAGACCGTTTGATCACTCATTGAGCAAATCATAGCATGAAGTTTAGGCTCGTTTAATAAACGATCCAAGTCCAAACTGATCAAATCTCGGCTCGATTATTAAACAAGCCAAGTCCAAGCTTGAAATTTAGGCTAACAGGCCCAAACACATCAAAGCTCGGCTCGGCTCGGCTCGGCCCGGCCCGGCCCGGCCCGGCTGCAGCCCTTAATGAAACGGATGTGCTGAGGGCATGGTCTGGTTTGTCAAAGTTTTTGTTGACGGCGATTGTTCAAATAGCATTAGTCGCATAATAAAAGGGCACGTTCCTACACAACTGTCGGTTCATGCCACGTGTCTTGATCTGTGATCCTACTACCACCGGAATGTTTAGATCGGACGGCTCCCGACCACCTCATGTGCTTTCCCATTGTTCCCGCAAGGAATCAGACTCGCACCACCATACTTCGGCGTTCAAGTCTCCGCCCCCACCTCCACCTCCACCCCACCCCCTCCCCCCTCCCACCTCCCCCCCAACCACCTCAGCGTTTCCTGTCTAGTTTCCCCTATGTGCAGGAGCAGAAGGGACACCATGGCTTCGGATCCGAAACTAACGCCGTCACCTCGCGACTCTAGATCCTCCGAAACCCTAAAGTCCCCCACCTTAGTTAGCTTCCCCACCGACACCACCACCACCCCCGTCTCCACCTCCTCCTCCTTCGCCTCCCTCGTCAGCGTCCGAGACGCACCTGTCCTCTACCCCTTCCGCGAGATCTGCTCCGCCACCAACAACTTCCTCTCCGCCCGCCTCTCCTCTTCCGCCGCAGCCTGGCGCTGCTCCCTCCGTGGCACCCAAGCCGTCGTCTTCAGAGCCGCCTTCCGCGGCGACCCCGAGGCCCTCCCCAAACGCCTTGCCGTCCTGTGCCGGAGCCACCACACCAGCGTTGCCAGGCTCCTCGGTGCCTCCCTCGCCGGCGACGGATGCATCTACCTCGCCCATGAGTACGTCGCCGGCACCAGCCTCGCCGATTGCTTGCGAAACCCCCGGAACCCCGGATTCACCCCGCTCTCCTCCTGGACGTCCCGGATGCAGGTTGCCACCGACCTGGCACAGGGTCTTGAGTACATCCACCACCACTCCCCCTCCTCCTTGTCTTCCCAGCCGGCGCTGTCCAACCGCCGCCGGAAAGGCAGCGTCCACAACCGGATCAAAAGCACGGCCATCATCATCACCGAGCCTGGCTTCCGCGCTAAGATCTGTTACTTCGGCGCTACGGAGGTCGCCGGGGAAGCTACGGCCCACAACTCTGATGAGGAGCTGGACGAGAATAACTCCTCCGGATCTAGGGCAAAGGCATCGGTTAGGATCGAGGGGACAAGGGGGTACATCGCTCCGGAGGTGCTCGCAGGCTGCCCGATCTCGCAGCGGTCGGACGTGTTCGCCTTCGGCGTGGTGCTCCTCGAGCTCCTCTCGGGTGAGGAGCCGCTCCGGTACCGGTGGGATACGGCGAGGAGGAACTACGAAAGGGTCTCGCTTATGGAGACGGCGAGGGAAGCGTACGGAGCGGGGGACGAGGACGAGGGTGTCGCGGCGGTAGTGGAGGCGAGGCGGGGTAGGATAAGACGGTGGATGGACAGGAGGTTACGGGACTCGTTCCCGGAGGAGGTAGTGGACAAGCTGATCCGGGTTGCTCTGCGGTGCGTGGAGGCGGAGGCTAGGCTGCGGCCGGACATGGTGTGGGTGGCGGGAAAGGTATCCAGGTTGTTCCTCCATTCCATGGCGTGGGAGGAGAGCATCGGGATACTGTCCAATAATACCTCGGTGTCGCTGGCTCCGCGGTGATAATAAGCGAGATTATCTGTCGACCTTTACCCTCTGTATCTGGAAAATCTAATAATGAAAGCAAAAATTTAGAAAAGTGGCCTATATTATTAAGAATAGAAAGCTCAAAAGTACCATTTTTTTTTTTTTTGTTCTCTTCAATAGTCAAAATAAGGAGGCATCTATTTAACACCATTTATTTATAATCCTGCCATTCTCAAAATTACACATGACAACTTATTCATCCGATTTAATCGTACGGATTAAATACATCACAATCTTTATATCCCTCAAATCGTTTAATCTATCGATTTTGTGGGACTACTCATTAACAATCATCCATATATAGAGAGAAGCGATGATAGGAAAACACACGACATGCGAGGAGTCTCAAATGGGAAAGTTTCCACCTGTCATCTCTTAATCCCATCACATTTTCGAATAACCCGACCCATTTAAAACCACCCAAAACAACCAACGATCCAGGGCGTCTCTCTCTCTCTCTCTCTCTCTCTCTCTCTCTCTCTCTCTCTCTCTCTCTCTCTCTCTCTCTCTCTCTAATCGCATCATCCACCCATGGCCAACCTAAATCTCTCTCTCTCTGCACTCTCTCTCTCTCTCTCTCTCTCTCTCTCTCTCTCCCCCCCCCTTCTCTGTTTCTTTTTCTTCTCTGTGTTTAACTGTACAACGGAACTGACCAATGGATTGGGGTGGGGGGGGGGGGTCGCATCGAAGGCGCCCGCTTCGTGCCAATCGATACGGGCATTCACTAGTACAAATACAACTCGACTCTTAAGTCCAACCATAATCATTTGAGAGTTCCCAAGTGAAAAACAAGGAGTGCACCGGAAGGAACATCACCCCGAAAACTATCGAAACTTGTCTCGTGACTCACCAACAAGCTACTACTCAAAGGCATGTCGATTCAGCTCAAAGAGTGTCAAAGTCTTTTATACAACATATACAAAATTTGCATAAAAAGATCATTAAAAATATTGCAGCTAATAACTATTGCTCCTCTCGATACCTTTCATGAGTCATATTTGAAGGTAGTCATGTACCCAGAGTCTGCAAATCGACCCAAAAAATCATTGACTTAGTCCGATGATGACTACGGCCATGGTACCAGTAGAAGACAAGATTATTAGGATTCCAAATATTCCAACTCCTAGCAATCTCTAATGGCCAAGCAAACCTACCCCAGTGTCATTAGGGTTGACTGATAGTGGGTAACACTGTAATGACTTGGACACCGATGGCATCTGGATTACGAGTTTTACAACTTAGGTTTCCAAATTGGTTTAGGGTTCCTAAACGATTTCTTCTAAAGATCTCATTTCAGAGGAAATCTAGTTAGACTAGGATTCCTCAATGGGACACACCTAGTGGGGCCCTTGCTCTAGGATGAATACTTGTGAATGTGTGTGAAAATCAGTCGTAAGTGAATTCTAGTCGCACTAGGATTTACTAGGTCATGATTGAGTTGGCCAAGTTGATACTCTTATTTTTTAGGCGTTGTCTTAAGCGTCAATTTGGACTAATTAGTTAAATTTTTCCAGAAATGTTATAAGTGTTCGGATTCTCCTAGTGGATTAGGTTGACCTTCCTACAAGTTAAGGCTTACCATTGGTGTCAATTTAATGGGCTAATATGGATTTTTTAAAGTAGACTTAGTCGTTACACATCTAACCCAAATGAGACCCATTGGAACGCGTTATCATTTGATTTAGCGACCCGTTAATTAATATATTTCTCGCTTAGCACCGTTAATTAATGGCCCTGTGCTTTCGTCCAGTGTTCCTGTTACATTTATGAACACTTGTCTATATGACTGAACTTTATTGAGAGTTTAAAAACTCATTTATCTAAAACTGTAATAGCTAGCACCATTCATTATGGAAAGGGTACGTTCTCAATAGTATTTTAGTGCTGATAATCATCCACTTATCAGTGACTTATTTTACCCATTAAACCTAAGATCTAGTGGTTGACTAGAGTTAGGTTGGATTCCCATCACCGGTGAATCTGTAATATCGGAATTTCAACCCTTTCCCTCCGGATGTTGATATTACCAAATCTCTTATAAGAGGCTTGTGTAAGAATCGATCAAGTTCTTACTTGACTTCTCATGAGTGATTACAATTATTTCTTCTCGAATTAAATGCATTTCACTTGTTATTGATTCTTTTATAATCAAATATTTCACAAAGTCTATATTGACTTGTAATGATTCCTCTTCGAATCAAATGGTTCCTTATTGAATCATATTTTAGACTTACATGTCTAAACTTAAGTTATAGTCATTCCTCTTCGAATTAAATAATTTCTTTTCGAATTAAATTATGAAAGAATTTCTTTTCGAATCAAATGATTTCTTTTCGATAATCCTTATTTTAGTGATATTAACTTGGACCTTGATCGGCCCTAGCCCAGCCTGGCCCTTGAGGGGTCAAGCTAAGGCCATATTATTTTCTAGCCCTAAAGTTCTAGGGCCTACCTCCTAAAACAAAGGGCCAAGCCCAATTTGACCCTAACTCTGCCCTGTCCTTACCTTTTGATAGTCCTAGTGGCCGGCCAATGGGTCCAATAAAACACATAGGGGGTGGGCACATGGTCTTCTTCATCGACGATCTTTGCCTTCCACATGGGATCTTCTCCTTAGGCGTTTATAAGAACTAAAAGATAATACGGTTAATTAGTCCTAAATCCCTCCACAAGTTGTTATTTAAGCTAAATGATACAACTTGTTTGGTTATTAGCTAAAGTCCCTCCCTGAAGGACACGTTTGTACAGCAAGTTCTTAACCATAAATGTTGACATTTTTTTTTACTTTAAATTACAAAATTGCCACTCCAACAAGAGTATCCATTCGTTTCCAATAAGAGTATCCACTCATCTTTGGTATAAATCTCCATTCGCCAATTAACACTATAAATGTAGTGATTGCTACAATGATTTCACTGTAGCTACTACATCGAAATACTGTAGCAAGAGTATACATTCGTATCGGGAAAGAGTATCCTTTCGTCATCAACAAGAGTATCTATTCACCAGGTGATACTGTGCATGTTGCTCTTGGTACAATGATTTCACTGTGGCAAGATTATCCATTCGTCTTCAGAAAGAGTATCCATTCGGCTAATTGATACTCTTGCTATAGTGAAATCACTGTAGCAACTACAATTAAATCATTGTAGCAACAATCAATTCGCTAAATTGATGCCCTTATCAAATCGAATTGATACTCTTGCTACAGTGATTTCACTATAACAACTACAGCGAAATCACTGTAGCAACCGCTACATGCACAATGTCAAACCAGCGAATGGATACTTTTTCTGGAGACGAATGGATACTCTATCTATAACATGTGAGGGGGTAAATAAGGACAAGGGACATACTGTAGCATGCAAAGCTAAGGAGGGACTTGGTGCAATATTAAAACGTGGCCTATCATTTTGGTAATATAAATTCTGCTAAAAGAACTTAACGTTAAGCCTCGCAATATAATATCTAATAATCAATAGGTTGTATATATGTGTTTTATTTTGTCGCATGATCAATTCACAACTTAGTAGAGGCTAGCACGGTCTTGATCTTATTATCTAGATAATAAATTTTTGATTTTCTAGTATCATGATCGAGGCACGCCCTATGATTGATCGAGCCTTCACAAAGAAATTCAGGAAGAGTTCCAAGCAACAATCCCCTCCGCATTTCCAAAGGTGGATACAATTATTCAAAAGATGAAAAAAAAAAAAAAGAAGAAATCCTAGTTCCGGCCAATTCCCTCCTCCCCATATGAGTGGAGGGCCGGGCCGGTGAGCCGGCAGATCCGCCATTGTGGTAGCACCTCCGCCCCCATACCCTCGTAGAAGCTGATGGCGTTGGCATTCCAATCGAGCACGCACCACTCCACCCGCCCCATCCCCATCGTCGCCGCCTGCGCCGCCACCGCCGACAGTAGCATCCGACCCAAACCCTTCCGCCGCCATGCTTCCCTCACGAACAGGTCCTCCACGTACAGCCCCGGCTTCGCAAGGAACGTCGAGTAGTTCGGGAAGCACAGCACGAACCCCGCCACCGTCCGCCCCCCACCGCGCGGCGACTCGAACTCCGCTGCCTCCGAATCCGCCACCGGGGATCCGAGATCGATCCGTCGGGTGATCGGGGAGAAGACAGGGGGGTCAGACTCGTCCTCGTCGGGGATGGGGGTGGGGGAAATCTCGAGGATCAGGACGGTGAAGGAGTGGAAGGGGGGAGCGGCGGCGACGGGGAAGAGGGTGGAGGCGAGGGAGGTTTCCGTAGCGGAGAAGAGGTGGGTGAGGAGCTCGAACTCGGCCATCTGGTGGATGAGGCAGTGGATGTTCGGGACGTCCCGCCGGTCGGCCAGACGGATCCGGGCCCACACAGAGGGTTTCTCCGGTAAGGTAACAGTAGTGGCCGCGGCGGCGGCGGCGGCGGCGGCGGCGGAGTTTGACATAATGGGGAGTTTGGGAAGGAGGGCTTTGCGAGAGAAAATGGCTATGGCTTGAAGACGGGGATTGGGGTGGCTGCTGCTGCCTTTTATGTAACGAGTGGGGAGTGGGGATGTGAGAACCCTAAGCCCTGTTTGGATGTGATTCTGATTTTGGAATTTTATAAGTCTTCAGACATTAAATCCCAAAAAGGGTTTTGGAGTCTGGAGCCTCTATTTTGGGCTCCAGAAAAATAGTTTTTAGAAGTACATTTTAGAGCCCGTTTGGATAGAATTCTGATTCTGAAATTCTAAGAGTCTGGAATTCCAAAATCCCAAAAAAGACTCTGGAATCCAAAACCTCAATTTTGGGTTCCAGAAAAATAGTTCTTAGAAATACATTTTGGGCTCTCCACATAAACAATTTTTAGGATCAGATTGTATCCAAACATGCTCTTTATCTTTTTTAGGGATTCCAAGCTTTCAGAATCCTAGAATCGGAGCGTATCCAAACAGGCCCTTTAGACTCTCCGTAGAAACACTTTTTGGGATCAGATTGTATCTAAACAGACTTTGTTTTTTTTAATGATTCCGGGCTTCCATAATCCTAGATTGGGTACCTATATAAATACTATGTATGTATATTTGGGATAATTAGGATTTACTATGGCTACGTTTTAGTGAATATAGTTATATTTGGGATAACAAGGATTTGCTATTTCTTCCCCGGCGTCGTTGTAGTTGCGTCGACGAGACCTTTTCAATGAACCCTCTGTTTGTGATTTGAACTTCCGTAGGGGAAGTTAGCATAGCGGCCCAGACCCGGGCTGATAGGCAGCGATTCACACTCGATTCCCGACCCGAATCTTCAAGTCTGAGTCGTGTAAAGACTGTATCTTCAACGGTCATGTGCATACAAGGTGTTACTTTAGAGGTATAGTTGGCGAGGTGAGGTGTCCTTGACCAAAGAAAACAATTTAAAAGAGTGAAAGGGGGGGGGGGGGGGGGGGGGGGGACTGGCCGGCCACTTCATCCTCTCCCCCTTCTCCACCAACTTGCCACCACGACCTCTCCCTCCTCCACTTCAGCCACCTCCTCCACCACCTACTCCTCCTCCGTCTCAATTTCAACAATTAATTGGGTTAACCAGGTTACTCGACTCGACACGATCCTATTGGGATAGGTTTGGGGTGATCAAAATATAGATTTGGAGTGGGTTTGAGATTTAGATTTGAAACTCGGTCCGGCTCAGGCTATATTATGGGCCCCCCTCCGACCAGACCCGACCTGTTATATGGATAAGTTATATTAGTATCCTTTATTTTTAATCACTAGTCTATATTTTTTAATCACTTCATCCTCTTCTTCTTCTCCACCAACGGGCCACCACCACCTCTCCTCCTCTTTCTCCTCCACTTTGGCCACCTCCTCCTCCTCCCTCTTAATTTCAACGATTAATTTGGGTTAACCGGGTTACTTGACTCGACCCGATCCTATTGGGATAGGTTTGAGGCACTCTAAAATGGGTTTGGCGTGGGTTTGAGATTTAGATTTGAAACCCGATCGGATTCAGGTTTTACTATGACCCGCCCCGCCCCGCCCTGCCCCAACCCGACCCGACACGACCCTGTTATATGTATAAGTTATATTAGTATCCTTTATTTTTAATCACTAGCCTATATGACATGACAATTGGTATTATAACAATGATAATTCTAATGATAGTTATAATGATATCCACTTTATTTTACTCATTGAGTCTTGGAACACTGGAAATCCGTCTTTGTGGAAATCCATTTTTAACCCAAACCCGATGTAGGTTTGGAACAGGTACAGACGGGATAAAATTTAACGAGGTGGGTTCGAGATAGGACTGACCCGTCCCAAATCTGACCCGCTGCCATTCCTATTTACAGCTAATCTTAAAAATTAAACCAGAATCGAAAAGAACATCTCTACATTCTTACATAGAAAAAACAACAGATCTAAACAATAAAGCAAAACAAAAGTAAACACCATAAATCTACCAAGAAAACATAAAAACAGGACAACATAACTGACCTTAAATCCTTCAAGCTCTACTAATATAAAGTTTTTCTAAACCCCTAAAAGTTAATCTCTAAAAACCTTCCCTCCTTTCTTAGTAAGTTTTAGAAAAATCAAACTAGAAATCAGATCCAAAATAAAAGGGGGCATAATGCCAGTTTTTATCATGCCAAATCGAGTAAAAAGTCACCAAAAATTCATGATCTGGATATGTAACAAATTCTGTTACGTAATATACATGATAGGGGCATAATAGGTATTTAAGCATTCATATATGTGTTTTTAGCACTGTAACTGAATAATATTCCTGCGGGACCACAATTAGGGATCCCACGTAAACTGCAACTTATGGACAAGGACCAAATATAATATGTAAAGTTTTGTTATCCTTTACATCAAACACATTCTCGGTCAAGGATTAATCTTCAATTTCCTCATTCATAAAAGGAACCCGAAGAAGACTTGTTTGAAATTGTTGTAAGTAAATAAAGCAAGACATACAAGCATTCCTAAATCCAAGGATAATGGATTACATCGATAAAGAGCTCTACATGCAATGGGGTCCTACGCCAATTTTCCAAAAATATCCAAAATTTCACATCCTATGACATTTGAAAAGCTATACATTCATGAATATTTGGATCAGACCTCCATAATTGTATGGGAAAAAACACGGGAACCCCCCATTTCACCATGTTAATATGTATATTGTATGTTATACGTGGCTACACGCTACGTCACACACCGTTACACGCTAGGTTACATATGACTTTACGCATCCTTGTATATTTATATGTGGCTACGGCCTAATGCATATGAGTTTTGTTCTCCCAAAGCCATAGCCGTTTCTTTCTCCTCTCTCTCTTTCTCTTTCCCTCAACGTCACATGGTATCAGGGCCGACCTTGTGCACGATCTGCTCTTGTGTTCTCCTTCCCTGTGAAATCCCCCCTTGTGAAGCCCACGACTGCAATCCCTTGTGTTCTCTGCTGCGATCCCTTATGATCCCCTATTTCCCCCCCTTTGTGCGCCCCCCCCCTGTGCGCCGCCCCCCTGCGAACCCCTATGAAATCCCCCTTTGCAAGCCACCCTCCCCTTGTGCGCCGCCCCACTTTGTGCGTCCCACCCCTTGTGCCCCCCGCCTACAAACCCAGCGCCCCACCCCCTCTATGCGCCCTCCATGTGCGCCCTACCCCCGTGCACCCCACCCACGTGTGCTCCCCTGCGAATCCCAGCGCCCCACCCCTGTGCGCCCTAGCGCTCCCCGTTGTGCACCCGAGATCCCCCCCCACTCCCCCTGCGAACCCCAGTGCGCCCCCTATTCGTACCATGTACCCCTGAGAGCCCCTCTATCTCCCCTGACTCCTCCCCCCCACACCTTGTGTGATTTTCCGAACCTCCCCCTCCTTTGCGTGATTTTGATATGTGCAATTTTCTGCACGCTTTCTGGCCTCTCGTGCCGGTCGACGTCCTTGCCGTCAGAATCTAAGCATCTACACTCACGTTGGCCCTGACTTTTCGATACACCAAATGTTTGATCGTTGGTCATGACTTCATCAACTTCCTCGACGATTTCCACTGGACTGTCCTTGGCGACTCCTATACAGTTTTCGGCGACGCCGCTTGAGCAGCGGAGGGACTTCCTCCCTATCTCCACGGACTTCCCTCTTACCACGATATCTGACTGGACTGCGTGGTCTACCACAGTCAGGAGTGTCTTTGACGGCCGTGCCCTGTATGAGCACCTTGACAGCTCTACACCTGTCCCTTCTGGCATAGGGCCATCTGACACATTGAGTTCGTGATCGCCGTGTCCGAGCCTTCCTAGTTGCCTCCGTTGATCGTTTGCTTCGGGCTAACCTTGTTACCTTTTCTGATTGTTGCAGAGCTCTAGGATCATCTTACAGAGTGTTTTGTGGAGCAGAGTGGGGCTCGTGAGTATCAGCTTCTGTCTCAGGCCCAGTCTGCCCAATAGGGGGAGCAGATCATTCAACAGTTCTATAGTCTCATACGTGGATACTGGTACGACCTCTAAGCTTTGGAGCCTTCTTTACTAGAGGTGTCTACAACCAGTACCTGCTAGTGTGAACTACAGTGTTTCTGAGAGTGACGTCAGCTCTATTAGTTTTTGATAGCTATTCGTCCTGATTTTTCTCTCCTCGAGGGCCAGCTGATCCACCGGGATCACCTTCCTCGTCTAGATGCACTGTAGCTGCGCTTATTAATGCTGAAGAGACTCGTCTTCATACCATCGCGGCTCATCGGACCCCTATACCCTCCGGCTTTGAGGGTGTTCTTGCTATTGCTCCATCTTCTCGAGTTACTACCACTACGTCTTCTTGTAGCCCTTTTTGTCCCTTTGGCATGCCTGACACTCGGAGGTGCACTCATTGTGGATAGTCGAGGTACACGGTCGACTCCTGTTGGCAGCTCTATCTAGAGAAGCATATCGGATCCTTTAGCCGTGGTCGACCTACTGCTGCTGTTATTGTTGCCATCCCTGCTGATAGTACTACGATGTATTGCCTTTAGTAGATGTGCATTGAGTAGCTCTTTTAGCAGCCTGCCTCTGGCCTTTTCTAGTCCCTCTGCGTTCGCTGCCCCTTCAGGTACCTTTGCACCTTGGATTATGGACTCTGGCGCCTCTCACCACATGACCTCTGACCACTCTGCCCTTACTAATTTCTTATCTCCCTCCTATATTCTCCCGATTCACACTATCAATGGATCCCTCTTAGCCATCACGTAGACTGGATCCATCACTACCTCTTCTGACCCTTTAGGCCACCTATCTCTCCCCTTTGTCCTACACACCCCTCCAGCTCTGCATGAATTTCATTTCTATCAGCAGCCTGTGTGATTCTGGTTTGAGTCACTTTCTCTTTCTTTTCTTGTGTTATGCAGGATCTACGCTCGGGACAAGGGATTGGAACTGCTTATAGAGCGGGTGGACTGTACCATATGGAGTATCTTCATCTATCTTCTGTCTCTCCTATAGCTTTTTGTCATATTGTCTTTTCTGATGCAGACCTGTGGCACAGGAGGTTAGGTCATATATCCGAACCTCGGCTTAAAAGTCTTTTCTAGTCTGGAGCTTTAAGTCGCGGTTCCTTTTCTAGTCTTTCTTTTTGTCCGGGCTCTAAGTTGGCTAAACACTAAGCTAACTCCTTTTCTTCTAGTTCGTCTTAGTTTTGTAGTCCGTTTGATCTAGTGCACTTAGATAGCTGGGCCCCCATACATTTATCTACTATGAATGGTTATCTTTCCTATGTTAGTTTTTTAGATGACTATTCTTGCTTCACTTGAGTCTACCTCCTTTGTCAATAATCAAACATTCCTGAGGTCATCAGACCTTCACAACCATGATATATACTCAGTTCAATGCGTGCATCAAAATCGTTTGATCTAATTGGCTCGAGAATATCTCTCTTTCATAATGCGGTCTATAATTTAGTCCCATGGAACTCTCTTCCGACAATCATGTCCTCATACTCACGAACAGAATGTGATTACTGAGAGGAAACATTGTCACCTCCATTTATGTCTCCTTTCTCATGATCGACCTCCTCCAACACTTTGCCTAGAATTTACTGGATAAGTCTGCAATCCTAGAATTGTTGTGGAAGATCCACTACCCCCGATTGACCTCATTCCAATTATGTTGGAAGAATAACAATGTCTCTGAGCTTCTCACAAAATTTTGTGATCATCTGACCAACGGATCTAGATTGAACGGCATTTGAGCAAAGCTCTTTCTTCTTCTGTGATAAACCCAAACTTTGTACGATAAATCTACAATCCGAGAATTGTTATAGGAGATCCGCTGCTCCGATCGAATTTGTTTCAATTTTTTGGGAATCATATTGACGTCCCCGAGCTTCTCTAATTTTTTTTGACCATCTGATCAACGGATCTAGACTGATTATCATTTGATCCTAATCGTCAATTCTGCACTGCATCTAGTACTCTTGTCGGTGGCTCCTCATCATTGTGCAGATCGATCTCTCCTTGTTGGTAATGCCTCATATCTCTCTAAGCGTGCTCGATTGGATGGTCATCGTATACTTTCTGGTGCTTCTTGTAGTGTGGCATGAAGGAAACTCTAATGATGTGCTAGGCAAACTTAAGTCTAATTAGTTACATGTGGTTAATTTGTAAAGCAACCTTGGCCACCATGCCCAATAACAATAGCTGTGATGGGAGGTTGTGGGTACGATTTTTCTGGGTAAATCCTCCCACAAGATGTGTTTCTTTTTACCTTCGGAAGTGATGACTTTGGACTCCTCTTCTTGCTCTTCATTCTTCCAAGATGTAGATTGAGATAAGAATGAAGCGATGGGGGTTTAGATTCGGTAAAGTAGAGTATTCTCAGAGAGAGGAAAAGAGTAAGAGATAAAATAATTTTGAGAATGTGATGATTCAATTCACAATAAGCTGGGTAGGCTCTTTCTTGTCCATTTTACAATGGATCAGCCTACCGGCTCTTCCGACTTTCTCATTATTGCGCCGACGGTTACACAGGGGTTATGGGGAATGCCCGTGGTGCGGGGAGAAGGAGGAGAATATCCTGCATATCTTTTGGCGGTGTCCAGTGGCAGTTGAGTTTTGGTGTATGATACAAAGATTCTCGGGTCTGGATTTCTTTCAGCTGGAGGTGCTGCAACCAGGATCTCGTGCTGAACGGAGGGGTCGGGCTCTAATGCCAAGCGAAGTTTTGGCTGTCTCTATGTGGAAGTTGTGGAAACTCCGATGTAATAAAATTTATGGTAGGGACAGGGGTAATGTGCCGGCGATGGTTAGGGATGGCATGGACATGTGTACTCGGTTTATTCGAGGATTGGCGCCTTCCCTTCCTGAGTGTAGGGAGTTTGATTTCATCCAATGGACGGATGGGTCTTTCACGTCTAAGGAGGCAATCGCTAGTGGCGCATGGGTATTGGCTAATAGTGATGGGGTACGTGGTTCGAGCGGCGGCATCAGCTCAGTGTCAAGTGGAATCCTCATTGCAAGCCGAGCTGTGGGCCTTGGAGAGGAAGCGTTTGGTGAGTTGGCCCGGCAGGAGCTTAGTAATGTGATGATATATACTGACGGGTGCGGCTAAGGCGCGTGATGCATTGGTCCTTGGTAAGTGGTGTATCAGGGTTATCTGCATTCTCACTCGGTCATGCTTACAGTTCTGGCGGCAAGTTTGCGAGGTTTCTGTACATTGGATTCCTCGCTCCTCCAACGGAGCCGCAAACTGGCTTGTCAATGAAGCGAGAGTTCATGATTTAGTTGGTTTCTGGACCATTGTCGTTTCGGTCTTCTGACAGCCTTTGTTCGGGCGGGCATCCAGGTCATTCGGTAACGATTACCATGCTTGTATTACCAAAAAAAAGAAAATATATATATATATATATATATATATATATGAAAAAAAGCACCAATATTATGGGATGAGGTTATAATATGAGAATAGAAAAATTACCAGACATTAGGGAAGGACATGGACAAAACATGATGGCTGCGTTTAAAGAAGAAAGTTATAGACATCAACCAACTTTTTTTTTTTTTTGAGATCTGCGGGTGTCCCGAAACCTTTCGGGCAATGACCCACTTCAGGCTCGGACTAATCCCTCCGAGAGTGAAGCCCGACCCACTCGACAATTCCCACTTCACTCCTGGATAAATCGAGGGGAGGAAGAGTCGAACCCACAACCTCATCATCATCAAAGCATCAGTTGCTTTGCCAACTCTCCTATCCCGTGGTGGGTGACACCAACCAAGTTGGATAAACAATTGGAAGAGTCCGCTCAGACCTCGGGTGGCCAACCCTTGCCAAGTCTATCCTCTTGTGCTGGGGCTTCTAGACTATTGATGAGTGCAGGCCGTGTCGCACTCTGGGTGGTCTGGTCGTTTGAGGCTGCTACTTTACTTATTTAGTCTAGATATAGATATTCGTCACGAGCCGGCCTGATGGTTCGCCATTCCAATGAACCCCCGTCTCCAACTCCAATGAACCCCCCCTGGCCATCCGCGGCGGCGGCGGCGGCGGGGAGGCCCAGGACCCAAGCTGAGGTATAAAAGGCAGTGCAGTAAGGCAGGCAATACATGCATCTGATCACCGACTGCAAATGGGGTTCTCGACCTCCCTCGTCCTTCAGCTCATCTTACTCTCGTTGATTCAGCATGAACAGCTGAGCCAAGGTGCGTTGCTACACGACGACATGAGCCCACGAAGGGCGCTCGTCTCGCCCATCCACCAAGACGGCAGTGCAGTCGATGCCACGATCAGAGGGGCCTTAGGTGAGGGCAAGAGGGCAATAAACCCTCCCCCTAGTCCTGTGAATGATATACATCCTGGATGGAATGGCCCTTACCATCAAGTTTCCCTCCCTCTGCCTCTATTTCCTCATCAGCCTCCAGTGACGACGCACTCGACAACATCCGATAATCAATCACCTCTGCCGCCGACCCCACCGATGTGAGCTAGCTGTCTAATGCCTTTTCAGACTAAAACATGACACCCATTATTCGTTGTCGAGAGGCATCGGATCATTTATCGATGTATAAGGTTGGAAATTATCTTGCATTATCTGTGTAAATTGGGCTACTTATTCCATCCTGCAATTTGCTTGACTGTTGTAATAATGCAATAGCTAGTCCCTAAATCAAGCATATAATTGCCTCTTTTTTTTTCTACTTCAACATTCTCATTATTGATATTGGAGTATAGTTCTGCCTAATTTTCCCTCACTAGTCCCAGTCGCCACTCAAGTTAGTAACCATATAAGATGAGGTATTATAGGACATCTAGTCCAATATTAGCTTCGGTCAAACATGAAAGAAGACGATCAATCGTTGATCGATCATAGATCACGTGAAAACATAATTTCTGATTTATAAAAAGCCGTTTTAAATCCTACTTATAATCTCTATTAAATTGTGTCCCTCCAATGCTGGTGCCGTAAAGCGACTCAGGCGGCAAGGTGAGCCCTAGTCCCTGAGTTTTTACTTGATGAGGCTTCGTGACTTGTTGACTACTTGTCATGCACATCTGGTGATATGCCTGGCATCTGGAGCGTCAACAGTCCAACTGTTGATGATTATGTCTTGGTGCAGTACGTGACTAGTCTGATTCATCGTAACGCACCCATCCTTTACAGATGTAGATAGCATGTAGACGTTGCATGTCACAACAAATGGAGCCCTTATATGTTGAACCCTCAGCGCTCTCTCTCCCACTCCCGCTACTCACACACACATGCATACACAAACACAACCCTCAAGTACCCACGGTCTCTCTCTCTCTCTCTCTCTCTCTCTCTCTCTCTCTCTCTCTCTATCTCTATGTGTGTGTGTGTGCTCGCACGTGCGTGTCTGTATATGTAGAGAGAGCAGGAACGAGAAATACTAACGACACTACTTCATCTAAATAGTTGACCCTAATAGGCGCCGATCTATGCCTGTATTTTGATACAGATTTTGAGTACCATCCCATAAAGATGATACTTCTCTCAACTTCATACGGGCTGCATCTCGGGGATTTTTATTTCAAAAGCGTTTATATCATCAGTGAAATACCCAAATAAGTCAATTGTCCAATAACATTAACATCACTTACCCTAGATGGGCAATATATCAAAAAAAAAAAAAAAAAAAGTTGTGTTGGTGTCTACATATGGGCTTTCTTCAATTGTAATACTAGTAAATGCCTGTGCCCATTGGCACTCAGACGGCTGCCTATGGCGGCAACATGCGGCACTCGAACGGCTGCTTTCGGGGTGTGATTCACTTGTTAGAGAGAGAGAGAGAGAGAGAGAGAGAGAGAGTAATTAATCTTAAAAAAATACTAATTAACATCAATTGATCAGTCAATATCATTGAATAGGTATTTATCATCTTTTAAAAAAATAGGTGTTAAGTAATAGTTGTTGGGCCACAGCCCATTAAACTGTGTAATATTCATCGGGCTGGCCTAATCCCATTAACTATTAATATACTAACTAGAATAAACAATTGGAAGTCAGCTCCTGTCTCGCGTAGCGGAACACCTCCTCTATCCGATATGATTCATTGGATGTTAATGATTGTTAGATATCCTCACGCCCCAAAACCCGGATCGTAAGGGGAGGTCCACAGAGGATGGGTTCCTCCCTCATCGATGCGGGACTATCCGTTAACACTCCCCCTCACGCGGCGCACGCGTGGCAATGATCCTCCCACGCGGCGCACGCGTGGTAAGGCATGATCGGTGGGGAGCCCCCGGAGACGGAGCAGGAGACGGACCAGCTCTGATATCATGTTACAATTCACATGCCCCCTCAAAACCTGTGATGAGAGGGAGAGGGCAGTGGTATATGAAGACGTGGAACTCCCACCCCTTTACCGATGTGGGACTATTCTCAACATGATATTCAACCATTAACAAGCTCTGACAGACTATCACTAGTGACATTCATGCGGGCTATTGATAATCTGTTAGAAGGAACTCGATCCGATCGAACTGGTGATTTATTCACCCAATGGTTCACATTAGACAGAAGAGTCATACGCTCCAACACCTGATAACCAAATGCAAATGAGGTTCTCGTCCTTCAGCTCAGCTTACTCTTGCTGATTCAGTATGAACACTTGAGCCAAGGCTTTAGGGGCGTTCATCCAAAGTGTCGTTGATACGAATAGCGACACACCCCTACAACGGCACATGACAAACCGCCGCTAATACTAATAGCGGCTGTTTTTTGAATGTTTAATGACACTTTTGCCTATGGCTAAAAGCCATAATTGTTGTAGTGTGTGCGCTTCCTGATGACATACATGAGCTCGTGAAGGGAGCTCGTCTCACCCATCCATTGCGCCAGTGGTGCAGTTGATCCCACAATCATTCGGCAAGAGCAAGAGGGCTATACTGTTGGAATTGGTGAGGTTCACAGCTCGTAAAAACCTTTAGTTTAGTTGTATATGATTGATAGCTTAGGATCACACCTTGGAATGGTCCCATATAATCTAAATTCGTTTGCAACTCTGATTAGGGTTGGTCGCCCTATTAGGATAAACTGTTAGGATGATAGAGCATGGGTGTCTCCACCACAGTTATTACCAGACATAGTGTCTGTGGCCGAACGGAACCAACACGGTGCACAGATCGATGAGTAGACACTGGTGCACTAAATCATCTTTTTGCTTAGGGTAAAACGGTCATAAACCCTAAAGAACCATATTTGATGGGCTAACTAGTTGTGAGGTGTTTTGGCACACCAATGTGTGAGGGTCTAGTTATGTGACCCAAAACCATGGTGTACTGGGTTACTCGGCTGGCATCGCATCAACATGCCACTCCTGCAGGCCATCCACACCCCTAATGGGGGGTGCGTTCCTTGGTTTGACTTATGTCGTATTAAACCTTGGCCAAGTGGTTATCAGTTGGACTGTTGACCGGATTTGGTTACTTGGCACGGTAATCAGAGGTATGACGTACATGGTCAACCTGAAAGGAACTGAGTCATATAACATTCGAGTAGTGTGTCGATCGAGTCCAAGTTGGAAGCCAAGAACCCTGGTCCCTGAAGGTTCCACCTTATCCATATTATGTACGGTCCTTGAACCATCTCCTCGATTCATAGGATGCAGTTATAGGAAGTTATGAGTCCAACCCTAATAACCTTGTGCTCTGTGAGTACATTGCACTAGTGCACGGTAGATGCGTATGTACGTGTGTGTACTAGGGGAACCCCGGAGTGGTACAGAGGCACACGTAGTCATTTTCTTACCTTAGTGGATTTCGTTACACGAGTGCGATGCACCGGTTCGTGTTGCGAGTTGACTGGTTGACTTTACTAGGGGCACCATAGATGTTTACTAAGGGCACTCTAGTGATAGTGGAATCCTTAGTCATAACCCACGTAAGCGCGTCATGCTAGTTCCCAAGCTAGAGAGGCAACCAACTAAAGGCATGGGGGTATTTTGGAAAACCAAAATATCACCATACGCTAGGTTGGCCACCCTTAGCACATGAGGCCAAGCATGGGCCGGCCTCTCCCCTAACTTTTAGGAGTTGCTAGCTAGCTTCAAGCGGAGGGGGGGTTAAACAATAGGAGTTTCGACTTTTAGGGGGGCCGGCCTTGTATGGCAACAAGGGGCTGACCCTATGCTACATGCAAGGCGAAAGGAAGAAAGAGGGGCGGGGGGGGGGGGGGGGTAGTTGAAACCCTAGCCGTCATCCTCCCCTTCTCTTCTTCTCCTCTCTCATCTCCAACGCGTGTACGCGAGGGTTCAGATGTGGTTCTTCTTCCTCGCATGGTGAATCAAAGACGGAGAAGGCTCGTCACATGGAGGCACTCAAAGATTCATTATCGAGGTGCCATGCATCGTGCGAGATCGGGTGAACTAGAAGGCTCTTCCCGCAATCTCTCGCTGTCAAGTTTTTGCACAAAAGATCAACAACGTTTTAGTGATTGCGGGAGCTACATAACTCCAACCGATCTCAAACCACTTGCAAAAGTTGCGTCTCGAAGTTCTCTACCCTCATTCCAAATTTCAGCCCAATCGGAGGTCGGGGTGAAACGTTATGACCGTTACATAGAAACTATATCGAGTAGATCTGAGGTCGTCTCCATCGACAAAGAAGAAATTTGTCGCGGTGAAAGAATCCGCATGTAGGTATAACTTCTAACTTGTAGATCTAGAATAGATAGAACATGCATGCATGCTAGATTGTTCTCTTCACTAGATCGACGTTAGGGGGTCATGTTATTGCCATATATGCTAGGTTCATATACGTATATGTAGATGGTTTCGATGAAAGTTTTGATATATAACATATACCACCCACGATATTCAGACCTATCATTTGCTTCCATTGTGGGCCTCTACCATGGAATTATTTCGAACATATACAACCTTCCCCTAGTCCTATGAAGAATATACATCCGGGAAGGTATGGCCCTTACCAGGATGCTCCTCTAGTAGGGGTGCAACTCAGGTTGGGTTGGTTCGGGTTTGAGCCTACCTGGAACCAAACCAAACAAGTTCGGCTCTACCATATTGAAACTTGAACCAACCAGACTTGGGTATAGACCCGAACCAACCCAACCCACACTAAGATCGGGTTGGTTCAGGTCGGTTCTCGGGTTGGTAGTTGGTCTAAAAAGATTAGGTCATTGGCTATTTACTAGCAAGCTGGAGGTACACGATGGACTAACGTTAGCCTACCTGTTGAATTCTTTTGTTAGTTGGTTCAACGTTAGCAAACAACTAACGTTTACTTGGGTGCTAGTGTGATGTAGCCCAAAAATAAAAATCCGTGACAATGTATGTCGCCTAATATATATATGAATTCAGTTCTCGAGTTAATTGGGTCGGGTCTACCCAAGCCCCAACCCTGAACTGACTTGAATTTAGTTGGGTCTACAAAATATAGAATTGAACATTTAGTCAAAATATCCGAACCAACCCGACCTATTTAGATTGGGTTGGGTTAGTTCTCGGTTTTACCTGACCCAAGTTGCACCCGGCCCTATCCTCTAGTCCCCCTGCCTCTATTTCCTCGTTAGCCTCTAGTGACGACACATTCTACAACGTCCAATGATGAATTGCGGACAAGGTTAGATGGCGATCTACGACATCAGAGATCTTTTCGGTGAAGTCGTTCTATAATAATTTACTTCCCCAACATCAGAGATTCCGACCGTCGAGAGCTATCTGGAAGACAAAGGCCCCGACAAAAATTCAGATTTTCTACCTACTAGCGGACAAGAACAAAATCCTCACCAAATCTAACATCGTGAAGCGGAACCACCCGCAGGTGACTGAATCCCGATGCATATTCTGTAATTCGGAAAAGGAGATTGCTTCCCACCTCCTACTCGGCTGCCCTTTTGCTTGTCGGGTGTGGGACCATTTCGAGGCGCGCGATTACTTTACATCCATGGAGTCTGAAAACTATATGTAGTACTTGGCGAAGTAGGTGAATCCCAAAGGAGATAGGTCACCATATATGGGATATTCTAGCAATGGCTATCATTTGGGTGCTCTGGCTAGAGAGGAATAATCGCATCTTCAAAGACAAGTGTATTGAGGTGGATCGTCTCTATAGATCGGTGTCCTCGATCTTCTGAACTTGGATTATTCCATGGGTTTCGAAATTCAGAGTGAAGGCTACTTCCTTTTGTAATAGAATTAGCTCTTGATTTATTAATATAATTGGTTGGGGGCTGCCTAATCCTCCCTCCTCTAGGAAGGGTTCTAAAAAAAAAAATGAATCACCCCAGCCATTGACGCCACCAATGTGGCTAGCCGTCTAATGCCTTTTCAAACTAAACCATGACACCCATTATTGGTTGTCAAAAGGCATCAGATCATTTGTCGACGTACAAGGTTGAAAATTATGTTTGATTGTCTGTGTAACTTGGGCCCTTTTTTTTTTCACAAACCAGGGGGGTTCTATTCATGGCACCCCAGACCCAGGAGTAACTTGGGCCACTTATCCTACCAAAAAAAAAGGAAGACTTAGCCTTAAGTCCTTTTAGAAGATGCTATATTAGGTAAAGGATTGGTCACGTTTCAATATTGTACCAAGTCCCTCCCGAACTTTGCATACTACAACAAGTCCCTCGTCCTTATTTACCTCCTCACGTGCTAAATATAGTATCCATTCATCTCCAGAAAGAGCATCCATTCGCTGGTTTGACACTGTGCATAAAGCAATTGATATAGTGATTTTGCTATCACTGCTACAGTGATTTCACTGTAGTTGCTATAGTGAAATCACTGTAGCAAGAGTATCAATTCGATTCGGTAAGAGTATCAATTTAGCGAATTGATCGTTGCTACAATGATTTCACTGTAGCTGCTACTGTGATTTCACTATAGCAAGAGTATCAATTAGTATCCTTTCGGAAGACGAATGGATACTCTTGCTACAGTGAAATCATTGTAGCATCCGCAACATGTACAATGTCACTCGATGGATACATACTCTTGTTGATGGTGAATGGCTACTCTTTTCGGAGACGAATGTATATTCTTGCTACAATATTTTTGCTGTAATAGCTACAATGAAATCACTGTAGCAATCGCTACATATATAGTGTTAATTGACAAATGGATACTCATGCCAAAGACAAATGGATACTCTTACCGAAAACGAATGGATACATTTACTGGAGTGGTAGTTTTGTAATTTAAAGGATAAAAAAAAGTCAACATTTTCGGTTAAGGACTTGCTATACAAACGTGTCCTTCGGGATGGACTTTAGCTAATATCCGAACAAGTTGTATCCTTTAGCTTAAATAACGACCTGTGTAGGGATTTAGGACTAATTAACCAAAAAAAAAAACTTTTCCTTCGGGAGGGACTTTAGCTAATATCCGAACAAGTTGTATCCTTTAGCTTAAATAATGACCTATATAGGGATTTAGGACTAATTAACCCCAAAAAAAAACTTAGGCCACTTATTTTCGCAAAATCTTAACCCAGTTGTAGATGGAACCAAATAGCTCGCCTTTCTCTCTCTTAACATTTTCCAAGGGTCTAACATAATAAAGATAACCAAGGGTCTAGCATAGTAAAGATAAACCCATGTGAAACATACGTGAATAGTCATCAATAAAACTAACATAGTAAAAATAACCATTCATAGAAGATAAAGGTATAGGACCCCAAATATCGGAGTGCACTATATCAAAAGGACTACAAGACCTCGACAAACTAGAATAAAAGGAGCCAGTTGAATACTTAGCCAACTGACATCCCGTATAAAAAGAAAAAGTAGAAAAGAAACCTTGACTTAAAGCTCTAGATTGGAAAAGACTTTTAAGCCAAGATTCAAACACATGAACTAATTTCGTGTGCCACAGGTCGGCATCAGAAGAGACAGCACTACAAAAGACTGAAGGAGGGACAACAGGTAAATGAAGATACTCTAGGTGGTATAGTCCGCTAGCCCTACGAGCAATACCAATCCTTTGTCCCGAGCATGGATCCTGCACAATACAAGAAGAGGAAGAAAAAGTGACTGTCAGGCCGGAATCACACATGCTGCTAATAGAAATTAAATTCATGCAAAGCTGAGGTGTGTGCAAAACAAAAAATAGATAGAAAAGACCAGTAAGGTCTAAGGCAGTAGCTATGAACGTACCCAGTCTGCGAGATAGCTAAAAGGGAGCCATATGCAGTGTGGATTGGAGGAATACGGGAGGCAGGTGAGTATGCAGAAAGGATGGATTGGTCTGGGGTCATATGGTAAGAGGCCCCAGAGTCCATAATCCAAAGTGCAGAGGTACCCAAGGTGGTAGAGAAGGCTGAGGGTCTGGAATAGCCAGAGGAGCTAGAGGCAGGCTGCAGAAAGAGTTGCTCAAGGCGTGTCTCGAGACACTGAAGGCGATCCCTCATAGTAGCATCAGTAGTAGGGGCGCCAGCAACAACAACAGTGGGTCGACCATGGTTAGGTAGCCCAGCACGTTTCTCTGGATGAAGCTGCCAATAGGAGTCGACCGTGTGCCTCGGCTTGCCACAGTGGGTGCACCTCCGAGTGTCAGACGAGCCACCGAACGTGCCAGAGGAACAGGAGGGACCGTGAGAGAGCGAAGCAGTGGAAGTGGGTCTCGGAGGTGGAGCAGCAGTAAGAACACCCTCAAAACTGGAGGGTATAGAGGTCTGACGAGCTGCAACAGTGCAAAGACGGTCTCTTCAGCAATAAGCGTAGCTACAACAGCATCAAGGCGAGGAAGGGGATCCTTATGGATCAACTATCCCGTGAGTGGAGAGAACTCAGGGCGAAGAGCCATCACAAACTGGTAGAGCTGTCGCCGGTCCCGAAAGAACTGCAGCTCGTGCCAGGAGGCACTGAGTCTGGACACCTCTAGCAGAGGGGCTCCAAAGCCTGGAGCTCACGCTAGTAGCCGCACATAAGGCTATGAAACAACGAAATCGTCTACTCCCCCTACTGAGCAGACTAGGCCTGAGACAGAAGCTGATACTCACGGACCCCGCTCTGCTCCACAAAGTGCTCCGTGAGAGTTCTGCTGCAGTTGCAAAGGTGACAAGGTTAGCCCGAAGCGAGCAGTTGACCGAGGCAACAAGAAACGCCTATACACAACAGTCATGAAGGCTCAAGGTGTCAGAGATCCATGATCCAGAAGCAGCAATAGGAGCAGGTATAGAGGCGTCAAGACGCCTATACAGGGCTTGGCCATCCAGGACACTACAGACGATGGCAGACCACGTAGTCCAGTCAGCTATCATGATCAAGAAAAAATCTTTCGAGACGGGAAGGAAATATCTCGTTTGATCAAGAGATGTCGTTGAGAATTGGACCGGGGTTATCGTTGAGGACTAAACCGGGGTCGCCATTGAGGATAGATCAGAAGTTGCCATCGAGATGCAAGAGGCGCAGGGAGTCGATCATCAAAAGGGTACGCTACTTGTCGTGAGTAGCGGAGGGCCATCAGGTGCAGGAGAGAAGAGATTGCAGAGGCCCGACAGGGTTGCAGGAGAGCCAACGGAGGCACAAAAGGGCCGACTGGTGCTCGGGAAGGCCGACTGCGGGCACAAGAGGGCTGGCGCAGGCACTAGGGGTCGGCTGATGGCCGATGGGCTGTAGAGGAGATCGGTCGGCTGTAGTAATGGCCAGTGGAGGGCCGGTGGGCTGCAGCAGGATCGGACGAAAGGTGCAAGACGACGGGATCGTCATGGGCGCAGGCTAGGCGGCGGAAGGGATCGGACACAAGGGGCAGAATGATGCGATCGTCGCGGGTGCAGGCAAGGCGGCGGAAGGGAGGGTGTGGGGATCAAACCATCTCTAATACCATGTCACCAAAACGAGAGAGAGAGAGAGAGAGAGAGAGAGAGAGAGAGAGAGAGAGAGAGAGAGAGAGAGAGAGAGAGAGAGAGAGAGAGAGAGAGAGAGAGAGAGAGAGAGAGAGAGAGAGACGGCTAGGGTTTGGAAGAATGGCGAACAATTCTCATTAAGACAATAGCCACAAATATATAGGCACCATACACATGTAAGGAATGAGTTCTGTACACCTAATTCATATGTATAACTTACAATATACATTAACAAAATCAAATGCATTCACGAGTGATTATGGTGTTCAAAGTGAGGTCATATCAAGGGGGTATGAAAGAAGGCAGATTCTGATTTTATTTTATTTTTTCTGCTTGCAATTCTATATAGGCTCTAATTTACATAAATATGATTATGATGCTGCTTAAACACAATGATCCTCACACAGAGAATAACTAGCAATTATATACTATCAGCCCACTTGGTTAGTGGCCAGACAAAGCATGCTTCTATTATGGCTTCTTTAATGATTTCCAAATCTTGATAAATCCATTTAATGAAATTGTCTTGCACAATCTTTTGGGATATTCTTCACGCTAAAGAAGCAGCAATAGCTCAGTTCCTTGGACAAAATCCAATCTCCTTACTTTCTTCGAATGAAGGGGCCAGCATTTCTCTACTTCTTTCAATTGTGGAAATAAATTAATGTTAGGATTTAGTCCCATGTCGGCTGGGGATGGATAACTATTAGAGCTGTTGATGAGCTGGGTTCGGGTCGGGCCACCCCATGCCCGGGCCCAGCCCAAACTTTTGAGTGTGTGCCCACACTCGTCCCGGGCCCAAATTAAAATTTTTAGGCTTGCCCCAAATCCGTCTGAAAATATTTTTACGAAGCCCAAGCCCAAGCCAGCCCAAATTAAGCCCACATTTCTAGCGCGGTATATGCCTCAATCTTTTTTTCTTCTCTCGATCACACAATAAAAAGTAGAAAATAGCATTAATCATGATATACATTAACAGGATATATGTCAAACAATGCTCTCAGGACTCGCATGCGCTTGTGCCTCCCGAGCGCCAATTAGTCCCTCGAACCCACGTGAGGATCGGCTGGGGACGGGCAACGATCGTCCTGATATATCCTCTAGTGAACCTCCCCTTACAACCTGGGGTTTTGGAGTGTGAGGGCATCTACAATTAAATGGTAGTAGAGAGATTCAGATGTTGAAGGTGTCCATGTCACTCAATAAATGAAGTTAAAGATAGATAGCAATCTTAAAAGCAACAAAATTTCTCTGATCTTCTAAATTATCCAGAGTGGTTGCATATGACATAAATTTATATTAAGTGCTGATGTTATCACCCAGGTGGGCTACATAGCGATCTTACTCAATTACTCAAATCTTCTTACCTTGTTCGTATGACCTTCTAAATTACCCTTGGTGGTTGCAATGTGAGCTTCATGCCCTGAGCTGTGCTGTTCTCAACATCAGTGGAGAGGAATATACACAAACCAAGCATGCCATGGATATTTATTTAACTATATCAACTTATTACATGACCAGAAGGCCAATTCATCCATGGCAAAACATACACACCATATCACATTCTATATAGATATATATATATACATACATATATCGAAGCGTCTGCTATTATATTAAGCGAACATGCGACGATTTCAAACTTTAGTAGTATTAACTAGGAAGTCCCTCGGTTTATGGATGATTAGGAAACATCCTTCGGTATTCATCGATTGACATCTGGTGATGACTATCTGTAGATGAGCCATGAGTATAAGCATCACCGCCATTGTTGATATTGTTATTCCCATTGTCCGCTGCTGCCATTCCGTAGGTGGATGTCCGACTCACAAATTCTTTCGCTGATTTACCAATAAGACTATTGACAACGCTTTCTCGATCTTGATCTTGATCTTGATCTGTTCTTCCATGTATGTTAGATCCAAAGGTCATATCTTTGCGTGCATGATAATACTCCTTTCCCTTGACTGCCCCTTGTTGAGTAAACTTGTAGGCACCCTTGTCATGTGCTATGCCTTTGACATGAGTTTTGGAGAAGACAAAGATCAAACCAAATGCAAGGAGAAGTACCAATGAGATCTTCATGGTTAAGCTGCAATCAAATCAAGTTGAACTTGCATCAATAGTCACACTAACCTACCATATTTTTAAGCCAAGAATAGAAATTTCACTTATTTAATATCAACAGATGACAAATAAGGTTAAGTATACTGAAAATCAGATTTTACCCCGAGTTCTTCACGTAGAAACAAGTGCGAGAATGAAGTATGAGGATACTCCATTTATAGGTGAAAACTCGAGCACATTTTGTTACGATAAGTTACATCATCCACATGAAGGATGTAGTGGAAGATCAGGATATTGTCCACATTTCAAAAGAAATATCGCCCACATGTTTTAAATTATTATGATAAATCCCACCATATGCTTATTGTAGTGGAGCGCAATGATCATGTCCCCATTAAATCTTATTACCTTACGATTAATATCTGAACATATAAATTAAGTTGTGTTTATAGAATTTTACTGTGTTGTATATAATTTTCTTATGGTAGATGTTTTTCTTGCATATGTTTGGTACATCTCATGGATACAATATATTACAGATGTTTTTTTAACAAAAAATAAAAATGTATAATTTTCTTATGGTAGATGATTTTTTGCATATGTATCTACAAGACTACATCTCATGGACACAACAGATTAAAGAGATTGTTTTTAGTGGAAGAATATTTTATCACACTATAATTATCGTATAAATTTTGTTAAAATTTAGAATACCATCAATAAAATTTTAAGTTGGTTTTTAATACGTACGTACATTACAAAATATACATATAAACCTACCTTTGAAATATACATATAAACCTACCATAGAAATACCCCGTGACTTAACCTTTTACAAGTGTTGGTGGAAGTTCTCCTTTTTTTCTTCTTTTTTTCCTTTTTGGTGAAATCTTTGTTGTATCACATTGGGATTTTTAGGTCTAGACAACTAACAGTATAACGAAAAAAAAATGTACAAAGTACCGGTCAATTACGTACGGTTGATGAGAAAAAAACAAAAATATCTTACAAAGAACTTTGTCAAGCCTCTGGTTTTATTTTCTTGATTTTGTTGGCAAAAAAATATCGACTACTTTAATTAATGCTAAATGAATAAAACTAATATCTTCATGTTTGTACATTCACTATGTATAGTTTTCGTGAACATGCAATTGGTTAGCTTCTGGCAATGTGTGAGGATGTGTTAAAACAAAATAATGAGGTTGGACTTAGTATTAACCATTGCCATAATGCACACTTTTAGGGCAGCTACAACTATGACTTCTTTATCTACATAAGATTTTCACACTGACACATACTTGTGTTCCACATAACTTCTAATATTAGAATCTACCTCAATGAACAACAATGAGTGCTTACTATAAACATCTGATTGCAGCAGTAGCAGCATTGCAGCAGTTAGATGGCAGGTCTATTAGGAAAAGGAGATGCGATACCGGTGCTAATAATTCGGATTTCCTATAGCTACTATAGTATGTAGGTTTAGGGTTTGGAAACCTAGGATCAAGGGCTTCATGTTGCAGATCCATATGAGGATTTTGGAACATAGAAGTGAACCTTAATCGCAACGGAGAAATCGAGTGATACAGGTCCGAGGTAGTCTTCACTCTCCTTCGATTAAGCTTTCAAATGGGAGGGAAAGACGTCACATGAGTCGGAGAGAGGAAGGCACAACCGGCCTATAACTTAGTGGATAGAGATCCTACCCATCAAGGAGACTCAAGTCCATAAGCATTGCACTTATCTGAAAATAGGGGATAACCATCAACCCTTCAGTCTAACCTAATCCGAATTATACACATTTGGTCATCTCCACAATGCTGATCAAATAAGAATTGAACTGAGTTTTGCAACCAACGTATGTGTGGGTTGAACGAGATCCAACAATCTATAGCTCCCACTCGACACAGACATACAAGGCAATTTTAGAAAACTTATTCTCCAGTTCTTTAATTAAAAGTTGAATGGTCATCCATTTTATTTTGGAAAATAATGTTGGAAATACAATGGATACTAGAGTCACTTTACTATTACTTAAATACTAAAAACACCACTAGCAATGGATCAAAGATAAACAGAGAACTCATGATGCAATTTGGTGTGTGCTAGCGATGTTTGGCAACAACTATGATGATTATTGATGGGTGTGTAAATGTAGCCCATTTACACCCTAAACCTACGCCAATTAGTCCTTAGCTGAGTTTATAAAGCATTCTTATGTGTGTTTGTATCTCTTGAGTAGAAACAAGCAAATATTACGGAAATGGCATAAGAGAAGTGAATTGGGAGTGAAGATTTAAGAAAGGGGTGAAAATCCCCAAAAGCACCCAAAGTTCAAAGGGCAACCCACCGCAAGAGAGCCCAAAACCAAGCGCACAGTCGGATGGCGATTGATTGCCAATCTATGGCGATCGATCGCTCCTGCCAGACGTAGATCTTGAGCCCTTGTTTCAAGGGGTGGGATTAAACTTGGAAAGCCGCCAACCCTAGGATGGAAGAGTACATACATTTATATACACCTATTTCCAGACGTCGATAGGAGAGATTCATCGTGGAATTGCTCTAAAGCCGTCAAGGGAGAAGGGCGCAAGGAAGAGCCTCTTGAACCCATCATGGAGCTTTCTCATCCGCCTCGCCATGCGCAGCTAAAAATTTCATCTAGGGTTTCTATGAAACCTTAATCTGTGTAGTTTTATCTTATGTTTACTTTAGGGTTTAATGAAATTGACTCTAGTTATGCATGCAATCTTTTATTGTTCTTTTGTAGGTTTATCTTGTTAACTATGTTTTTTTTTTTTGATAAATCCCTCTCAAAGAATGAGGGGGGGTTCGGCCTAGACCCCTACCAGTTTATTAAAGACGAACACAATAGTACAAAGAGGACCCAACCAGCTTAGTTACAGAGATAAAGGAGGAAAAGCCAGGGCCCTGGCGCATCATTACACGCCCAGAGATGGATCAGGGATTTGATGTGCGAGATAACTCTATCCGCTGTGCCGCTTCTCCCCTGAAAGGTCCTTTGATTACACTCCATCCAAATCACCCAGGAGACCCCAATGGCTAGCATGTCCCACCCCCGCCTCATGGTTCCTACGCCACCAAGTCCCCCACAGGAGCTCAACGAAGGCCGACGGCGAGCCTAGATCCAATTTCAACAGGAAGTGGGACCACACCTGCTTGGAGAACCCACAACCCAATAGCAGGTGATCGGTAGTCTCTTCGGCAAGTCCGCACAGTGTTGGGTTTTGGAAGCCCATGAAGTTCGGCCCGTTACCCAAGCTCATGCAAGTGCCCATCCTTATCTTTCAGTTTAGAGAGATAGAGGTTGGTTGATTTGGGTTTGAATGGATAAAGGTTGGCTAAAGTGATAGAGTTGGTTGAGGGGATAAAGTAATTGTGCATGAGAAGTCAATCCCGTATGGGATTGGGACTCCCATTCACACACACTTTGTTTTATCCTTTGGTCTATAAAAAGGGTTTCCCCTCCCTATCTTGGAAACTGGATCTCTTTGAGCCGAAGACGTACGGTTGAGATAGTTTTATATTAACTGCTGATGCTATCACCCAAGTGAACTACATAGAGATCTTACTCAATTACTCAAATCTCTTACCTTGTTCATATGCCCTTCTAAATTACCCTAGGTGTTTGCAATGTGAGCTTCATGCCCTGAACTGTGCTGTACTCAACAAGAGTGGAGAGGAATATACACAAACCAAGCAAGCCATGGATATTTATTTAACTATATCAACATATTACATGACCAGAAGGCCAATTCATCCATGGAATAACACACACACCATATCACATTCCATATAGATGCATATCGAACCGTCTGATTATATATTAAGCAAACATCCTTCAGTACTAGTAACTACGAAGTCCCTTGGTTTACGGATTCTTAGGAAACATCTTTCGGTATTCGTCGATTGTCATCTTGTGATGGCTATCTGTAGATGGGCCTTGATTATAAGAATAAGCATCTCCATCATTGTTGATATTGCTATTCCCATTGTTCGGTGATGTTCCTATTCCGTTGCTAGCGCTGGATGTCGGACTCACAAATTCCTTCGCTGTTTTATCCATAAGACTATCGATTATGCCTTCTTGATCTTGATCCCGATCCCTTCTTCCATGTACATTAGACCCGAAGATCATATCATTGCGTGCATGATAATACTCCTTTCCCTTGACTACCCCTTGTTGAGTAAACTTGTCGGCACCCTTGTCATGCGCTATGCCCTCGACATGAGTTTTGGAGAAAAAGATCAAACCAAATGCAAGGAGAAGTAGAAATGAGATCTTCATGGTTAATCTGCCATCAAATCATAGTTGAACTTGCATCAATAGTCAAATTAACCTACCAGATTTTTAAGCCGTTAATAGAAATTCGACTTCTTAAAATAACAAAGAGGGTTAAGTTAAGTATAAAATCCGATTTTACCTCGAGTTCTTCAAGTAGAAATAAGTGAGGGAATGAAGTATGAGGATACCCCATTTATAGGTGAAAGCTTTTGCACACGAAGGACGTAGTGGAAGATCATGATATTGTTCGCATTTCAAAAGAAGGATCACATGCATGTTTTTGATTATTATATGCTCGGCGTAGTGGAGCGCAATGATCATGTCCCCATTAAATCTTATTATCTTAGGATTAAGATCTGAACATATAAATTAAGTTGTGTTTATAGAACTTTTGTTTGTTGTCTATAATTTTGTTATGGTAGATGTTTTTCTTGCATATGTTATGTACATCTCATGGACACAATATATTCAGAAATCATTTAAAGAATTTTTTTTTAAAAAAAAAATGTATAAAGGACCGGTCGATTATGTATCATTGGTGAGAAAAAAAAAAACAAAAAGATCGTACAAAGAACTTCGTGAAGCCTCTGGTTTTATTTTCTTGATTTTGTCGGCAAAAAATCTCGTCTACTTTAATGATAAATGAAATAAAACTAATATCTTCATGTTTGTGCATTCACTATGTATAGGAGTCACCAAGAAAATAAGAGTAAAACTAATATCTTCATGTTTGTGCCTCTGGTTTAGCTTCTGGCAATGCTTGAGGATTGTTCAAACAAAATAATGAGGTTGGGCTAAGTATTGACCATTGCCATAATGCACACTTTCAGGGCAGCTACAACTATTACATCTTTATCTACATAAGATTTTCACACTGACACATACTTGTGTACTTGGTGAAAAAAAAACAAGTAGGACTGCTTCGAAAAATAAATACATAATAGGGCATCTGAGCATATTATAGGTATTTTTACTTATATTGTTTCGAACGTTGGTTTCCAAGTTTGATTCCTTTAATAACAAGGCATTGCACCATTGATGTTTATATGGAGCTCCTATAAAAAATAACGGTGTTCTTGCTAATTTTCAATTCATATATATATATATATATATATATATATATATATATATATATATATATATATACACACACACACACTAAAATGGAAGCCTATCTCCCATGTTGTGACACGTGGATGTCATTTAAAGAGCTAGAATTCTTAAATTCTTCTTCCATTTGTGAACGCGACTCTCTTTTAAATCTATTCAAAAACCTACCATAAAGATGATAAATTTTCATTCAATGACAGTTAATGGTCATTTGATGTTAATCTCTCTCTCTCTCTCTCTCTCTCTCTCTCTCTCTCTCTCTCTCTCTAACAAGTGAATCACACTCACTTCAGATTTCACACTTCTTCGAACAGTTGCGATATCGTCTTTGCCTAATGGCATGCATCAAACACATTCGGGCATTGCCTGGGTTTCTTACTAGTATATATACTAAAATGGAAGCCTCTCTCCCGTGTTGTGACACGTGGATGTATTTTAAAGAGCTAGAATTCTTCTTTCGTGTGTGAACGCGGCTCTCTCTTTTAAATCTATTTAAAAACCTACCATAAAGATGATAAATTTTCATTCAATGGCATTTAATGGTCATTTGATGTTAATCTCTCTCTCTAACAAGTGAATCACACTCACTTCATATTTCACACTTCTTTGAACAGTTGCGATGTCGTCTTTGCCCGGGTTTCTTACTAGTATCTATAATAAAATGGAAGTCCCTCTCCTACGTTGTGACACGTGGACATTGTGGCTGTAAAATATGACTAACGCCCGACAGTGGGGCCCGCAACTTGGGGCCCACGAAGACGATAGTGGGACCCACAACCCTGCCTTGGAACCACGAAGACGATAGTGGAACCCGCAGCCCTACCTAGCGCCCACGAAGACGATAGTGGAGCCCGCGGAGATGATCGTGGGGCCCGCAGTCCTGCTTGGGGCCCACGACGACCATCCGGGGTCTGGCGAACATCCCTAGATGATTTTCAAGCCTCGGGTGTTCCCAGGATTATCCTAAAAATATTCCCTAGAATATTCCCTGGATATTCCCAAGCCTCTATATATAACCAAACCTATAAATAATCCAGATCCAATCTCATTATTACCAATCCCACTTTCTGTTTTCCAGAGCTCCCAAAGACTTCTGGTATTCAGACTCTCAAGCCTCCTCCACCCTCTGTCTACTTGTAACAAGCACTCCTCGGCCTTTCGAGAGTAGCTTTATATTTTCAGTGATAGTGGATTCAAAGGTTGCGTCTTACCGTACAGAGACGCAGGCTTTGGCCGAACTTCGTTACCACACCTTATGTCAATTCTCTATCTCCCTCTTTCTCTATCTCAACAGTGACTGTGAGACAGCTCAGCACTTGACCCCTTAGAGCTTCACAGCGTGCCACGTCCCCAAGGTTAAAACCTTCAATTGACTGTTAGTGGGGGGGGTATGTATGACGGCCGAAATCCTTCCCCACAGTTTGGCACCGTCTGTGGGGTCTACCCTATTAATTACCAGGCTTTCCAGCTCCTTCGGTCAAGTAGTAATTACCGATAGCCAAAGCAATATGTCTGTCTCCATCGCTATACCAGAATGACGAAGACATGACCCATGGATCAGCCAGAGGGAAGTCATCTAAATTGAGATGTTCAAACATTAGGGGTGGATCCTCCGACATCGGCAACCAATATCAATGATGGAGCAGACATCCACCGGGCGGTCGACACATCTCCTGCTCCATCCAGGCAATCCATTGTCGACACCTCCCATTGGCATCCCGAGCCTTTCAATTCTGACTCTCCTTCGATCCCTATATTGGGGGTGATATTCGAAATGAAAGAGTTCACCTGAAAATTCCAACAACTGAGGGCTTGGAGACAGTCAGCCCTCGAGCATCCTACAATATTGCAGATTGCTCGAAGATTCAAAAATCGATAGACAAAGGTATGTGTGGCATATCGACAAACCCATAACCCTAACCGTGGCACTCGAATGCAAAGTCCGAGATAGGCTTTGCCGCCTCAGCACCTGCCAAATCCCAAGGCACTGACACCATCTCGGCCCAAGGAGACAGCCTTGACAACTAAAGACAAGGCTAGTTTGATCGCACAGGGTCTCCCCACGATCAACCAGCATTCAAAGCCACCGTTAGTTCGGTTCGCATTGAGACACGACCGGTTAACCTGCGACGGTACAAAGCTACGTGCCCTAGACGTAGGTTTGATCAAAACGGCTCTAAGCCTAAGTCGATCGATACACGGGCACTACGCTGAGTACTCCGAATATTTGGCATTGCACATGCTCCCTAGTTATATAAGAACTCATGCTCTTGTGCCTCGTCACAGTTAGTCCGGTTCGCATTGTGACACGACCGACTAACCTGCAATGATACAAAGCTACGTGTCCTAGATGTAGGTTCGACCGAAATGGCTCTATACCTAAGTCAACCGATACACAGGCACTACGCTGAGTATTCCGAATCTTTGGCGTTACACATGCTCCCGAGTTATGTAAGAACTCATACTCCAGTGTCACGCCATATTTAGTCTGGTTAGCATTGCAACACGGTCGGCTAACTTGCAATAGTACAAAGCTACGTGCCCTAGACTTAGGTTCGACCAAAATGGCTCTTAGCCTAAGTCAACCGACACACAGGCACTATGCTGAGTACTCTGAATCTTTGGTGTTACACATGCTCCCGAGTTATGTAAGAACTCATGCTCCCATGCCTTGCCACAGTTAGTCCAGTTCGCATTGCGACACGGCCGGCTAACCTACAATGGTACAAAGCTATGTGCCCTAGACGTAGGTTCGACTGAAATAGCTCTAAGCTTAAGTCGACCGCTACACGGACACTACGCTAAGTACTTTGAATCTTTGGCGTTGCACATGCTTCTGAGTTATATAAGAACTCATGCTCTTGTGCCTCATCACAGTTAGTCCAATTCGCATTGTGACATAGCCGGTTAACCTGCAACAGTACAAAGCTACGTGCCCTAGACGTAGGTTCGATCAAAATGGTGCTTCGCCTAAGTCTACCGATACAAAGGCACTACGTTGGGTACTCTGAATTCTAACCCCCATCAATCAACCAGTCTGAGGCCCTATTGTCGGCATTAAAAGGCAAAGTCCGAGGTAGGCTTCACCGCCTCGGCACCTTCTAAAGCCTGAGACTTCAACACCGTCTCGGCCCGAGGAGAAACCTCGGCATTCAAAGATAAAGTTCGAGGCAGGCTTTATTGCCTTGGTACCTTCCAAAGCATGAAACATCGATATCATCTAGGCCCAAGGAGACAACCTTGGTACTCGAATGCAAAGTCCGAGGCACCCTCACTGCCTTGGCATTCAACAAAGTCCAAGGCCCTGCCCTTGGCACTCGAATGCAAAGTCCGAGGCACCCTCGCCACCTTGGTATTCAACAAAGTCCAAGGCCCTGCCCTTGGCACTCTAATGCAAAGTCTGAGGCCCCCTCTCCGCCTCGGCATTCAACAAAGTCCAAGGCCCTGCCATTGGCACTCGAATGCAAAGTCCGAGGCACCCTCACCTCCTCAGCATTTAACAAAGTCCAAGATCCTGCCTTTGGCACTCAAATACAAAGTTCGAGGCACCCTCGCCTCCTCGACATTCAACAAAGTCCAAGTCCCTGCCCTTGGCACTCGAATGCAAAGTCCGAAGCACCCTCGCCGCCTCGGCATTCAACAAAGTCCAAGGCCCTACCCTTGGCACTCGAATGAAAAGTCTGAGGTGCCCTCGTCACCTTGGTATTCAACAAAATCCAAGGCCTTGCCCTTGGCACTCGAATGCAAAGTCCGAGGCACCCTCGCTTCCTTGGCATTCAACAAAGTCCAAGGCCTTGCCCTCGGCACTCGAATACAAAGTCCAAGGCGCCCTCGCTACCTCGGCTTTCAATAAAGTCCAAGGACCTACCCTTGGCACTCGAATGCAAAGTCCGAGGTGCCCTCGCCGCCTCGGCATTTAGCAATATCCAAGGCCCTGCCCTTGGCACTCGAATGCAAAGTTCAAGGCACCGTCGCTGCCTCGACATTTAACAAAGTCCAAGGCCATGCCCATGGCACTCGAATGCAAAGTCCGAGGCACCCTTGCCGCCTCGGTATACAACAAAGTCCAAGGCCCTACCCTTGGCACTCGAATGCAAAGTCTGAGGCGCTCTAGCCGCCTCGGCATTTAATAAAACCACTATTTCTATTTTAGAGAAAGTCTCCAACTTGAGAGAGTGGAAGCCCATTAAGAGTGCAAGCCAACATACAACTCGATTGCAAATAGCTATCGTCCATTGAGGATTGAATAGAAGCTCTACTGACACCATCATGTAGGGACGTCACTTTCAAATTGTTATGAAAATTATCTTCAAACTTCACTAAACAGCAATGAGGGGGAAGCTATCAACCCTCCTCCTCTCCTTCTCTTCTCCACAAAAATACCAACTACTGGCACCGTGACTGACCGCTTCAATCGATCGCCTTACCCGACCGATCACCTCGCCCGACCGATCGCCTCGATCGGTCGCCATGATCGACCACCTTGCCTGACTGAACGCCATGACCGATCGTCGCAGTCGAGCACAGAATCAACTAGATCGGGCGCCAGGAGCTCTCTGGCCCCCGACCGCCAAAACTCGATCAGTCGATCACAAGCAACCAACCGACCGCCACGACCGATTGTCGCGATCGACCGACTGCCACAACCGATCACCACGATCGATTGTCACGATCGACCGAATGCCACAACCGATCACCACGACCGATTACGCTCGACCGATCGATAGCCATGACCGACCGACTTCCATGAATAATTGTCGTGACTGATCAATTGCTACGATTGATCGCCATGACCGATCACCGCGATCGACCGATCGTCACAACCGATCGCCCACGACCGATTGATCGCCATGACCGACAGGTTGGCCCTTTGGCTGGCTGGTTTGTCCCTCCGATGGTGCTACCCTGCACCCTTCTGGTTGGCCCTTGGCAGGGGGTCGACAGACACTTTGGTCATCGCTTGGCAGGGGGTCGGCAGACACTATGGGCGGTCCCAGACAACGAGTCGGCAGATATTTGGTTGTACCTAGGCAGAGGGTTGACATATTCTATCGTCCGAACCAGTGCACGCCCCTCGGCACAAGGTTGTCCCTTCGGCTGGCCGGTTCATCCCTCCGATGGCGCTACCCTGAACCCTTATGGTCGACCCTTGGCAGGGGGTCGACAGACACGATGGTCGGCCCTTGGTAGGGGTCGGCAGACACTTTGGTCGGCCCTTGGTGGGGTTCGACAGATACCATGGTCGGCCCCAGACATCGGTTAGCAGACATTTGGTTGGCCCAAGGCAGAGGGTCGGCAAATTCTATCGTCCGAACCAGCGCACGCCCCTCGACACAAGAGGTAAAAGGAGACGACCACGTAATGTAAATCAACCCTCACAAGAAACCGACAGACGCACCCCTATACTACTATCCTTGCTAGAGCGAGCCTCGTGCAGTGCGCTCAAATGATGCAAATCCCTAGTCGACCCTTGGCGGGCGTCGACAGGTTTTTTCCAACACTCGTCAAGCTGCTCCAACGTCGACAAAGCAGTTTTGCACCATAGAGTCCCAACTAGCCAGGTTAGCACCTGCTAGCTGGGAGGGGGTAACTGTAGGTGCAAAATCTGGCTAACGCCCAACAGTGGGACCCACAGCCCTTCCTGGGGCCCACAAAGATAACAGTGGGACCCGCAACCCTGCCTGGGGCCCACGAAGATGACATTGGGACCCGCAGCCCTACCTGGGGCCCATAAAGACGACAATGGGGCCTGCGGAGATGACCGTAGGGCTCGTAGCCCTGCTTTGGGCCTACGATGACCATCCGAGGTCTTGCTAACATCCCCATATGATTTCCCAAACCCCGAGTGTTTCCAGGAATATAATAAAAATATTTCCTAGAATATTCCCTAGATATTCCCAAGCCTCTATATATAGTCAAACTTGTAAATAATCCAGATCCAATCTCATTATTACCAATCCCACTTTCTATTTTCCAGAGCTCCCAAAGTCTTCTGGTATTTAGACTCTCAAGCCTCCTCCACCCTCTGTCTACTTGTAACAAGTACTCCTTGGCCTGTCAAGAGTGGCTTTACATTTTCGGTGACAGTGGATTCAAAGGTTGTGTATTATCGCACGGAGACATAGGCTTCGGCCGAACTTCATTACCATACCATGGAGCGATGTCCTCCATTCTCTATCTACTTGTAAGAAGACACGACCTATGGACCAGCAGGAGGGAAGTAACATGCATCCTAATGCTCAGCATTCAACAACTCGCTCGATAGTCACCGGTTCACAATGAGCCATCACTCGAAGCAGCAACCCGATATGGATTCAAGGAATCGTCCATTGGTTGATCACACCGCTCCGGCTCAACCTCGGTAGTCTCCTCAATTTGCCAATGCGACTCCTCAACATTTGGGAAAAGCATACATTTCACCCGTCACTGACTCTTAGGCGACATATCAGATCAAAGCAGAGGACTTCCAACTCCTTACGTTTATGAAGCAAAATGTTGCTCTCATAATGGAGAGAGACTCCACTACAAGAAAGAGGGTCTTTACCGACGGACATTATTATCACCGTCGGTAATAATACACTTTTTACCGACGGTGACTATAATATTCGTCGGTATTATAACTTCAAATTTTTAAATTTTTTTTGCACATTTATTACCGACGGTCAAATATTATTCGTCGGTAAAATTATTTATCCCGACAGTACATATATGTACCGTCGGTAAAATACTTTATGCTGACGACTACATAAAGTCCGTCGGTACAATGTCACGATGAAACTCAGGGTAAAAACCAAGCCTCTGGAAAAAAATGGAACCCTGAGTTTCGTTGGCGGTTTTTACCGACGGAGGTTATATGTCCGTCGGTATAAATATTTATACCGACGGCAATTATATGGCCGTCGGTACGATACCGACGGTAATAAAATGTCCGTCGGGAAAATTGTCCCGACGAAACTCAGGGTAAAAACCGAGCCTCTGGAAAAAATGGAACCCTGAGTTTCGTCGGTGGTTTGTACCGACGGACGTTATATATCCGTCGGTATAAATAATTATACCGACGGAAATTATATGACCATCGGTACCATACCGACGGTAATAAAATTTCCGTCGGGAAAATTGTCCCGACGAAACTCAGGGTAAAAACCGAGCCTCTGGAAAAAATGGAACCCTGAGTTTCGTCGTAGAGATTTACCGACGGATATGATGTTTTCGTCGGTATAAAGATTATTTGTACCGACGGCTATTATGTGTCCGTCGGGATAAATATTATTTATACCGACGGACTTAAACATTCCGTCGGTAAAAACCCTAACCTATTTAAACTCAGCGCGATCCCCTTCTCTGTTCGATCTGTTTCGATCTTTCCTGCGCGCCCCGCCCCTCTCTCTCGCTCTCTCTAAATCCGTCCCCCACCCCGGTATTACTCGATCTTGCCCCGCCCCTCTCTCTCGCTCTCTCTCTAAATCCGTCCCCCACCCCGGTATTACTCGAATCGAGGGAAAGAGGAGGGGTTCCTGCTGGGTCGAGGGAGAAATCGAAAAGCTTCTGGGTGCCTCTTCCTTTCTGGTCTTGGCCGCTGACGAGGTATGGGAGACGACCCATTTCTCTCTCTCTCTCGCTCTCTCTCTCTCTCTCTATAATGGTTGGTAATGGGATATGCAGTGCTTGCTTAGATGATGATCAGACATATAATGTAGGGTTTGCTACTTTGCATATGTGGATGGATTTTCTTTTCACCCGATCGATATTTATTGGTAAATGCTCTCTTAAAATGTATTGTAGGGTTTGCTTGTTTGACAATGGTTTTTGCTCTTTAGGGTTTTCTATAATTTTTTTTTTATTTTAATGTTGGTGAGCCGGATTCTATCGGAGTCGTTGCAGTTTGTATAATTATGTTATTGGTACCATGAATAGATTATGTTTGGAGTTGAATTTAATGTATTGGGTGATGGTATGTTCTTCGAATGTGATATTCGGTGTTCTTCGTTCGCTGATCCACCCTCCGAGTCCACTCGAAACTCGGCCGAGTCGACTCGACTCGGCTGAGTTTCGATTCGACTCGGTCTAAAACTCGAGTTTCGATCCGACTCGGCTGATTGAGTTTCGATTCGACTCGAGTTTTGTCGGGTTTTAGCCGAGTTGTCGTGTCAGTTTGTATAAGTATGTTATTGGTACCATGAATAGATTATGTTTGGAGTTGAATTTAATGTATTGGGTGATGGTATGTTCTTCGAATGTGATATTCGGTGTTCTTCGTTCGCTGATCCACCCTCCGAGTCCACTCGAAACTCGGCCGAGTCGACTCGACTCGGCTGAGTTTCGATTCGACTCGGTCCAAAACTCGAGTTTCGATCCGACTCGGCTGATTGAGTTTTGATTCGACTCGAGTTTTGTCGGGTTTTAGCCGAGTTGTCATGTCAGTTTGTATAATTATGTTATTGCTACCATGAATAGATTATGTTTGGAGTTGAATTTAATGTATTGGGTGATGGTATGTTCTTCGAATGTGATATTCGGTGTTCTTCGTTCGCTGATCCACCCTCCGAGTCCACTCGAAACTCGGCCGAGTCGACTCGACTCGGCTGAGTTTCGATTCGACTCGGTCCAAAACTCGAGTTTCGATCCGACTCGGCTGAGTTTCGATTCGACTCGAGTTTTGTCGGGTTTTAGCCGAGTTGTCGTGTCTACTCGACTCATTAAGGTTTCGAGTCGAGTCGAGTTTTCGTGTTTTAATTAAAACATTGATTTTTTATATCCTATCAAAACTGAATTGAATAGGGGAATGGGGGGCAAAATGTAGTTTTTAGACTAGGGTGAGCGTCGGTTTTGTCGGTCGGTTTCGATGTCGGTTTTGTCGGTTATATTTTTTTCGGTTTACGAAAAATCAAAACCGAAACCGAAATGGTCGGTTTTTGTCGGTTCGGTGTGATATGAGGTATGCTAAAGCCATAAATCTACTCGAGTGACAGAGAGAACCGTCAAACCCCAAGTGTTTACTTGATGAGGCTCCCTGACTTGTTGACTTACTATCGCATAACTTTGGTGCTATGCCTAGCATTCGAACTATCAGCAGTTCAAATGCTGGCCACCAACCCTAGGTTTACTATGTGACTAGTCTACTCATCATAATACACCCATCCATTAGGGATGTGGATGGTCTGTAGAAGTTTTGGTTCAGTGTTCCATACTCGAGAACCGAAACCGAAATTGTGCGGAGTCTTATAACATTGTTTGAAATTATATGTCAGGTGTTGTATAGCCAGATAGACGAAGATGTCTTCGATCGATAAGAGTTGGATGCGTAATTCGAATCGCATGAGCCAAGAGTACAGAGAAGGAGTCAGGAAATTTCTGGATTTTGCATTTGAGCGTCTTGCACCGCTTGATGGAAAAATTGTGTGTCCCTGTATAGACTGCGGAAGGGTGATTAGGAAGGTTCGAGAGGAATGTGAGGTTGATCTGGTAATGCGTGGCATTGATATTACCTATACCCGTTGGTTCTTGCACGGTGAGGAGCTAGATGCAGTCCCCATGGCAGCTCACGGTGAAACTTCAAACACAGTGATCGCTGATGATAATATTAATACAGACGATGACGATGACATACAGGGTATGATACATGATTTGCAAGGTGGAATAGGCACGGAAACACCGTCAGGTGATCAGCCCAATATCTAAGCGGACAAGTTCTACAGATTGCTTAAAGATGCCGAACAACCTCTATACCCGGGGTGTGAGAAGTTTTCAAAACTCTCTTTCACTGTAAAGCTTCTTCATTTGAAGTGCCTCAATGGTTGGAGTAATAAGTCATTTAATATGTTGGTAGAGTTGCTGAAAGAGGCTTTTCCTATGGGTGAGACAGTACCGAAATCATTCTACGAGGCGAAGAAGACAATTAAAGATCTCGGTCTGGGTTATGAGAAAATTGATGCATGCGTGAACGATTGTATGTTGTACCGGAAAGAGTACGAACATGCACGGTCATGCCACATATGCGGAGCAACGAGATATAAAGAGACGGATGCCGAGTCTAGTACCAGTCGAAGGAAGAAAAATGTATCTGCAAAGGTTCTCCTATACTTCCCGCTCAGGGACAGGCTTCAGAGGTTGTTTATGTCATCGAAGACTGCTGAGCACATGAGGTGGCATGGACGAGAACGTACAGATGACGGGATTATGAGACATCCGGCCGACTCTCTGACGTGGAAAGATTTTGATCATACATAGCCTGAATTCGCATGTGAAGTTCGCAACGTCAGGTTAGGGCTTGCTAGCGATGGCTTCAATCCCTTTGGGAATATGAGTGTGTCGTACAGCATTTGGCCAGTTGTCCTAGTTCCATACAATTTGCCTCCCTGGATGTGCTTAAAAAAGCCATACACAATACTCTCCTTGCTTATTCCCGGACCCAGGTCGCCTGGTAATGATATTGACGTTTACTTGCAGCCGTTGATTGAGGAGTTGAACGAGTTATGGGAAGTTGGGGCCGATACGTATGATGCCTCGTTGCGCCAGAATTTTCGGATGCATGCGACACTTCTATGGACCATCAACGATTTTCCTGCATATGCCAACTTATCCGGGTGGAGTACTAAAGGAAAATTGGCGTGCCCTACATGCAATAAGGAGACAGATTCATTACGGTTGAAGAACGGAGGTAAGTTCTGTTATATGGGCCATCGAAGATTTCTTGTTGACGGCCATAAGTGGAGGCAGAACAAAAGAGTTTTCAACGGCAAGAAGAAACTTGCAAAGGCCCCAGAGCAGCTTTCGGGTGTAGAAGTCTTGTGCGAATTGGATCAGCTTGATGCCGTGGCACTTGGAAAAGGTAAAAAGAAGAGAACGCATGAAGATTCTACGCGTGAGCATAACTGAAAGAAGAAGAGTATTTTCTTTAAACTACCGTACTGGAGCAGCCTACTCTTGCGGCATAACTTGGATGTCATGCATATCGAGAAAAATGTGTGTGACAACATTATAGGAACACTGCTGAATCTCGATGGTAAGACGAAGGATAATCTTAAATCTCGTATCGATCTTAAGGAGTTGGGCATCCGAAAATCACTTCATCCCCAAGAGATTAGGGATAAGTATGTGTTGCCAGTTGCATGCTACACCATAAGCTCACAGCAAAAGGCAGCCTTATGTGCATTCCTATGGTCTGTGAAAACGCCAGACGGTTATTCTTCGAATATCGCACGATGCGTGCAAGAGAACGGCCGGAAGTTGTCTGGATTAAAGAGCCACGATTGTCATGTTCTTATGCAGCGATTGTTATCTCTTGCTATACGTGGGAATTTAACCGAAGAGGTGTCCGGTCCGTTAATTGAGCTCAGCACTTTTTTCAGACAGTTGTGCTCGAAGGTACTTAGAGTGGACCAACTTGAACAGATGGAGAGGGATATTGCGCTCACATTGTGCAAGTTAGAGATGATATTTTCACCTTCCTTCTTTGATGTCATGGTGCATTTGACCGTTCACTTGGCAAATGAGGCCAAACTCGGCGGCCCAGTTCATTACCGGTGGATGTATTTTATCGAGAGGTAATCGTCTCGTCTCATTCGCACAATGTATTTGATCGTTCTTGATATATTCATCCAAATATTTTTTTCTCAATATAGGTACTTGCGAACATTGAAATCATATGTTCGTAATAAAAGTCGTCCGGAGGGATCAATTGCTGAAGGATACCTAGCAGAAGAATGTCTAATATTCTGCTCAAGATACCTACATGGTATAGACACGCGATTCAATCAACTTGAGCGGAACTATGACGGTGGTCCAATAGACTTCGATGGAGGTCTGTCTATATTTGCCGAAATGGGTAGACCTGTAGGAGGAGGCAAAACCCGTCGATTGTCTGTAGATGAGATTCAACAGGCACATATGTATGTGTTGCGCCAATGTGATGAAGTGTGGCCATTCATTGAGTAAGCATTTTACGATCATTTACTCATTCTTTCAGTCCATTCATTAAGTATATGTGCTAATTATAATCTAATTCATAACCGGTAAAATAGGAAGCATAAAGCCATCATTAATAATCGGGGTACTCGAAATGCTCCCCAAATTCATGATCGTGAATTCCCATCGTGGTTCGAGAAACACGTAAGTATTCACATCATTACTGAATTTCATTGATATCCATTACCGAACAATAATTATGTGTTCATATCATGAATGTCGTGTGGTTATTATAGGCACAGGAGCTGCACGACAACCACGATCCGCTGATGAATGAGGATCTCTGGCGCTTATCTTGTAGTCCTTTGCAAGACGCAATATCGTACGATGGTTATATCGTGAACGGTTATAGATTTCGGACGAAAGATAGTGAAAAATCACGAAGAACCCAAAATAGTGGGGTTGTCGTCAACGGTGAGCAAGAAGAATTAGAAAATATCGACTTCTACGGTGTCCTCAACGAGATTCTCGAGATTAAATTCCTTGGCCAAAATCGGATCATATTATTCAAATGCGATTGGTATGATGTTAATAATCGCGGGACTGGTTATAATGTCGACAAATACGGTTTTATCAGCATCAACACTACCAAGAGATTGAATACCCAATATGAAGATCCATTCATTCTTGCCTCTCAAGCGCAACAGATATTTTATGCACCGGATAATACCTCTTCAGGTTGGCAAATTGTAGTTAGGTCACCACCCAGAGATTTTTATGACATGGGAGACAAGGATGCGGGGGTCGTCGATGATGATTTGGATGCATACCAGAATGATGAGATAATCATTGTCGACGCAGTGCACGACGAAAATGAAGATGTCGACAATATAAACTGGACAACGAATGCAGATCAAATAATAGAAGAGGGAAGCGATGAGCGTGACAGAGATGAGACAGAAAATGACTAGACCGTATGTAAATCAAATTGTTTCATATTTAAATCAAATTGTTTCATATATAATTAAATCATATTGTTTCATATGTATATCATATTATTTCATATGTAAATCATACCGTTTCACCGATTCATATGTAAATCATACCGTTTCATATGTAAATCATACCGTTTCACCGATTTACGATCCGATCGATTCACCGATTTAGAGTCTAAGAGTTGGAAAATCATAAGTTAGCGTGTTTCGGATATGAAATAGGTTTGGATTCGATCCGATCATCATCGGATCGGCATCCGATAATTCGAACTTGGAATTATTCCGTATTTCGGACTTGCGAGCGGGTTCTAATTGGATATTTGACCAATTTACGCTCCGATTCACCGATTTAGAGTCTAAGTGTTGGAAAATCATAACTTAGCGTGTTTCGGATATGAAATAGGTTTGGATTCGATCGGATCATCATCGGATCGGCATCCGATAATTCGAACTTGGAATTATTCCGTAACACGCTAAGTTATGATTTTCCAAACCTATTTCATATCTGAAACACGCTAAGTTATGATTTTCCAACACTTAGATTCTAAATTGGTGAATCGGAGCGTAAATTCTTCAAATATCCAATTAGAACTCGCTTGCAAGTCCGAAATACGGAATAATTCCAAGTTCGAATTATCGGACGCCGATCCGATGACGATTGGATCGAATCCAAACCTATTTCATATCCGAAACACGCTAAGTTATGATTTTCCAACACTTAGACTCTAAATCGGTGAAGCGGAGCGTAAATTGGTCAAATATCCAATTAGAACCCGCTCGCAAGTCCGAAATACGGAATAATTCTAAGTTCGAATTATCGGATGCCGATCCGATGACGATCGGATCGAATCCAAAGCTATTTCATATTCGAAACACGCTAACTTATGATTTTCCAACACTTAGACTCTAAATCGGTGAATCGGAGCGTAAATTGGTCAAATATCCAATTAGAACTCGCTCGTAAGTCCAAAATACGGAATAAATCCAAGTTCGAAGTATCGGATGCCGATCCGATGACGATCCGATCGATCCAAACCTATTTCATATCCGAAACACGCTAACTTATGATTTTCCAACACTTAGACTCTAAATCGGTGAATCGGAGCGTAAATTGGTCAAATATCCAATTAGAATTTGCTCACAAGTCCAAAATACGGAATAATTCCAAGTTCGAATTATCGGATGCCGATCCGATGACGATCGGATCGAATCCAAACCTAGCTATTTCATATCCGAAACACGCTAACTTATGATTTTCCAACACTTAGACTCTAAATCGGTGAATCGAATCGTAAATTGGTCAAATATCTAATTAGAACCCGCTCGCAAGTCCGAAATACGGAATAATTCCAACTTCGAATTATCGGATGCGGATCCGATGACGATCCGATCGAATCCAAACCTATTTCATATCCGAAACACGCTAACTTATGATTTTCCAACACTTAGACTCTAAATCGGTGAATCGGAGCGTAAATTGGTCAAATATCCAATTAGAACTCGCTCGCAAGTCCGAAATACGGAATAATTCCAACTTCGAATTATCGAATGCCGATCCGATGACGATCCGATCGAATCCAAACCTATTTCATATCCGAAACACGCTAACTTATTATTTTCCAACACTTAGACTCTAAATCGGTGAATCGGAGCGTAAATTGGTCAAATATCCAATTAGAAACCGCTCACAAGTCCGAAATACGAAATAATTCCAAGTTGGAATTATCGGATGTCGATCCATTGACGATCCGATCGAATCCAAACATATTTCATATCCGAAACACGCTAAGTTATGATTTTCCAACACTTAGACTCTAAATCGGTGAATCAGAGCGTAAATTGGTCAAATATCCAATTAGAACCCGCTCGCAAGTCCGAAATATGGAATAATTCCAAGTTAAAATTATTGGATGTCGATCCGATGACGATCGGCTCGAATCCAAACCTATTTCATATCCGAAACACGCTAACTTATGCTTTTCCAACACTTAGACTCTAAATCGGTGAATCGGAGCGTAAATTGGTCAAATATCCAATTAGAACTCGCTCGCAAGTCCGAAATACGGAATAATTCCAAGTTCAAATTATCGGATGCCGATCCGATGACGATCCGATCGATCCAAACCTATTTCATATCCGAAACACGCTAAGTTATGATTTTCCAACACTTAGACTCTAAATTGGTGAAGCGGAGCGTAAATTGGTCAAATATCCAATTAGAACCCGCTCGCAAGTCCGAAATACGGAATAATTCCAAGTTCGAATTATCGGATGCCGATCCGATGACGATCGGATCGAATCCAAACCTATTTCATATCCGAAACACGCTAACTTATGATTTTCCAACACTTAGACTCTAAATTGGTGAAGCGGAGCGTAAATTGGTCAAATATCCAATTAGAACCCGCTCGCAAGTCCGAAATACGGAATAATTCTAAGTTCGAATTATCGGATGCCGATCCGATGACGATCCGATCGAATCCAAACCTATTTCATATCCGAAACACGCTAAGTTATGATTTTCCAACACTTAGACTCTAAATCGGTGAAGCGGAGTGTAAATTGGTCAAATATCCAATTAGAACCCGCTCGCAAGTCCGAAATACGAAATAATTCCAAGTTCGAATTATCGGATGCCGATCCGATGACGATCGGATCGAATCCAAACCTATTTCATATCCGAAACACGCTAACTTATGATTTTCCAACACTTAGACTCTAAATTGGTGAAGCGGAGCGTAAATTGGTCAAATATCCAATTAGAACCCGCTCGCAAGTCTGAAATACGGAATAATTCCAAGTTCGAATTATCGGATGCCGATCCGATGACGATCCGATCGAATCCAAACCTATTTCATATCTGAAACACGCTAAGTTATTATTTTCCAACACTTAGACTCTAAATCGGTGAAGCAGAGCGTAAATTGGTCAAATATCCAATTAGAACCCGCTCGCAAGTCCGAAATACGAAATAATTCCAAGTTTGAATTATCGGATGCCGATCCGATGACGATCGGATCGAATCCAAACCTATTTCATATCCGAAACACGCTAACTTATGATTTTCCAACACTTAGACTCTAAATCGGTGAATCGGAGCGTAAATTGGTCAAATATCCAATTAGAACCCGCTCGCAAGTCCGAAATACGGAATAATTCCAACTTCGAATTATCGGATGCCGATCCGATGATGATCGGATCGAATCCAAACCTATTTCATATCCGAAACACGCTAAGTTATGATTTTCCAACACTTAGACTCTAAATCGGTGAATCGGAGCGTAAATTGGTCAAATATCCAATTAGAACCCGCTCGCAAGTCCGAAATACGGAATAATTCCAAGTTCGAATTATCGGATGCCGATCCGATGATGATCCGATCGAATCCAAACCTATTTCATATCCAAAACACGCTAACTTATGATTTTCCAACATTTAGACTCTAAATCGGTGAATCGGAACGTAAATTGGTCAAATATCCAATTAGAACCCGCTCGCAAGTCCGAAATACGGAATAATTCCAACTTCGAATTACCAGATGCCGATTCGATGACGATCGGATCGAATCCAAACCTATTTCATATCCGAAACACGCTAACTTATGATTTTCCAACACTTAGACTCTAAATCGGTGAATCGGAGCGTAAATTGGTCAAATATCCAATTAGAACCCGCTCGCAAGTCCGAAATACGGAATAATTCCAAGTTCGAATTATCGGATGCCGATCCGATGACGATCGGATCGAATCCAAACCTATTTCATATCCGAAACACGCTAACTTATGATTTTCCAACACTTAGACTCTAAATCGGTGAATCGGAGCGTAAATTGGTCAAATATCAAATTAGAACCCGCTCGTAAGTCCGAAATACGGAATAATTCCAAGTTCGAATTATCGGATGCCGATCCGATGATGATCCGATCGAATCCAAACCTATTTCATATCCGAAACACGCTAACTTATGATTTTCCAACACTTAGACTCTAAATCGGTGAATCGGAGCGTAAATTGGTCAAATATCAAATTAGAACCCGCTCGCAAGTCCGAAATACGGAATAATTCCAAGTTCGAATTATCGGATGCCGATCCGATGATGATCCGATCGAATCCAAACCTATTTCATATCCGAAACACACTAACTTATGATTTTCCAACACTTAGACTCTAAATCGGTGAATCGGAACGTAAATTGGTCAAATATCCAATTAGAACCCGCTCGCAAGTCCGAAATACGGAATAATTCCAAGTTTGAATTATCGGATGCCGATCCGATGACGATCGGATCGAATCCAAACCTATTTCATATCCGAAACACGCTAACTTATGATTTTCCAACACTTAGACTCTAAATCGGTGAATCGGAGCGTAAATTGGTCAAATATCCAATTAGAACCCGCTCGCAAGTCCGAAATACGGAATAAATCCAACTTCAAATTATCGGATGCCGATCCGATGACGATCGGATCGAATCCAAACCTATTTCATATCCGAAACACGCTAACTTATGATTTTCCAACACTTAGCCTCTAAATCGGTGAATCGGAGCGTAAATTGGTCAAATATCCAATTAGAACCCGCTCGCAAGTCCGAAATACAGAATAATTCCAAGTTCGAATTATCGAAGACGATCCGATCGAATCCAAACCTAGCTATTTCATATCCGAAACACGCTAAGTTATGATTTTTCAACACTTAGACTCTAAATCGGTGAATCGGAGCGTAAATTGGTCAAATATCCAATTAGAACCCGCTCGCAAGTCCGAAATACGGAATAATTCCAAGTTCGAATTATCGGATGCCGATAATTCTACGATCGGATCGAATCCAAACCTATTTCAAAACCGAAACACGCTAACTTATCATTTTTTAACGCTTAGACTCAGTTATAGATATAAACCATTTTTTTAACAAATACATGTTAAATGCAGGAGCAGGGCGGCGTCAGGGGATCGATGAGAGCACCAGCGTTGGTGGTGGGCGGGCGTGGTTGAGATAGGGCGGCGTCAGGGGATCGATGAGAGCACCGGCGTTGGTGGCGGGCGGGGGTGGTTGAGATAGGACATGTATCATCTCTCAGTTCTGGATTGTGTAAATATTATTTTTTAATATATGGTTATTTTTTGTTCTTGTCTATAATTGTCGGCCGGGAACTGTGGTAATATTTGATAATTTGCTGTAATTTTTTATCAATTTAGGTAAAATTTTAAAATTTGCGGTAATATTTTATAAATTATGGTAATATTTGATAAATTGTGGTAATATATTGTGGTATTGAATCACAGGAATTAATTAACATTATTTAGGTAAATTTATTAAAAAAAAATATACTTATTACCGACGGAAATTAATTATTCCGTCGGTAATAATATTTTTATTTTTTTTAAATTATTAATAATGTGCCGACGGCATATAATATTCGTCGGTAATATATATATTATTACCGACGGGTAATATATATATGCGTCGGTAATAGATATAGTATTACCGATGGTTATATAAATTTTGTCGGTAATATATATATTATTACCGACGGGGAATATATATGTGTCGGTAATATATATAGTATTACCGACAGGATAGACTATACCCGTCGGTAAAATGGTTATATATTACCGACGTATTATTATGTTTCGTCGGTAATACTATATTATATTAGTTTTTAATTGATTAAATATTACCGACGGCTTTAATATTACCGTCGGTATTAATTATTATTACCGACGGTAATAATTAGTCCGTCGTATTGTTTTCCCCGACGCCTTCTTTCCCGACAGCCAGCGACGGAAATATCTTCCGTCGCTATAGAACATTACCGACGGAATTTTAATATTACCGACGGATATTGTCCGTCGGTAATAACTGTTTTTTTTGTAGTGCTCCCTCCGATAGATCATTGTCGAAACAGGAGTCAACCTTCCACGATCAGGCGTCGGCATCAACGATGGAGCAGACGTCTGTCGGTCGGTTAACCGATCTCCTGCTCCTTCCAGATGATCCATCGTCGACATCCCTCGATGATCTATCGAATCCCTTTCGGTCTAGGTCGACTATCTGGGAACGTCTCAATGAATCTGTTTGTCAACCCAAGTCTCTCGGTTCAGAATCATCCTCCGACCCTCGCAATCGGAGGGAGGTTTGGAGTGGAGGACATCGCTCTAGAGTTTGGCAACATTACAACAACAACTGAGCCCCAACAAGGCATCTGACGATAAGAGGGACTCCAACACCCCCTCTGCCTCGTCTTCCTGCGAGATGCCTCTTCGACCAACGAGGTGATCATCGGAACAATCACACCTCCAATAGACCACTTCATCTCCGAGCCCAATTTTCTCGAAGCTGGAAAGCCCCCGCTCTCCCTAGGTTCAACTGTCTAATGGGAGATCCAACGTTGCACGTCCTCGCCTTCAAGCAAGCGTTGATGCCATATTATAATGACAACCAGGTTCTATGCCGCACCTTTACTGGCGGCCTAGACGACATGTCGCTCGATTGGTATAACAACCTCCCGAACAGCTCTGTGAGTTAGTTTAGGGATCTGGCAGACCTATTCGTTCAACACTATCGGCTGAACCTCAAACCGAAGAAGAAGCTGAACTCCCTCTACTAGCTCAGGATGGAATCAGATGAAACCCTCTGGGAGTTCACTCGGGGGTTTCGGAATGAGCATGCTATGCTTTCTGGGCATCACCTCAACGATGAAGCCGTCATGCTTGCATTCCAGAATGCCCTACGCTTTGACCTCCATATCTATAATGACCTTTCGCAACCCACCTACCTCCATCGGAGTGCTATTCGATCGAATTCAAAAGAAGATCGAAATGGAGGACGATCAAATCACGTGCAAGAGATGTGACCTCAAGAAGCCTTATTGGTTAATCCAGAGGGTTAAGAGGATGATCCATTGAGCTATGATGAGCTAGGTAGTAGGAGCTTCTGACAGCTTTAACTAGAAAAAGGCCATGGAAATAGAGATCGCATTTATGTCCCATAACGCTGTCTGGACTCTTGTTACACTATCATCCAATATTAAATCTATTGTGTATAAGTGGGTGTATAAGAAAAAGAGAGGATCTGATGGTTCTATTGAGACTTATAAAGCTAGATTAGTTGTCAAGGGTTATACTCAGAGAGAAGGAATTGACTTTGATGAAGCTTTCTCGTCGGTAGCCATAATTAAGTCTATTCGGATCCTTCTATACATTGCAACCCATTATAACTAGGAGATTTAATAAATGAATGTCAAGACAACATTCCTTAACAGGGATTTGGAAGAGGACATTTATATGATGCAGCCTCCAAGCTTTGAGTCAGAGGGTCAGGAGCGTCTAGTTTGGAAGTTACAGTAGTCCATTTATGGACTAAAGCAAGTATCTAGAAGCTGGAACATCCCTTTTGATTAGGCAGTCTAATCATATAGATTTATTCAAAACAAAAATGAACCTTATGTGTACAAAAGGAGTTATAAACCTACAGTAGTATATTTGATACTTTACGTAGATGATATTATGCTCATTGGGAATGATATGAGAATATTGTCAACGGTTAAGGTCTGATTATCAACGCAGTTTGATATAAAAGACCTAGGTGAAGCAAGTTATATTTGGGGATCAAAATCACTCTAGATCGCCAAAATAGGATTCTCTCGTTGTTATAGACCACGTACATAGGTAAGGTTCTGGCCATATTTGCTATGCAAGACTCCAATAATGGTTTTGTGCCATTCAGACATGGCTTTAAACTATATAAGAATCAAGATCCTAAGACACTTAATAAAATGGTAGAAATGAATGAGGTACCTTATGCTTCAGTAGTGGGTAACCTAATGTATGTTATGCATTGCACAAGGCCAGATATCTGTTTCATAGTAGGCATGATGCGTTGGTCTCAATCGAATATGGGTCCAACTTACAAGACAGTTGTGAAGTGTATACTTAATAACCTTCGTCTGGCGAGGCAGAAACTGACACCTATTGGATATATAAATTATGACTTTATGTCAGATTTGTCATCTAGGAAATCGATATCAGGATTTGAGTTCATATTAGCAGGAGCAACGGTTAGTTAGCAAAGTGTGAAGCAGAAGTGCATCGCAAGCTTTACCATAGAAACTGAGTACATTGCAGCGTGCAAGGCAGCAAAAGAGGCGATATGGCTTAAGAAATTCCTTACAGACTTGGGTACATAATTGTGAAAATAGTGGAGCGGTAGCACAGGCCAAGAAGTAAAAACACCACCAGAAGGGGAGGCACATCGAGCACAAATTCTACTTGATTTGGTAATTTCAAAAGCAAAGGCGAGTAGCGGTGATATAGATTGTATCCACAGATAATGTTATTGATCCCTTTACCAAGGCGATATTTATCAAGGCATTTGAGCTATATGTGGACGCGATAGGAGTCAAAACCATTTTGCTTTGCTAGTATATATGAGCGATTGTTGGAATTAGTGTGTTCTATGCTTGCACAACTGTGTTTTGATCTATTAATAAAGGATGAATATTAATATTATATGATATGTATATCGATACGTAATACTGTTATGTGTTCTTAATAGAATAAAGAGCCATGGCTACATAGTAGTCCACATAAGTTAAAGACTAAGTGGATAGGTCCCATGTAACCTAAATCAATTCGTAGCTATGATCAGGTTGGTCACTTTATCATGTCAAGTTGTTGGGATAACAGAGCATGGGTACCTTCACCATGGTCATCACCAGGCACAGTGTTTATGGCCGAACAGAACCAACACAGTTCATAGATTGATGAGCAGACACCAGTACACTAAGTCATAGTTTTGTTTAGGGTAAAATGGTTCTAAACCCCAAGTAACCACAATTGGTGGGCAAACCAGTTGTGTGGTACTTTGGCACACAAATGTGTGAGGGTTCATTTACGTGACCTAAAACCATAGTATAATGGGTTAGCCGGCTGGCTATGCATCAGCATACTACTCCTGCATGCCATCCACACCCCTAACGGGAGGTACATTCCTTGGTGTGGCTCACATCATATTAAACCCAGGCCTAATGGTCATCAGTTGGATTACTAACCGGATCCAATTACTCAGCAGGGTAATTAGAGGTACGACGTGTGTAGTCATCCTGGAAGGAATCGAGCTATAAGAGCACTCGAGTCTAACGATATTCTTCACTGCTCGAGTTGCGTCATGGTACCAAGTAGAGGGATAGCGAGGTTACCACTACTAAGCGGAAAGCAAGGGTATATGCGAGAGAACATAGCTGGATGAATTAGAGTGCAGCATGCGTTGCACTCTAGGTGGCTACGCAGGTTAACTCAGACTTAGAGGGTCGATGGTATACTTGGGTAGTGTGTCAATCCAATCCAAGTTGGAAGCCATAAAACCCGGATCCTAAAGGTTCCACCTTATCCATATTATGTATAGTCCTCGAATCATCTCCTCATCTCATCGGACGTTGTTAGAGGAAGTAATAAGTCCAACCCTAGTACGCTATATGAGTTCATCGCACTAGTGCACGATAAATACATATGTGCATGTGTGTAATAGGGGGCAACATCGGAGTGGTATAGGGACACACGAAGTCATCCCCTCACCTTTAATGGGCTTCGCTACATGGGTAGATGCACCGGTATATATTGCGAGTTGACTAGTTGACTTTACTAGGGGCACCCTATATATTTACTAAAGGCACTCTGATAATAGTGAATTCACTAGTGATAACCCATGTAAGTACACCATGTGAGCCTCTATGTAAGGGGGGGTCGACCAACTAGTGCCACGGGAGATCGAAACTCAACCATAGACTAGAGTGGCCGACCCTAAGTATCAGGAGACAGGTTTGGTCGGCCCTCTCCTCCCCCTCTCCCCTAGCTTATAGGGCTTGCTTGCAAGCTTCAAAGGGAGGGGGCCTAAATTAAAGGGCATTGACTTTAGGGGGATGGCAACATAAGGCATATGTGTGGCCGGCCCATCGCAACATATAGAGGGAGAGAGAGCCAAAAGGGGGGGAGACCCTAACAACTTGCATACGCAAAAGAGGGGGGTCGGCCTCTATAAAGGACCAAAGGGGGAGGGGGGTCCACCTCTTGTTGCTTGTCTAGTCCCTTCTCTTCTTCTCCTCTCGTCTTGATCTCGTATCTTGCATGTGCGTGGGTTCGGACTTCGTCGCTACTTCCTCACGTGGTGTTTCGAAGAAGGAGAAGGGCCATTACAAGAAGGCACTCAGAGATCCTTGGGTAGCGTGATATATATCGTGTGAGATCGGGTGAACAAAGAAGGCTTCACCTCTCGCGTAACGTTGGTTTCTTCATGGGTTATCTTCCGTCTCCATCGACAAAGAAGATAATCCTCCGTGGTTAAAAGATCAGCGCAAAGGGATGCAATACTCTAACACGTAGATCTAGCATAGATTCAAATTGCATGTATGCTACATATTCATATTGCTAGATTATCGTTAGGGTGTTCCATTCACGTGCACACACTTGCATGCACATGTAGATTAGTTTCATTTAAAGTTTTAATCATGGAATGCACACCACATACGGTCTTTCGACTAGTAAATCGCTTCCATTGCTGGCCTCTACCATAGGATTTTTCCAACAAGGTCTAGGGTGGCGAATCCACCACTAGTCATGCATTGGTTATTATTATGCTAATTAGGAGTCTTTTAAATGCTTGAACGATCAATCCATCACGACCAAAGTCGTAATAGATCCCAAGAAATACTTGATAAATCTCAAAGGCATGGGCCATTTGTAGTCGGCATGGTCCATCCGTTTTGAGGCACAGGCCGTTTTCCTTAGGCATGGCCGATCTCATAGTTGGTCTATGAGTACGGTTATTATAAAAATGGATGGTCTCATCGTCACTTGCATGGCATGACCCGTCTACGATTGGCATGATCCGTCCTTTCGAGGCTCGAATAATCTTCCCAAGGCATTGGTCATCCTTCAAGTGGTGATGAGTACTATTAAGCATGTGTATGAGGAATCTAAGTCCAATCTACTTTCAAAGCCTTACCTCATTTCCTCAATACAGAAAAAAAGACAAATAATTTAAATTGAGTGATGGAGCAACTATTCTCATACAAAGTTTAAAGCAAAAACATAAACTAATTAACATAACAATTAAACCAATACATGGGAAGGCAAAACCCTACAGAAGAGTTTTGTCATGCATGCTTTGGATGATGGCAAAGCTTCTGGAGTGAACCATGGTTGTGCCATCTATATCTTCTTCGCCTTCGGAGGTTTGCTCTTTTATTTTAACTCTTATGTCCTGAGTGTGAATTTTCTATATTAATATTAATAAAGATGACTTTGATTATTTCTTTATTAGAATACTGCTTTGGTATGTGTTGATTCACATATAATAAAGGACCCTAGGGAACGCAGTAGGCCACTAAGGTGCATGGTCGGTTCATACTTGGGAGATACAATGGACTAGTTATATGTAGACCTAGAATTAGTTCATAGCTCTGATGATGCCGATTTCTTCACCAGAAATAAGCTATTGGCAGGTAGAGGAAGTAATAAAGTCATCACCATAGGAAAGTTGGATTCTCAATAACCTGACCAAGCACGATGATCGTGTTGAATAGGAACCAAGATGGTGCACAGATCAGTGTATTAGAAACTAGTGCAAAAGCTATCTTACTAGTAGAGATAATCTATCCTCAACCCTGAGGGACCATGCACACTGAGCCAACCGACTGTGTGGTGCTTTGATGTCACTACAAGAAATAGGTTATTTACGGACGAAAATTTCAATTTTCGTCGGTAATAATATCTCTTTTACCGACGGAGACCATATTTTTCGTCGGTATTATAACTAAAGTTTTTATTATTTTTTTTGCATATTTATTACCGACGGTGATATACTATTCGTCGGTAAAACGTTTTTTACCGACCAAACTTTTATTTCCATCGGTATAATGACTTTATACCGACGGAAATATAATATCCGTCGGTAAAGAGTAACGGCATACTTTATACCGACAGAAGATATATTTCCGTCGGTACAATGACTTTATACTGACGGCTAAATAATATCCGTCGGTAAAAAGTAACGACGAAACTCAGGGTTTTTACCGGGCCTCTGGAAAAAATGGAACCCTGTGTTTCATCGTCGCTTTTTACCGACGGATATTATTTTACCATCGGTATAATGACTTTATACCGACGAAAAAATAATATCCGTCGGTAAAAAGTGACAACGAAACTCAGGGTTTTTACCGGGTCTCTGGAAAAAATAAAACCCTGTGTTTCATCGTCGCTTTTTACTGACGGATATTATTGTACCGTCGGTATAAAGCTTATTTTTACCTACGGAAGTAAGTATGTCCGTCGGTAAAAACCTTGCGATATATTAACTTCAGCGATCCCCTTCTCTGTTCTGTTTTGACTAAACCCTATCCCGCCCCTCTCTCTTTCTCTCTCTCTAAATCCTCTCCCCTCCCCGGCCTCCCTCCCCCACTCCCCGGCCTTCCTCCCCCCTCCCCGGCCTCCCTCACGTCCCTCCGGCCGGCCACCCCTCCCCTCTCTTGCGCGCCGGCGAGCTCCTCCTCCTCCTCCTCCTCGTGGACTCCGGTGAGCTCCTCCTCTTCCTCCTCCTCCTTCCTCTCCCCCCTAGTTAATATGCAAAGTGAATTTTAGCTCAAAAATATTTTGCCCCATTGAATTTTAGCTCAAAAATATTTAGCTCAAAAATATTTTAGCTCAAAAATATTTAGCTCAAAAATATTTTGCCCCCTAGTTAATATGCAAAGTGAATTAATTATACTTTGTCCCCCTGAATTTTAGCTCAAAAATATTTAGCTCAAAAATATTTTAGCTCAAAAATATTCAGTTATAGATATAAACTATTTTTTTTAACAAATACATGTTAATTGCAGGAGCCGGGCGGCGTCAGGGGATGAGAGCACCAGCGTTGGTGGCGGGCCACGTGGGGTGGTTGAGATAGGGCATGCTGATTCTCTCAGTTTTAGATTGCGTAAAAATTATTTTGTAATATGTGGTTATTTTTTGTTCTTGTCTATAATTGCCGGGTATTGTGGTAATATTTGCTAATTTGTTGTAATATTTTATAAATTTAGGTAATATTTGATAATTTGTGGTAATATTTTATAAATTGTGGTAATATATTGTGGTATTATTGTAAATCACAGGAATTAAATAATTTTAAAAAAAACATACTTTTTATCGATGGAAATTAAATATTCCGTCGGTAATAATCTTTTTAATTTTTTTAAATTATTAATCAATTCCCGACGGATAATATATATCCGTCGGTAATATATATATAATTACAGACGGTAAAGTACAGATCCGTCGGTAATATATATAGAATTACCGACGGTAAAAATAATAACCGTCGGTAATAAGCTTATATATTACCGACGGATAGTTATTATCCGTCGATAATAATATATTATATTTTTAATTAAGTATTTATATATTACCGACGGCTATAATATTATCGTCGGTATTAAGTATTATTACCGATGGAAATATTTAGTCCGTCGCATCTTTTTCCCGACACTTTTTTTCTCGACAAACTAGCGACGGAAATCTCTTCCATCGCTATAAATTATTACCGACGGAATATTAATATTACCGACGGATATTGTCTGTTGGTAAAAACTATTTTTTTGTAGTGTGTGCTAATGTGTGCAGATCTTTCGTAGTCCAATACCACGGTATGTTGCGTTACCTAGATGGCGCTGAAGTGGCATGCAACCCCTACAGGTTATTTGACATCCAGAGTTGGATAGATATATTTTGATGAGCCAATTTGTTGACACAATTAACCCAGGCCTCGTGGTTGTCTATATGATTGATGACGTTCCGGAGGCTAGGCATAGCACCGGAGGTGTGTAGTATTATAGATGACAAGTTATCAAATCCTAGTCAGATAATCAATCAGGTCTGACGATGCTCCCCACCGCCCGAGTCAAATCATGGCACCAGTAAAAAAAGAGACTAAGGATTATCATAGTATAGTAGAGAACAAGGTTATGAGGGAGTAACATAAGTTTAGGATTACAAGAGTTTAACTCGCGTCGTACACTGGGTGGCTACGCGGGTTAATCAGATTTGGACTGATTAGCAAAACTTTCAGTGTGTCACCGAAATAGTTGATCAAGGATTCGGTTGGAGAAAGAAATCCTAAACCCTGAAACTTTCACCTTGCCGTTGTGTATATGAATTATTTTTCAACCCGGTTGGATACGTTAGATGCAAAATAGCGCGATGTAGCGCAAGCCCGAAGCCTAATAAACTAATTCATATGTGTTAAGGGGCCTTAGAGGTATTTTGGCAAATACTGAAATATGATTCAAAAAATATTGAATATGGATCTTAAAGTGAGTGAATTAATTCTAGGAGCTCATTGGCGCTGACAGAACTCGATTCTGAGTAGCGCACCTTACTCTATCTCTCTTACAGTGCTCTCCCTTCGTGAGGGCATTTTCATCCAAAGCATCAAGAAAGACAAGGGAAAGCCGTAACCCTAGCCTAGCCCCTAGGGAATTTTGAACCCCCTTCTTATGGCCATCATAGGGCCGGCCAAAAGTGGCTTACGCTTGTGTAAGCTACTTCGTGGCCACCCTATAAACGCATAAGGAGGGAGGAGGGGTTGGCCCTAGTGTCTCTCTCCCTCTCTTAAGAAATCCAACCCCCCTTTCCCTCTCCCTATTTGTGGTTTCGGCCAAGAAGAAAAAGGGCTGAAGGAGGAGATCTTCGTGGCTCACCATTGTCTTCGCTACATGTCATCCTCCGTCGGCATGTCGTTCTTGTACTTAGAGATAGGACATCGTGGGTTTCTTTCTTTGCAAAAAATAAGGTGCTATCAGTAGCATCCTCTCTGTTTACTTGCAGTTCGTCATCGATGATTGCTCTGTTTTTCTCGGATAAAAGATCCAGATGGTAGGATGATTCTAAACATGCACTTAACTAGATGCATGCATGTAGACCTCTTGTAGATTGCAATATGCCTCTAGGGTGTCCGCATATGTGCTCGGTTCATAGATTTGCATATAGATTGTTTTGAAGAATTAATTATGATGAAACATACACCATCCGATCTTCGGATCTATGTCTTTGCTTCCGCTGCGACTTTGGCACAAAGATTAAAATCCAATATCTTCTCCCCCAACAGCTGCACCATGAGCTTTAAAACAAGCCACATTGGCCTAGGGTTGAAGTCTTCCCTCCGATACATCTCGACCATCCATATTAGGTGACAAGGACGCTGGATTCACTGGGCCCGATCGATCGAAACTTGCATTTTTTCTGGTTTCCCTACAGAGCAGCAGCTTGATCGATCAGCACAGGATTCGATCGATCGGGATTTGTGTTTTCAATACCAACGGGGCTGCTGCATGGGGGTGTCCATAGAGATTTGGATTTTGCTTCTTTCTTCTGTGAGCTACCTATAGTTCCTCGTATTTAACTCATTTTTGCATTGTTACTCTGAATTACTGCAAGTTAAATTGACAGGCATAAGATCACATATATGAACACAAAGATGGGCGAGTAGGCATAGGTTTAGGAGTGTAAATATATGATGCTTTTATGCATCGATCATACCCCCAAACTTAAAATTTGCTCGTCCTCGAGTAAAGCAAGGAAAAAGAAACAATAAGTGATTTATCAAATTTACAATGAAGATGTGTAACAATATGAGCATGTGCATCATAGCATCATCCAAGTTACATAGTTTACATTGTACAAGAGTCAGCGGTTTTGTGTTGACTAGACAAAAAGGAACCAAATACTGACTAGACAAAACACTCTCGCGGTCACAGTCGTTCCCTCTCTTATTCCCCCGATCTCTCTTTCTCTCTCTCTCTCTTCCCGGTTCTCTCTCTTCCCCCGTATTTCTCTCTCTCTCTTCCCGATTTTCTCTCTCTCTCTCTGTCCGTCTCTCTCTCTTTCCTTCCATCTCTTTCTCTCTCTCTCTCTCTCTCTCTCTCTCTCTCTCTCCATCTGTCTCTCTTTCTCTCTCTCTTCTATCTCTCTCTCTCTCTCTTTCTCCCTCTCTCCGTCTGTCTCTCTATTCTCCATCCGTCTCTTTCTCTCTCGATCTCTCTCGCTCTCTCTTTCGGTCTCTCTCTTCTCGATTTTCTCTCTATCTCCATCCGTCTCTCTTTCTCCGCGTCTCTCTTTCTCTCTCTCTTCGCATCTCCATTCCACTCTCCTATCTCTCTCTCTCTCTTTCTCAGTCTCTCTCCCCCACGATCTCTCTCTCTGTGTTTCTTCAAAATCGGACCGGAAGGCGAACCAAAAAGGCATCCGGTTCGGCCCAAATTTGTTCAAACCTGTGGTTCAACCATTTGAACCGCATGAAAATATATCTTTTAAAATAGATATATACTAAATTATTCAATGGCAAGGTTTGATTCCTGGGTTAACATACAAACTGGATTATTCAAAGACTGAACTGAAACATATTCCAGTCCAAACTAGTTCAACCGCCCAGTCTGGTCATACAAACTGGTTTATTCAAATACTAAACTAAAACATGTTCCGATTCTGGTCCAAACAGGTTGAACCGCCCGTCCGGTCCAGTTTTCAAAACACTGCTCTCTCTGTCTCTCTCTCTCTTTCTCTCTCTCTCTCTCTCTCTCTCTCTCTCTCTCTCTCTCTCTCTCTCTCTCTCTCTCCCCTCGGTGGTACAAAAACGTTGTTATAACCGTGATACAATCTTAGCTGGCATCACGAATCAATCAGAAATGCTGGAGCCAACACCTCTCTTCACAATAGTCATTTAAATCAGAGAAGCTGACAGGTGCAGTTCGGGCTGAGTGCGATGCATCTGTTATGGTGGCTGCCATCGTGTGGCTATGATGCACCACGAGAGATGCTCAAGCGTTTGTTATTGATCCGTGATGACAACTAAGTGATATCATGGTTATATGAAAGATTGGGAACCCAAATCTTCTGCTGCATTTCTCTTGCCCATCGTCTGCCCCCAAAGTCATAGTCGTATGTTGCACCCAGATTCGACCGGTGCATCGCACTCATCCCAACCGGTAGGCAAATGGACGACAATGATCAGGTTCAACCTAGAGCATATGTCGGGGGGCCAATCACATCTGTGTCTTTGCCTGTCGGTTCAGATTGAGTGCGATGCACGGGTCGGGTATGGGTGCAATGGACGGCTATGACTGGGGGGGCAGACGATGGGGCAGAAGATTTGGGTTCAGGGGTTGGGGGACGGGCGGGGGTGGGGTGGTGGTTGCCCGCTTCGTGCCAATCGGGGGGTGTCTTGCCGCCGAAGGCAGCCCACTACAGTGCCGATAGGCACGGGCATGCACTAGTAGTATATATTGTATGAGCGATATATCTAATTTGCAAAAAATTGTGTCGACCCAAATAGGATTCCAAAATATATACATCGTTCAATCTAGATCATATCATATATACATCAGGATGTTTGCGTGATCTTACTTTGTGTAGTGGTGTACTCGCCTAATCCTAGTAGGCTAATATCCTATTTTTAACTACACATTGATCAGAATCACTTGATTTTTGCTCAAATAGTGAACGGACCAGGTTCACATGCATATAAATATATATATTTATATAAAACATATGTTTGCATAAATTTAGGTATTTGGTGTGTTCGTGCAATGTTCAACCTTCTTAAGCATTCTACGCAGCCCATTTATCAAATTTTCTGATCAATGACTTCCTACCCAGATGGCTTCGGTGCATTGGCTATAGAGACACCCCAACGGACCAACTAGCTTAGGCTACAAGGTTAGACTGGATCACCTTAGCTGCCCTGCTTTGACTACTTATTGTTTGATGCAAAACTCAAACTTGTTAGGATGGATGCCCTTATTGCTAGACGATAATCAAGACCTAAGCAGGTTACCTCATCCTAAGTTTTAACTGTATGATGCGAAACTCTAGCTTGTTAGGTCGGATACCCTAGTTACTATATATATATATATATATATATATATATATATATATATATATATATATATATATATATATATATATATATATATATATATATATATATATATATATATATATATATAGAGAGAGAGAGAGAGAGAGAGAGAGAGAGAGAGAGGGCTGGGTTCCTATGACATGTCATAGGGAGTACCCTATGACATACGGTTAATTAGTAATGCTAGAATGTTTAGAATGTGCTGAATTTTTTTGAGGGTAATCACCTTACCTTAGATAGAATGTCCATAAAAAATCAAAGCATTCTAAAACTTGTTGGGGCATCAAATGCTAGAAGCTTTATTGGCCATCCATTTTAACCGTTAAATTGAAAATCATATTTGATGCCTCTAGAAGTTTTAGAATGAGCCGATTTTTTGCGGGGGACCTATCTGAGATAGGGTGATCATCCTCATAAAAATTCAGAACATTCTAAATATTCTAGGGTTACTAACTCACCATATGTCATAGGGTACTCCCTATGACATGTCATAGGAACTCATTTCCCATATATATATATATATATATATATATATATATATATATATATATATATATATATATATATATATATATATATATATATATATATATATATATATATATATATATATATATATATATATATATATATATATATATATATATATATATATATATATATATATATATATATATATATATATATACAGGAAAAAGGGAGCCTGCACCAGAGGTGCAGCGTTGTTGCTGCACCTCAGGCATTGTTTGGGGGTCCTAGAAGTTTTAGAATTTTGTGATATTTGGTGGTGGTGTTCTCTAGGGTAAGGTGATCATTCTTGTAAAAAATTAGTAAATTCTAAAACTTCTAGGGGGGTCAAAAGGTCAAAGCAAAATCAGCTGTCCGCAGTCATCGTTAAAATCTGAAGATTTTGCTTCGACCATTTGACCCCCCTAGAAGGTTTGGAATTTGAAAAAAAATTATGAGGATGATCATCTTACCCTAAACAATACCCTCACCAAATTTTATCAAATTCCAAAACTTCTAGGGAGGTAAACAGGCGAGAGGTACAACAACGATGCTACCCCTCAGGTGTAGGCTCCCCGCCCCCATATATATATATATATATATATATAGGGGCATGCTAGGCATGCGGTAAGTATGGCACCATACCGTAGCCGTCTAATGCACCCGCTGTGTGCATCGCATGCACGCAGCGGTGCATCAGACGGTTGTAGTGAGGTGCCGCACTTGCCGCATGCCGCATTATAGAATGCCCATATATATATATATATATATATATATATATATATATATATATATATATATATATATATATATATATATATATATATATATATATATATATATATATATATATATATATATATATATATATATATAGGGGCTTGTTATAATGCGGCATGCGGTAAGTGCGGCACCGCACCGCAGTCGTTTGATGCACGCGTGCATCACATGCACGCAACTGTGCATCAAACGGTTGCGGTGCGATGTCGCACTTACCGCATGCCGTATTATAGCATATATATATATATATATATATATATATATATATATATATATATATATATATATATATATATATATATATATATATATATATATATATATATATATATATATATATATATATATATATATATATATATATATATATATATATATATATATATATATATATATATATATATATATATATATATATATATATATATATATATATATATATATATATATAGAGAGAGAGAGAGAGAGAGAGAGAAATGCTATAATGCGGCATGCGGTAAGTGCGGCACCTACCGCATGCCGTCTGATGCACCGCTGCATGCATGCGATGCATGCAGCGCGTGCATCAGACGGCTGCAGTGCGGTGCCGCATGTACCGCATGCCGCAGCATAGCATGCCCCTATATATATATATATATATATATATATATAGGGGCTTGTTATAATGCGGCATGCGGTAAGTGCGTCACCGCACCGCAGTCGTTTGATGCACGCGTGCATCACATGCACGCAACTGTGCATCAAACGGTTGCGGTGCGATGTCGCACTTACCGCATGCCGTATTATAGCATATATATATATATATATATATATATATATATATATATATATATATATATATATATATATATATATATATATATATATATATATATATATATATATATATATAGAGAGAGAGAGAGAGAGAGAGAAATGCTATAATGCGGCATGCGGTAAGTGCGGCACCTACCGCATGCCGTCTGATGCACCGCTGCATGCATGCGATGCATGCAGCGCGTGCATCAGACGGCTGCAGTGCGGTGCCGCATGTACCGCATGCCGCAGCATAGCATGCCCCTATATATATATATATATATATATATATATATATATATATATATATATATATATATATATATATATATATATATATATATATATATATATATATATATATATATATATATATATATATATATATATATATATATATATATATATATATATATATATATATATATATATATATATATATATATAGAGAGAGAGAGAGAGAGAGAGAGAGGAATATGGCGTTGTATGCTCATGCAAAGAAGGCCTCAATGTATGCTCCTCTATTAATATACATAGAGGTTTTCGAATTTGCTAATTTTTTGTGGATGTGCTATTTATATTAAGGTGATTGCCCTCGCAAAAAATCAGCAAGCTAGTTTTAAAACCTCTTAGCATTTCAAATAAGCTCTTCTAATTAACAGTTGAAATGGACGACCGATAAAGCTTCTAACATTTTGATGGACCAAGATATCATTTGATCAGCCACGCCCGGGAACTGGGCACGAAGGGCGGCCTCCTAAAGTGACCGTAGTGGAGCAATCCTTTGTGGACCTCCATACGAAAAGCTCGAAACACGCCCATGGTACTTTCTACTATCTGTGTGAAATTGATTTTTGAATTCATTGTTTTCACCTTCGGCACTATGATCAATACACTTCTTGCTTATACATCTTGGGTTCCGTGCAGAGTAAGTGGTGATTTTTCTTCCTTAAAGAGACCTTTGTATCACATGTTAGATTTGTCATGTGGAGGGGGAGGTTCCCAAATTAGTTTTTGCCTATTTTGGTGGCCTATCTTTTCATGAGGGGTGTTAGGAAATTATGAGAAATTCAACCAGCCCCTAAATTTGAAAAACTCTATTTTTATTGGGTCTCTTCTAGTTGTGCCCTTCTGGTATCTATGCATTGTTTGTACTATCTTTTTATATCAGTGGTAGTATAGGCTCTTGCATCCCATGTAGTCATGCATTCATGCAGATCCTTTAGGGGAGTTTTTCAAACTGATGTTTGCTTATATTTAATTCTTATTACTTTGGAAGAGGGGGAACTATATAACATCTCTGTGTATGTGAAGGATAAGAAACTAATAAGCCTGTCTATAAGTGTGTAGCTTACATGATAAGACTTAGCTCCTTTAGATTTGAGATCTTTAGAGTCTAGGTTTTGTGTTAAGAATTTGTAAACACATTCCATATATTGAGTCATGTAATGGTGAATATACTCAATTGGATAAAATTAAGCATTGTATTATGCCACCTGGCCTTCAAGTCTTGCTTTTAGTGTTTTGGCATAAAATTAAGGCAAAGGGGGAAATTCTTAACGCCAATAACGTACCACCTTGTTGGTATAATTTGTATTCACAAAACATTCTCAGTGCGTTCGAGTTGTAAGTTTGAGCTCTGTGTGTCCATGCGATGACCAAGATCCAATAGGTCAAGAGCCAAGAGTCAAGACTCCTGAGACGGTGATGCTAAGATGGATAAGGTGAGGTGAGGTGTCTAAGGTCACCGAGTTAGTCCCACATCGCATGGAGAGAAAGAGATCATGAGCTACTTATATAATTTTCCCTCCTAATTATAGAAGATGTGTTTTAATACCGTGCGCGCTACGGATTTCGTTAGAACTCAGTAGTTAACCGTGATAAGGCGAGAGTAGTACTAGGATGGTGACCCTCTTCGGAAGTCCTCATGCAGGCACAGGCAAAGCGAACAATATATTGTGTATTTGGGGCGAATGTTATAAAATGGTATCAGAGTCAGTTCTCCTCACTATGGGAGGGGGGAGTCTAACATTACACGTGGACGTGTAGCCCTCAAGGGGGTGGATTGTGATGATTAAGATACAACAGGCCAAGAGTCAAGACTATTGAGGCTATGATGTCAAGATGGATGAGGTGAGGTGAGGTGAGGTGTTCAAGGCCACCGAGTTAGTCCCACATCGCCAAAAGAGAAGGAGATCATGAGCTACTTATATAATTTTTCCTCCCAAACATAAAAGATGTGTTTTAAAACTGTGCATCGCGATAGATTTTGTAAGAACTCTATAGTTAAGTATGCTTGAGCGAAAGTAGTACTATGATGGGTGACCCCCCTGGAAAGTTCTCATGTGGGCACAAGCAAAGCGACAATATCTTATGTGTTTGGGGTGGATGTTACAGTCCAGATGTCTCAGTGATTCAAAACCCACGAAGACATCTTACTACATAGTTTTAGTTGAAAGATCGGGATTCCAGCTCACTCCTACCCAAAGATATATATCCTAATCTCTACTCTTGGGTAGTTTGGACTCTCCGTTCTCTGCTTAGGGCTTTAAGCCCATGGCCCTTCAAATTTTGTACGTTTATTGATGCTTTTGTGTGTTGATCGATTTTTTATTTACGCACTTCGAAATATGTTTTAAAAGGCTTTGCGCCAAATTTTTGAGTTTACATATCTTAATCGGTTTGAACTTATTGCATTTTGGTTTCAAGTTGCTGATTTTAGTTGTTGCGATCCCACGGTGGCAAAAAGAACATTGTATGCTCATGTGTGCCAGTGCATACTTGACTTAGTGCACACTGTGAATGGGAGCTATCGTCGTCATCTCTTTATGGTCTGCGGTCCGGTGCACCCTAGTTTGAAGTTTAGACAACCGAGGGAAGAGAACCAACATTGGAAAAAAAACCTCTTAAGTATTGAGTGTGCCTATCTTCACTATTCGATCAGAACCCAACCCCTAGCTGCTTGGCACTCTGGACTACTACAACAACGATCAGGAACACATAGACCCCTAGTGGGGTTCCCACATTTTGTTGAATCTTGGGTCCCCAATGGGGTCCGGACCGCTGTGACAATCGATCACAATCCTGACCGCCTTACTTGATGGTCTGGATCGTTGTGGCTTGGTCGATCACTATTGTATCCGGACCCCTCCTTAGGGGTTCCAGACTAGATCGAGATGATGCAGATCCGTTCGTTGCTTGTATTGGACATTTTTGGGCCATTAGATGCTTTGGATTGAGTGTTTTCTAGGGGTATCCAAGCCTAGGTGTATAGAGATGTTTAGAAGTAGTGAATGAGAATTTTTTTCCCTTTTTTAAAATTTAGAAACCAACCTCTCCATTGCTCTCATCCACTCTCCATCCTGGCACTGGGTGGCAATCCCAATAGGTTGCCTAGAGCCAGTGGACCTACATGAAGAGGAAAGGAGAGTAATGAGTCAGTGGTCAAATTTCATTAATGATCTTCAATAGCATCCTTACATAATACCTTTTCAAAAAGAGGAAAAATACAACCAGGGGAAGAGTAGAGGCAAAATTCTAAATTACAATAAAGTGCATGTGAGGCTAGAACATGAGCCGCCTGGTTAGAGTCTCTACCCACATGTCGAAGCTAGCTCATAGAAAGCAAACAACTGCAAGTATCTCATGCATTCCATAATAGCACTATGGATCTTCCAGAGAGGAGGAGTGTCCTCCAACAGGAGTGTAATCATTGAGAGATTGTCACCTTTCAAGATTACATTGTTGATCTTAAGCTGTAAGCAGAGCTTGATCCCTTCCAATATAGCCAAAATTTTCGCTTCAAGTGGGGATTGAGCAAGGAGTGGCTTACCAGAAAAGCAAACAGGGCTACCACTTGATTTGGTGGGTTTGCTTGCTCTTGAAGGAAGGGAGATATATATATTCTTCCCCATTTCGGCAATCTCTTGATTCTTTTGGCTCTCTCCTTCTAGTTTGTGGGCACAATTCCATAATTGATCGAAAATCGTTTGTGCTTCTAGGTTTGATTGCTTCCACTTTAAGTGCAACTGTAAATATTCCCTAGTAGCTTGAGCCAACCTTTGTTTGAGTAGGAAAATACCTTTTTGTTTGGCTCGATCTTCGACCTCTTCTTCTGAAGACCATAAGTTCCACAGGTTGGACCGTTCCTAGTGTTGGGGTAGAACATCCCTCGTAGAGCGTCCTACTATAGGGACTTGGGATAGAGAAATTCTTTAGGGTCCCATCGTTGTGATTTCGGTGGGATGGAATCATATGGTCTATCCTTAGGGAATAGGATGGTGGTGCATCGGGGCGACGAGTACCTGTGCGTCCATATACAGATTGAGCTGTGAAGCTAGCGGTGCTTATGAGGCCGCACGCAGAAAGCGAAAAAGTTTGCGGTTACGCCTGTGCATTGGGTTTTGGATAGCTTGCACCTCCGGTCGATTGTGAAACAGCAAATCGATCCTAATTTCCTAGACTGAGAAGAGCTTCTAGCTAGGAGAGAATTACGAAGTTAATGCTCTTTCACATCAACAAAATATCAAGAGGCCCTATTTGCAGCACCAATAATTAATTAAGGATGCAAAATAATTTCCTTCAACCCATCATTCTACAAGATCGGCTTTGCACCCCACTGGGTATTGTCTCATAATGGTGGAGAACCCATAACCCGAATGCATTGCAGAATTTCAAAAGCAGCGTCCATTCCCATCTATAAATAGTATGTAGACCTCCCCATCATGCACTAACCCACATACCGATCGAAGCCACCGATCGATTCCTGGAGGGTTAGTTACGTACGTACACTTAGTTTTTTTTTTTTTTCTTTGCACTTCATGAGTTTGGCCCATGCATGCAACGTCTTTAAGCTTCTGCAGGTATAGAGCAAGAATGATGAAGTTGGTGGGGATTCTTCTTCTTGGCGTGATGATGGTGAGTTCGAGCTCAGCGAAGCCGAGGAAGGTGCTGATGGATGCACCGAACGAAGCCCAGCAGGCAATCCATGGAGGTGGGAATGTTGAGGAGATCGGCAGCTTGGGTTACAGCGGGAGCACAACAAGCAACCATCACGCCATACCCAGGGGTGAGTATGACACATGGGTGAACGGCCCGGGGAGCCCGCCATGAGGATACGGTACGTGGTGATCGACAAAGGGTTGCGGCATGCCTAGGGCTTGAGCATGTCGTCCCAAGTTCACGGGACCCGTCAGTAGTTGTACTGTTGATAAATAAATAGTTGGTGATGTAATATATCGTACTGTTCATAAAAATAACTGTTTTGTCTTTTTCCTTTTGGTTGAATCTCTCTCTCTCTCTCTCTCTCTCTCTCTCTCTCTCTCTCTCTCTCTCTCTCTCTCTCTCTCTCTCTCTCTCTCTCTCTCTCTCTCTCTCTCTCTCTCTCTCTCTCTCTCTCTCTCTCTCTCTCTCTCTCGTTGTACTGTTGAAAAATAACTAGTGGTGATGTAATAATATCGTACTGTTCATAAATGACTGTTTTGTCTTTTCACTTTTGGTTGAAAATATCTATTTTCGTTTTTCCCAACTGATACCGTGGAGTGAACTATCCCTCAAGGCCATTCTACCTTGTTTGCATATGTGAATCCTGGATGTGAATATCTTATTTATGGGATTATGAAATTAATAAATAGCAGCTGCCGTATCCTCCATTTCGAACTCCGGACCTCTTTAAGTTCTAACTCTAGCGTCCTATCCTCTGACAGTCTTGACGGTTCAGTACACATAAAAAATACGCTCAAATTGATGATAATTATTCTTTGTTGTTGACAAATCAAAAGATCATCTTGTGTGATTTTTTTTTTTTTCAGAACCCCTCATAATTGATGGAGGATTAGAAAGTCCACAACAAGATATTATTAAAGCTCAAAACCTAAACTTGCCCTAGGTTACATGCAATGCAGGTATAGAGCAAGAAGGATGAAGTTGGTGGTGATTCTTCTTCTTGGCGTGATGATGGTGAGTTCGAGCTCAGCGAAGCCGAGGAAGGTGCTGATGGATGCACCAAACGAAGCCCAGCAGGCAACCCATGGAGGTAGGAATGTTGAGGAGATCGGCAGCTTGGGTTACAGTGGGAGCACAACAAGCAACCATCACGCCATACCCAGGGGTGAGTATGACACATGGGTGAACGGCCCGGGGAGCCCACCATGAGGATACGGTGGTGATCCACAAAGGGTTGCGGCATGCCTAGCTAGGGTTTGAGCATGTCGTCCCAAGTTCATGGGGCTCGTTAGTAGTTGTACTGTTGATAAATAACTAGTTGGTGATGTAATAATATCGTACTTTTCATGAATTACTGTTTTGTCTTTTCCGTTTTGGTTGAAAATCTCTCTCTCTCTCTCTCTCTCTCTCTCTCTCTCTCTCTCTCTCTCTCTCTCTCTCTCTCTCTCTCTCTCTCTCTCTCTCTCTCTCTATAGCAGTTGTACTGTTGATAAACAACTAGTCGGTGATGTAATAATATCGTACTGTTCATAAATGACTGTTTTGTCTTTTACCTTTTTATTGGAAATATCTCTCTCTTCAGTTTTCCCAGCAGCCACCATGGAGTGAACTATCCCTCAAGACCGTTCTGCCTTGTTTGCATGTGTATGTGAATCCTGGATGTTGATGTCTTGCTCACATAATTATAAAATTAATAAATAGCAGCTGCTATCTCTCTTATTTCGATCTTCGGACCTTTTTAAGCCCTTGATCTAGCGTCCTATCCTCTGACTGTCTTGCCAGTCCAGCACAAAAAAAAATACGTTCAAATTGATGATAATTATTCTTTCTTGTTGACAAATAAAAAGGTCATCTTGTGCAAATTTCTTTTTTTTGATAACCCCTCATAATTAATGGAGGATTAGACAGTCCACAACAAGATATTATTAAAGCTCAAAACCTAAACTTAACCAAGGTTACAAAAGTCTCTAGCCTCACTAGGCAAGGAAACAAATAAGAAATATACATGACACTCTTGATCTAATCCTACCAGTTGAAACCTTTGCAAGAAAAATCCAACTGATGCACGCCAGCCATAGTGACCACAAAATGACCATCGCTAGCAGGTCCCTCATGGTCCTGATGCTCCTCTTGACTCTTCTCCCCGTCCAAGTGGATCACAATACAAGAGATTCGACGGGTGGGATTGCACCCCGCATAACATCTTGTTGTGGAATAAAGATGATCGGGAGAGAGATAGCTAGAGTTAGCCATGACAAGACAATTTCATTTCCTTTAATGTGATTCACCCATGGTTGGGTTGTATTCATGAATACAACATTCTTTCTGGTAACCGTAAAATACGTTTTAGCGTTTCGATCCGTCTGACCATCTGTCACGCTCTTGCACTCCAGTCCATCATCCGTCAACAGCCTGTCGATGATTTACTGCAACATCGTAGCCAATACGTACTCTGCATTCGACGCCTCTTGCATCCATCGCCCCAACACTACCTTCCATCAATGGTACTCAACACTAGGTGCCCGTCAGCATCTCCTACAGCCACCCATCGGCTGCTCTATCAGGCCACTCATCTATGCTAGGACAAGCCGTATGTCGGTGACTCTACATGCATGTTGTTAATAGCAAATGTGCCTGTGGCCTCCTGGGCCTATGCTATCGATCACGGATCATCGACCAGGCCACCCATTGGTGCCTAGAAGCGACCTATATATCGGTGACATTACACACAACTACTAGCAACGTGCTCATGGCCTCTCTTAGGCCACCCCTCAATCATGGAACATCCGTCGTCCATCGACAACTCTGAACACTGCTGATCGCAGCTGTGCCCGCTGCAAGTTCTGTGTAGCCAGTGCTTTGTGTGGTCGTGTCTCCGTGCACTATCAACTGTTAGAGCAACGGGCTGAAACAGCTGATGTGGCACTGTGATTTGACCATATCGACTTTATTACCTGCAGGGTCTATCACTCCATAACCTATCAAGTGGGGCCCACTTTACGAATTTAGACTCGAGTTTTTTATTTTAAATGCTTACTTCTTACTAGTAGGTACGGTCCAATCATTGAATGCCACATCAATTGTTGGGGGCTCGTTACTCCTATCAGCTGTTAGAGCCAAGTATATTGTTCTCGTGCACCTATTCTTGCTTATAATTATCCAGGACTTTGTTGAATTTTTTCAACGTTTAATCGATATTATCATCATTTCTATAAAATTATAATATTCTCATCCTGTCAAAATATTTCCACATAAAATTTTCATATCGTGAAGTAAGTAATGAAATATTTGTTGAAATAAATGCTCTATTTAATTGTTAATAGACGGGGCCCTAACCAGCTCACTTTTGGCAATTTGGTGGGTGGAAGGCCGATGCCCTGCTAGATCAATGTCTCATATGCTCAACTTGTGGTATCACTATTGGGATTAGTGTGTCCTACATGCAAATTCTAGTAATGACGATACTTGATTATGATCACATGATTGACACTCACACATCATAGTACATGAGATGCATAAATCTAATAGTCCATATTAGTGTAGTTGAGGTGACTTAGGTATATGGTTGAGATCCGTATATAGGTGATGTGAGTCACCATACACACTCATGTATGTTCGCAGTCGATTGCTAGACTAGACACCTAGAATGCAAAACTCAACACCTAACTTGCAAGACTGTAACACAATAACCTTCTCCATAGGAGAAATGGTCTATCTCGACCATTGGTATGAGATACCAAGTCATGTTGTGTTGATGTAACCAAAATGTATCGAATGGAATCAAGAGATAAAACCTATCTTAACAACTGTCACTCAAGACCATAGGACATATACTGCTAGTTGAAAAATAATAATTCTAAAATATGTTATGAACCCTTAGTTTATTGTTCATCACTTTGACCTGCCAAACAGTGTGATTTATCGCAAACCTAAACCTAGGTAGATTAGGTGGTTTACATTAGACTTTAGGAAACACAAGCAATCCATAGGAATTTCATATTCCCTTAAGAGAACTAGGTGTCTCGATCATTGATTGACTCTCATGGAGGGTTGATCACTAAGGCTGACTAGCCGTACTCGTACTAATTAAGATAGTGATCACAAAGTTTTAAGAAGTCAGAACTCAAGTGGGTGAGCTAATATGAGAGGGACAGTCGATACTGATCTCAGTTAGTTTCATGGATACTAGATGAAAAAGGTTCAAGTACAGCATAGTACTTGCATAATTACTAATAGTCTCAGAGTGCAACAGTGCCTTAGTAGTGGTTGTAGACATTATTCACTGGTATGGCATAGGCCATGGCACCAGTGGGAGACAAGGTTATCAAGGTCCCGAAGATTCAAACTCCTAGTCACTACTAACAGCCAGCAAACCTGATTTAGTACCGTTAGGGTTTACTGATAGTGGGTAATACCACAGAGACCGATAAATCTAGGGGTAAGTGGATCAGGAGTTATAGCATAGGTTTATCTACACGGTTCCTTTCTAGGGCCCTCACGCAAAGAAAATCTAGCTTGATAAGGGTTCCTCAATGGGACCCACCTGGTGGACCCTAAATTTGTGGAATGAAGATATGAACATTGTAATGTGGAAGTTAGTCATGTATGATTTCTATGGTTTACTTTGATTACTAGGTCTTTACTAAGTTGACCTTCTTCAAAAAAGTCGTGAGTGTCAACTAAGGGCTAAGTTGAACCTTGGTTATTCTAGAAGAAGTCATTAGAGCCTAGTTAAATGGATTTTAATGACTTACTAAAAATATAGAAGGTATCATAAATGACTCGGGATGGAGTGTGACTCCATCTCTCTCTGGTCGACATCCTAGCTGGTGGACTAAGGAGATAACCCCTGAGTGTATGGGTATTATCGTAATTGTCCAAGGTGGATGTTAACAAATAATTAATTAATAATTTTCTCTTATTAGTTGCCTAGTTGGACTAGGAGAAGCCATGACGCAAGTTAGGGTTTGACCGTAGTCAAATTGGACTAATAAGTGCACAAGCCTTTCTCGACTCAAGTGGGTGCCAGAACCTATGGGTGCAACTTGGATGTTTTTGGACGCCCCCTATGGGTGCTACCCATGAGAATTTCAGCTAAGGGATAAACCCTAGCCAAAATCTTTATTTGGTAACATCCATAGGAGGATATAAGGGGAGATATTTAAGGGATCTCTATCCCCTTATAATAGAAACCCTATCTAGGGATTTCAGCCTATAACAAACCTTAGATGCCCCCTTTGGCCCCCAATCCAAGCCCAAAACTATATCCTCCCTCTCCCTTTGAGAGTTTCATCTAAGAGAGAAGAGAAGGAAAGAATGAGAAAAAGAAAAGAAAAGAGAACGAAGAAAGGTCTTCCTCTCCTTTGAGCTTTCATACGTCGGATTCGTTCATTTTTATTAAGCATTCTTTGTGAGGATATAGGTGAAGGAGAAGCCTTTCACAAGTCTACCATCGTGGCTCGTGTGCTTGGGATAGGTGTTGAATCAAGACGGTAGCGAGATCGTAACTTCATCTGCAACCTTCGTCTTTATTAGATCTACAACCTTAGGCATCTATAAGACCTAAGAGGTAAACTTCTAATAATTCATAGATGATGGTAGCCATTATAATTTATTATTCTAAGACCTTCATAATTTATAATTAATTATTATTTAGCTATGGTGTGAATTTGGTTTTGATTTGACATGAAAAATTTTACATCTCAACTTTTTACCGGATAGTCAGAACCCTAATTCTTATGTCATCTTTAGGATGCCAAAACACGCTTTCACCGAGTTCTCGACCCAACAATCACTATATCGTTTGGACAACTGAAGTTGATCGGAATACCTACCCTCACCAACTGAGCCCTATGCCAGCTCAGATTAGCCATAAGAAACCTATGCGAGTTTGGATGGGATGATGAAGAAAATATGTTATACCATCATCATCAGTGAAGATGAACCAGTAGGCTATGATGAGATTGTGGATAGTAGCGAAGGGCAGGGAAGATAAAGGTCATGGAATAAGAGATGATGTAACATCTACCCCAAACACACAAGATATGTTTTACTTTGCTCGTGCCCGCACAAGGACTTCCCAGGGGGGTCACCCATCCTAGTACTACGTACTCTTGCCCGAGCACGCTTAACTACGGTGTTTTTACGAAATCTGTAGTAGCGTACAGTTTTAAAATGTGTTTTTCTATGTTTAAGAGGAAAAATTATATAAGTAGCTCAGGATCTCCTTCACTCCAGGCCATGTGGGACTAACTAAGTGGCCTTGGATACCTCACCTCATCTATCTTAGCATCACAGCCTCAAGAGTTTTGGCTCTTGGTTTTTGGCCTATTGGATCTTGGTCGTCACAATCCACCCCCCTTGAGGGCTACACGTCCACGTATAGGTTTAGACCCCCACCCCCCCCCCCCCCCCCAATTGCAAGATGAACTGACTCTGATACCATTTTGTAACATCCGCCCCAAACACACAAGATATTGTTCGCTTTGCCTGTGCTCACATGAGAACTACCCAGGGGGTCACCCATCCTAGTACTACTCTTGCCCGAGCACGCTTAAATATGGAGTTCATACAAAATCTATAATGGCACATGGTTTTAAATGTTTAGAATGGAAAATTATATAATTAGTTCAGGATCTCCTTCTCTCTAGGTGATATGGGACTAACTCAATAGCCTTGGACACCTCACCTCACTTTATCCATCTTTATATCACAGCCTCAAGAGTCTTGAATATTGGTTCTTAGCCTATTGGATCTTGGTCGTCACAGATAAGCAGTCTCCACAAGAACTCTATCTAGGAGTTTGTTACGAGGCCCAAGGGAAATAAGGTTATGAGCTACAAGGAGCTCTTAGAAAAAAAGGATGATATGTAGAATGAAGACCCAAAGTTCTTGGCACGTTTGGTTGCGAAATGGTTTGCTCAGCGGAAAGGAATTGGCTATGAAGAAATCTTCTACTGTAGTTAATAATACCTCTATTAGACTGCTACTGGCTTAAGTGGCGCATCATGATATTGAGCTAAAACAAATGAACGTGAAGACTTTCTTCATGGAGATCTAGAATAAGAAATTTATATGTCATAGTCAAACGGGTTTGTGGAAGAAGGCAGGGGACTACGTGTGATTAAAGAAATCAATCTACAGATTCAAGTTATCACCGAAACGGTGGTATATGTGCTTCAACTCGTTCATGATCAAGATTGGTTACTCGAAGGGGATGTATAACTGTTATGTAAGTCTGCAGTCGCACTTTTTAGGATGGAGAAGAAATGACTTTGAAGCTCTATGTCGATAATATGCTCATCGCATGTTGTGCCATTAGGAAGATTGTCGGACTCAAAAGGATGCTGAGCAGGGAGTTCGAGATGAAGGATCTCAGATCAAGGCACGAGGAAGATCCTCGATCAAGAAGGACAAAAAGGCCAAGAAGAACCTTTCCGTCGGTAAAATATATATTTTTACCGACGAAAATTAAATATTTCGTCGGTAAAATACCTCTCTTTTGTAGTGAGATTTGGTTGTCTCAAGGGACCACATCAAGAAGGACCTTGAGAGGCTTAACATGAAGGATGCAAAGCCAACTTTTACTACACTGGCTTTGCATTTCGCCCTGGGCAAGAGGCAGTGGCCGTCTATAGAGAACGAGATCTAGGAGATGAATAAGACAGTACACCAGCGCAGTAGGATGTCTGATGTATGTGATTGTTTCAACAAGGTTGCATATGGCACTAGAGGTGGGTCCAGATTCATATCAAATCAGGTGAAGGTCCATTGGCAGGCTATCAAGTTGATCTAGTAGATCTTGAGATATCTGAATGATAGTGCAGACAGAGAGATCATGTTCGCCACGCAGAATAGAGAGATTAATATCATAATATACTCAAATTTAGACTATATAGCAAATTTGGACATGAGATCTGCTACAGGGTAAGTTTTCACCTACATTAGAGGACCGGTCTGTTGGAGGTCTATGTTACGGTCGGTGAAGACGCTCTCCACTACCAATGCGAAGTACATAGCTTTGATAGAGGCCGCGAAGGAGACCATCTGCTTGAAGGGCTTAGCTGGCAAGCTGGGGCTGAGGCAGAGCTCGATCACAGTACAGTGCAATAGTTAGAGTGTGATCGGTTTGGGGAAGACTCCGGTCTTCCATTTGAGAATGAAGCACATCGATATCATGTACTACAGGATCAGGGACTGACTATACAATGGAGAGATCAAGGTGGAGAAGATTCAAACATATGAGAATGTGTCAGACTTCCTCACAAAACTAAATACTGTTCAAGCTTGCTCCAACTTGTCTCTTCCTAGTGCAGCAGAGAGAGCACCTCACCATCTAAGGTGCGATGAAGGCGATTGAGCTGAGAATGTCTACGGTGGAGGTTCATTGGAACGAGAGTATTGGCCGGAAGTTCATCACCAGGTGGAGTTTGTAGGATTTTTGGCTCAGTTTCGGCGAAGGAATAGTGACATGCACAACGGCGGACCCGGGCGTGTGCTACAAGAAAATTTTGCCCTGAGCGCCAGCTGTGTAGCACCCGATCACTAATGAGTGAACGGACGGGGCAGAACTCTCTGGATTTCACCCTAGGCGAAATTCTAGCACCCAAAGCGAATATAGTGTGGCAATTTATTCCTGGTTGACGGCACCCTGGGCGCCAGATCGGGAGGCTAGGGTGTAACCAACATGAGTTTTGCGGTTGTGTTTGCACTGGTTGGAGCCTTTCAAAGGGATTTTCTCCCTAGGGTATGAAAAGTGAGCGCCATTGTGGTTGACGGCTATTATAGGGGGTGTTTCTTTGGAGCTTTTCCAACTTGTGTGAGAGATGAAGAAGACATCAAGGATCAATAGAGGAGGATCATCTCCTTAAGATCCAATGGAGACGAGGAAGATAGAGGAGGATTGTAATCTTCATTCTAATTCCATTGCTCCATGGGTGATGACCGACACTCGCAGAGGTAGGGATTTTCGAGCTGTGTGAGCAAATTTTCATGTGTTGTGTGTGGATTGTTTTCTTCTTTATTTCTCTGTGATTGTGGTCATTTGTGAATTGAATCGATCCTTTTATTCGGACCGTTGGAGATCCGAAACCCTAAATTATTTCCACAAGTGCAAGGTGGTGTATCGAGACCTCGATAGGTGTATTAACCCCACCAACAAGCTAGTAGTTTGTCCAAGTTGACGAACAAGGGTTTTAATGTTGTTGGTGCTGGTGGCATTCCTATGTGCCTGAATGTTGTGAGCTCCACCTCCAACTTGCCACCATTGTGGTTTAAAAGGGCATGTTAAATCGCACTATCACAAACTAGGGTTGTTTGGAGTGAGCCTACTAAAGAAAAATCTTAAGACTCAAAGAAAGATAATAGTCAGATCAATCGAGGAAATGTTTCCAACAGGAGCTAGGTCCCCCAATCCTTGAATTGTAGTCGTCGTATGATCGTCGGTCATGAATCTCCATTGCTCCACTAATTTCCTACACTGAGAAGCATCTAGGAGAGAATTAGGAAGTTAATGGTCTCTCACATCACCCAGCAAATCAACAGATCGACCCTATATGCAGCACCAATAAGGATGCAAAATATTTTCCTTCAACCCATCATTCAGTGAGATATGGTTTGCACCCCACTGGGTATTGTCTCTCGTGTGGGTGGAGAACCCATAACCGGATCGAATGCTTTGCAGAATTTCAACCCCATTCCCATCTATACATAGTGGACCTCCCGGCCTATTAGTTACCTACACTTAGTTTTTTTTTTGTTAGGAAGTTGCACTTCAGTTTGGCCCATGCAATGCAGCTTCTTTAAGCTTCTGCAGGTATAGAGCAAGAAGGATGAAGTTGGTGGTGATTCTTCTTCTTGGCGTGATGATGGTGAGTTCGAGCTCAGCGAAGCCGAGGAAGGTGCTGATGGATGCACCAAACGAAGCCCAGCAGGCAACCCATGGAGGTAGGAATGTTGAGGAGATCGGCAGCTTGGGTTACAGTGGGAGCACAACAAGCAACCATCACGCCATACCCAGGGGTGAGTATGACACATGGGTGAACGGCCCGGGGAGCCCGCCATGAGGATACAGTGGTGATCGACAAAGGGTTGCGGCATGCCTGGCTAGGGTTTGAGCATGTCGTCCCAAGTTCATGGGGCTCCTTAGTAGCTGTACTGTTGATAAATAAATAGTTGGTGGTGAAATAATATTGTACTGTTCACAAATAACTGTTTTGTCTTTACCTGTCTGGTTGAAAATAAATGACTCTGTCACACAAGTAAATCTTCTGTCGCAATTAAATGTCGCAGTTTCAGTAACCGCTTGATCATCCGCCCTACAAACCATTACACCCATACCCGACAGATTAATCGCACTCCGTCCCAACCGTCAGCCAAAACCAACAGGTGTGGTTAAGACCGCGAGACAAAAGATTTGCGTTCCTACCCCAAGGGGTGGACATTACAGTGGCTCCTATATTGGTCTAGCCCAACAAGTCATCCGGAGTGATAATGTGAAGTTCACTATCTGCATTGAAGATTGCTCATAGAGAAACCTTCAGGGCTTGTTTGTGTTTCGGACCTGTAAAGTAAAGGCTAGTGTATCGGATATGGGCTTGTAAAGGGGTGTTTGGCATCATTCCGGAACGATTAATCTATTTTCATTCCGAATTCCATGATTTGAAAATAACGGCGCCCAGTAATCCAGTGGAATGAAAGACCCGAGAACTAAATGATATCACTCTGGTTTTTTCTATGCCAACCAGAACGTTGAACCATCAAATTGCATTAGAGATAGTAATTGATGGTAATAACCTAGGGGTGTGCAGGATCCAAACCAAGCAGATCAAACCGACCAAACAAAACCAAACCGACCAATTTTGATCGGTTTTGACACACTCAATGGATTGGATCGGATTGGATTTTTAAAAAACCGACATGATTGGATCGGTTGATAGCTTTGTAAATTCAAAACCCACCTAAACCGAACCAAACCGACATATGTATATACATATAATATTTTATTAAATATACCATATGTCCTCATATACCCTTGCTACCAACAACATTGCAATACTGTAGGATGACTCAAAAATCAGTTAAAAATCTTATTTAGGCCTAATGATTTGATAACAATTATTATTTTTTAAGTTTGAACTAGGTCCTAATAGAAGGGGTGGAGAGCCCAATAAAAATATGGTCCAAAGCCTAAACTGACCATCCAATCCAATCCAAACCGACTTTAATTGGATTGGATTCCAATCTTAGTTCGGTTTGGATCGGATTGAAAATCCTCAAAACCAACCAAGATTGGAACGGTTTGGGTTTTGCCTAAATAGGTCGGTTTTGAACCGATACACACCCGATAATAACCTCTTCTGGAAGGATAAAGGGGAACAGTTGTTCCATATACCAAACACCCCCTAAATCTCCTAGATCGACTAGTAATACTGATTTCCTTTTTGTTGTTTGTATTGAAGTAAAGCAAACCAATACTTCTGGACGGCTGTTTGGATTGACTAGTAAAGTAAATCAGGAATTAAATCTACGGTCACTAGCCATCACCATCCACCGACAACCCGTCGCCGGCCACCGTCCACCACCCGCCGCCGACCACCACCCTCGCATACCACCGGGGCGGGTGGACAACTGGGTGGCGGCAGGCAGTCGGTGGTCATATTGGCAAGGGTGGAGGCTGACGACGAGTGGTGGGTGGTGGGATGGCGGTGATACACGACGACCAATGGGGCAAGGGGGCGGCGACGGCCGATGGTGGTGGCATCCCTTGGTTCATCCTAGATTGTGACTGTTGAAACTGGGATCGCCACATGTCGCTCCCCAAATCGTCGAATCCATCACGGGATCCTCTTTCGATGGTGTCGTTGGCTGATGTGACATTGTCAATAGAGCCTTCAACTAGTAAATCAAAAGTTTTACTTGACTTTTTTGGCTATTAGTAAACCTCCTACCATTTACTTTACTAAACTTTTTGAATCCAAACACCAGCAAAGTAAAACTTTTATCCGATTTACTATACTAGTTAGCATGTTGACCGAATACAAACAGGCCCTCAAAGACGTTCAAATTGAGGATAATTATTCTTCATTGTTGACAAATAAATAGGTCGTGATATCTGTAATGATTTTAATTTTTAAAAAACTCCTCGTAATTGATGGACGGTTAGACAGCCCACGACGAGATATTATTAAAGATCAAAACCAAACTTTGACATAGGTTACCACTGTCTCTAGCTTCACTAGGTGAAGAAACAAACAACGAAGAAATAAAGATAGTGAAACTTTGTTTTTAGAGGAATACGAACTCTTTATAGGACCAGTGAGACTTTCTATTTAGGTTACCAAATTTGACATAGGTCCTATAACGAACTCTTTATAGGACCAGTGAGATTTTGTTTTAATTCTTGTAATTGGACCTTTTTGTTTTAGTGAAAGCTCTTAGCGTACTAACTCAGCCGATAAGGTTTTTCCCATGAAGAATTTCCTTGTAAAAATATTGTTATGTGTTTTTACTTATAGTTCGTGCATCATTTAGAGCCTTGTATGTTTTGTCCCTTAGGAACCCAACATGTCTCATTTTGTGATTATCAAGATACCATACGAGACAAGTAAACAATGTGTTTAATTTTTAAAAAACCTACAAGTGTTCGTCAGGGGTTGTGTAGGAGGTTTACTTGCTTAATTGAACAAGAGTATATTGCGCTGAACACATGGATCTTCCACCGATGACTACAGTTGTATCCCTAATTCGATCCTATCTCATGATTTCGAGAAGGAAGCAAGATCAGTGTTCTAGAAATTTGAGTATGTATCTCGGCATACTCCGGTCTACCACTGCTGGTTTTTGCTTTAATTTGTCTCCCTTCGTAGGATAGGATTTTCATGTGTCGATCTTGTGTTCAGGCTAGCTTTCGGGCAACTCATGGTTGCTCCAAAGGTTGTTCGAGGTGGTGGAGGCCAAGGGAGCAGGAGAAGTAGGAGATTGAGATTAGGTGGGTTAAATATTTTAAGATACGCATCAAAAATGATTCTTTAACCTACTAGGATAGAGTCAATGCAACAAACACCTCGAGGGGCCGGGTTGAATAGTGCAATAGTGAATTCTTGCCCTACCAATTAAAAATTATTGTGACGGATTTAGTTTATCATGCCAATAACTAAGTTGTCATGTGCATATACCAATTTAACATCATATGTCATGATAAAGCATCAAAGACAATAGCAAACCAATTGACACAGGATATTTTTAGGTGGTACATGAAATCACTACATTCCTCCGAGCAAGCTCGGATATATACCATGTGATATAGAAAGTTACAAAATTTGGTTCACTCAACCTGATGGTACAAAGTAGACTCGGTGTCCTACCTTCCAGGAGTATGTTGTTCGATCTCCACTTCCTCAGTAGCTTCAGATCCTCTAACCTCGATCAAGCTTCCCTTCACACTCGTGCCCATGACTCAATGCCTTGAATCGCTCCATTTTCAGGCGTAAAGACAACACTCTAGTAGCACCAGTTAAAATTCAATCCGACACACCGATATGGATGCCATAGCGCACCTTACGAGCGGCCTTACAAACCTTCGGATATGAAAGAAGCTAGATGAAGGTGATGGCTTTCTAGGAAATGAAAAGCTCAATGGATTAAAGGGAAAACCTAGATGGATCTTTCTAGATGATGCAGCAATAAAATCAATACAGTATGGAATGAACATGGATCAAAACTCTAAGAAAAACTCTAGGTTTTTCTCAAAAAGACATTTCCACACTTATGCATGAAAACCCAACAAAAACCTTAAACCCTAATAGTATAAGGGCTTATTTATAGTTAGAAATCAAGTAGAAACCCTTAAGGACTCGTAAAAATTCAGAACGATTTGGAGTTTGAATGGATCCAAACGGACCAAAACAAACTCAAATACGTAGGTTGTCTGACCTATATCGTGGGGTGGTTGCAGAGAGCACTGCTCTGGCCAAGGTTGCTCGATGATGGATCCTGGTGCTCATCAGCACACGTAGGTGCATGATGTTAACCCTTGGTGGGCACCAAGATACGGAGCGATTAGTTTTTTGTGTCTGGTACATATCAGTACGATCTGGAAACTCAACGAACAACCCTAAGATTATCCGGAGTCATTAAAAACAAACACAAGTTGCGGCCAAGTGCGATTCACCGATCAGGATTATGGGGGCTTGTGGTTGGGGGCTACATTATATAGCAATTGGAAGTTGGGCAAAGCACGCAGTTGTCAGAATAGCATTTTTCCCACCACCCATATTATCACACATGTTCCTACGAGAAAATTTTAAGCTACATTGGGGATGCTCCATATGCTAATTAAGTGAGGCATTGAACCGTTCCCTAGCCTATCGTGCATTGAGAAAATGAGCAATGTGATTTTATCCCTGTGTGTAAAGTACTAGTGGAAGCCCGTGCCGATCGACACACAGCGGGCGCCTTCGGCGCGACCAACCCCTTGCCCCCCCCCCCCCCCCCCCCCCCCGTGGAGAGAGAGAGAGATCGGGAGAAGAGAGAGAGAGAAAGAGAGAGAGAGAGAGAGAGAGAGAAAGAGAGAGAGAGAGAGAGATCGGGGGAAGAAAGGGAGACAGAGATAGGGTTGGCAATTTTGGTCCCGACACGAAATTAGCGACTTTTGGTCTGGGTTAAACGGGTTCGGGTCGTAAACGGATCGACACAACTAACCCGTTTAGTAAACGGGTCGGGTCCGGGTTTTGTCGCAGACCCGTTTAAGACCTGTTTAAAAATCAATTGGTCGGGTTGGGTCGGGTTTACGATGACTTCAACGAACGGCTGTGATCAGGACACTCATGATGGATTGTTGGAACGAAATATAAAATTTAAAAAAAAATAAATAAATTTAAACGGGTACGGGTTTAGGGTCTAGACACAATTATTTTAATGGGTCGAATCACAAAACCGGACTCGACACAAACACAACATGACCCGACCAATTGCCAGCCCTAGAGGGAAAGAGAGAGAGAGAGAGAGAGAGAGAGAGATCGGGGGAATAGAGAGAGACCGAGAGAGAGAAATCGGGGGAAGAGAGAAAGAGAGACGGAGAGAGAGAGAGAGAGAGAGAGAGAGAGAGAGAGAGAGAGATCAGGAGAAGAGAGAGAGACGGAGGAAGAGAGAGAATTAACGGGAGAGAGAGAGAAAGGGGAGACTTTCAAAGAAAGAGAGAGGGGTGGGTGCGATGGGAGCTGTAGTCCAAGAGAGGAGAGGAAAAAAGGGTTCGCTGTGATGCGGGTGAGAGAGAGTGTGTGCGATTAGAGAGAGAAGGAAACGGGAGAAAAAATTAAAGAGAAAGAGTTGTACCCGATTTTTAGGAAGAGAGAGAGGGGTTCACAAAAGATTTAGGGAGAGAAAGAGATTGGTTTAGAGAGAGAAAGGTGGAGAGATAGAGAGAGGGTTTCAATTGAGACGTGGAGTGGATCATGAGAAAGTCTGGGACATCATGCATCGGCTAGACACGTTAGAGAGGAAAAAAGGGACTGTTGTGATTGGGGTTTAGAGAGAGAAGGAAATGGGAGAAAGAGAGAGAAAGGAGTGGGGGTCGGGCATCAAGTTTAGAGATAGAGTTGTCATTGGTTAGGAAGGCTGATCAGTTGGACTGTTGAGATGAGAGATAAGGGTGGCTTGAAAGAGAAAATAGGAAGAGAGTGGATTAAGGAGAGAGGGATTCAGTTGTAAAGAGAGAAGTTATGAGTGTTGTGCAATTATGGGGGAGGGGGGACGGACGGCTGTGATCAAAGAGAGAGAGAGAGAGATTGGGGAAGAGAAAGAGAGAGAGACAAACAGAAAGAGAGAAAGAAAGAGATCGGGGGAAGAGAGAGATGGACAGCTGTGATCAAAGAGAGAGAGAGATCGGGGGAAGAAAGAGAGACAGAGAGAGATAGAAATAGATAGAGACTAAGAAAGAGAGAGAGAAAGAGAAATCGGGGGAAGAGAGAGATAGGGCGAGAGAGACAGACGGTTTTGATCAAAAAGAGAAAAAGATCGGGGAAAGAGAGAGAGAGAAATCAGGGAAAGAGAGAGAAAGATGGGGGGAGAGAGAGAGAAAGAGAGAGATCTGCTGAAGAGAGAGAGGGGGGCTGTGCAATTATAGGAGAGGGGGGACCACGCATTGGTGGCAACCCTAGGAAATTAACCATCGATAGGAAAAATGCGTGAACAATAGATTTAATACCTAATGCGTCATCAATTTTTTACATAAAGACCCTCAAATATGTTATAGATTTTTATTTGTTTACAATATGGTCATTTATTCATTTATTTCTTCTTCTCCTCAATTCCACCCGTCCATCTTAACTCCATTCATTCTCATCCATTCCCCCGTATCAAAATGAATCACACTCACCCTTACATCGACATACTCATTTTTATTTGAGCTTTTATGTATATGGTTGGACGGTCTGAAATATCTCTGGTATAGTGGCATGTTTGTAAATAAAACGAAAGCGTTGTAATATGTATTATAGATAGATCAGATGGCTCTCTATTTTTTGTGAACGGTTGGGATAACTCGCTTAGCATCCGGAGCAAAAATACCCCGTAGCAAAAAAAAAAAAAAAGGGGAGGCTTAGCGTTAAGTCCTTTTAGCAGATACTATATTAGCTAAAGGACAAGCCACGTTTCAATATTGCACCAAGTCCCTCCCGAACTTTGCATGCTACAGCAAGTCCCTCGTCTTTATTTACCCCCTCACGTGCTACAAATAAAGTATCCATTCGCTGGTTTGACACTGTGCATGTAGCGGTTGCTACAGTAATTTCGCTATAGCTACTATAGTGATTTCACTGTAGCTGCTATAGTGAAATCACTGTAGCAAGAATGTCAATTCGATTTGGTAAGAGTATTAATTAAGCGAATTGATCATTGCTACAGTGATTTCACTATAGCTGCTACAATGATTTCACTATAGCAAGAGTATCAATTAGCCGAATGGATACTCTTTTGAAGACGAATGGATACTCTTGCTACAGTGAAATCACTGTAGCAACCGCAACATGCACAGTGTCACCTAGTGAATAGACACTCTTGTTGATGACGAATGGATACTCTTTTGAGAGACGAATGTATACTCTTGTTACAATGTTTTCGCTATAGTAGCTACAGTGAAATCACTGTAGCAATCGCTACATGTATAGTGTTAATCAGTGAATGGATACTCATATACTCTTACTGGAAACGAATAGATACTCTTGCTAGAGTGGCAGTACTGTAATTTAAAGGATAAAAAAAGTCAACATTTTCGGTTAAGGACTTGTACAAACGTGTCCTTCAGGAGTAGGGATGGCAATGTAATGATGTATGGTGCGGTTTCGATGCGGTTTTGGGCGAAACCGAAACTGCACCGCCACACCGAAATTGTACCACACTGCGACGGTGTACTGTATGTAAAACCAAAACCGCACCATGCAGTGCGGTGCATCGCGGTTTAATATTATACTGGTCTAAACGGTGCGATTTTTTGCGGTTTTGGGCAAAACCGAAACCGCATCGCAACACCGAAACCACAAACCAAAATCGCATCGCATCACAATGGTTTTATATTTTGGCAAACCAAACCGCACCATGCGGTATGGTTTTCTGCGGTTCTCGGTTTTAAACCGCACCGTTGCCATCCCTATTTGGGAGGGACTTTAGCTATTATCCGAACAAGTTGTATCATTTAGCTTAAATAACGACCTTTGGAGAGGTTTAGGACTAATTAACCAAAAAAAAAAATTCACTGTACATTTTAGGTTTAATATATATATACACACACACACACACACACACACACACACACACACACACACACACAAAAAAAAAAAAAATGGAAGCCTCTCTTCCGTGTTGTGACACATGGACGTCTTTTAAAGAGCTAGAATTCTTCTTCCGTGTATGAATGCGACTCTCTTTTAAATCCATTTAAAAACCTATCATAAATATGATAAATTTTTATTCAATGGTATTTAATGGTCATTTGATGTTAATATCTCTCTCTGTAACAAGTGAATCACACTCACTTTAGATTTCACACTCTTCGAACAGTTACGATGTCGTCTTTGCCAAATGGCATGCATTAAGCGCATTCGAGCATTGCCCAGGTTTCTTCTTCTTTTGTGTGTGAACGTGTCTCTCTTTTAAATCCATTTAAAAATCTACCGTAAAGATGATAAATTTTCATCCAATGGCCATTTGATGTTAATCTCTCTTTCTTTCTCTCTCTCTCTAACAAGTGAATCATACTCATTTCAGATTTCACACTTCTTCGAACAGTTGCGATGTCGTCTTTGCCAAATGGCGTGCATCAAGCACATTCGGGCATTGCCCGGGTTTCTTACTAGTATCTATAATAAAATGGAAGCCTCTCTCCAATGTTGTAACAGATGGATGTCTTTAAAGAACCAGAATCCTTCTTCTATGTGTGAATGTGGCTCACTTTTAAATCTTATTAAAAACCTATCATAAAGATGATAAATACTCATTCAATAGGATTTAATGTTAATATATCTCTCTATCTAACAAGTGAATCACACTCATTTTATATTTCATACTTCTTCGAATAGTTGCGATATCATCTGTGCCAAATGGCATGCATCAAGCTCATCCGGGCATTGATGACAAAAATGGAGCCCTCTCTTCCATTCTATGACAAGTGGACCACTTTTGAAGAGTCAGAATCCTTCTCTCGTGTGTGAACGCAGCTCCCTCCTATAAATCCCCTTAAGAATACAATATAAAGAAGATAAATACCCCATGCAATTGTATTTAATGGTCAATTGATGTTAATCAGAAAAATCATTAGTAATATCTTTTTCTCTCTGAATCACATTTGGATGAGTGAATGCTTAAGATTGCACACTTGTTCGGACGGTTGTGATGTCGTCTTTGCTAAGTGGTGTGCATCAAGTTAATCCGGGCATTCTCCGGATTTCTTACTAGTATTATATTAATTTCCTTTGTTTGAACAGTTCTTCTAGAGGTTGTTACCGAAATGGCCACCAACTCTCAATTATTGTTGAGAATGGACTCGGTTGAGAAATCTGAACCAAAATGGCCTTCCGTATATGTGAAACAGCTCCCAAGATGACACTAAACTAGTGAAAAGACTATTTCATCCTTACCACTGTAAATACCCGATTGGGGCTAGGGGTTTCTACCGTTTCAGAGAAATCCCGACTTTCGCCTGGGTTTCACCTCGATCTTTCTGGTAAATCCTAACTTTCGCCTGGGTTTTGCCTTGATCAACTGTGGGTTTTCTACCCGTTTCAGAGAAATCCTGACTTTCGCCTGGGTTTCGCCTCGATCAACCGTGGGTTTTCTAACGTTTCAGAGAAATCCCGACTTTTGCCTAGGTCGCCTCGATCAACCGTCGGTTTCTTTGAAAGATCATCGGTTTCTTGAGGCTTCATCGGAAACTGTCGGCGGTTTCTTAAGGCTTCGTCAGAAACAGCCTCCATTTCAACCGTCGGCAGTTCCAAAAATTCGACCCCAAACCACCTCATCTCATTTTAGCCAGAACCTTTGCTAGTGGTTGGAGGGAGGTCGCCGGTAGTATCTTGAAGGCTTGGAATTCTTCGACAAAGCTTGCCGAGGTATGTTCTAAACCCAAACACTAGCCCCATGTTTTTAGTTACTTAAGTTATTTCTAACTGTCCTAATTTTTGATCTAGAATTTTTTTTAAGAACCACATTATATCTTAATTGGATGTATTGTTTCATCTGTATTTCACTCCCCAAATAGGCTCTTAATTTCTCTTAATTTCATCACAATTTTTATGAAATTATTTTTATCAATTGTTTCATCAATTTATTTATAGACAACCAATTAGGCCTTAATTTCTCTTAAGATGTACAACTCAATTCTCTTGTTAAGAAGTAATAGAATATTGTTTGTTATTCACCTCACTCAAACTATTATTGGTGTCTTCCTTTGGCTCTGGTTTGCTTTCAACACCTCTGTCCTCTCTTTGTACTTATCCAGGTCAGTTGGACTCATTGGCTTCAAAACAACCTTCTTGTTCCTGAAAATGAGAGCATATGTGCTTGCTTCCGCACGATGGCATACATCTCGCTCAATAAGCTAAGGTTGTCCAAGAAGGATATCGAACACTCTAATGGGGTTTTCATCGTACCAATAGAATTATTGTAAGCACTATAAGAAAGAGAGAAGATGCAATATTAGGTTACCAAAATGGGAGAATCTTCTGTCCAAGCCACCTTATATTGTTGAGGGTGCTTCTTGGTCAAGAAGTTAATTGTGGCGTCTGCCACGACATTGTGCAACTACCACCACATATGATGAGCTTGCGAGCTTTGTTCCCACAACGAACTAGCTTTAAAAATTTAGGAGTGTAATGACTATCTTCTTCCTTAGCTTTATGGGATGCGAGCCGATACGTCTAACTGAAGTGTCTGCTACATCCCCTCTAAAATTCATTGGTAGTTTCCTTGAGTTTCCACGTCATTCAATAAGGCGTTGACCCCATGAAGTTGCTTAATAATTTGAGATAACAACATATCTTATTGAGCTTCAGTCGGTCTCCCTCGAAAAGTCCGCCCTCATCACAGACAAGGCATTGATCACGTATGCGGGGGGGGGGGGGGTATGCGTGTTAAAAAGTAATTGAATAATGTTTGTCATTCACCTCACTCAAACTACTATTTTTTTGAACAAGTAATAGAGTAATATTTGTTACTCACCTTACTCAAACTATTATTTTTTTAAGAAATAATAAAGTAATGTTTGTCACTCATGTCATGAATTATAAATAATAAGATTAGTTTTTTGAGACAACCCATTAAGATGTATAATTGAGTTCACTTGTTAAGAAGTAATAGACTAATTGGAATATGTATGACTGTTTAGTCCATTTGGAATATGTATTATCCATTGAGAAATTGTATATGATTGTTTAGTTAAATTATAATCCATTAAAAAAACGTGTATGACTGTTTAGTCCATTTGGAATATGTATTATTCATTGAGAAAATGTGTATGACTGTTTACTCTATTGAGAATATATATGACTGTTTAGTCCATTGAGAAAATATAGTATCCAATTGGAATATGTATGATTGTTTAGTCATACATAAATATGTATTATCCAAATGGAATATGTATGACTATTTTATTGTATCTTTGTTACTTTGTTTGTAGATGGTTAAGAGAAATCATGATCATGGGTGTGGGCGTGACCGTAGACATGGATGTGGTGGTAAAAACCCTGCTACTATAGAGGAAGATGTGTTTAATATGATTATAGAAACTAATGAATGTGATGTGACGAAAACTAATAAATCTAATATGACAAATGAACCAAAGGAAAAGAAAAAAAAGATTGAAGAGGAAGAGAAAGTAGAAGAGCAAATTGAAAAGCAAAAAGAAAAGGAAGTGCCTACGAAGCTACGTGATAGATTGCATTATTTTGGTAAACCTTCTGCAAGGAACAGCATTAAGTACTTAAATAAAATTGAGGAGCACTTCAAGTTGATAGATTCAAAAAATAATTCTACAGATTTGATGGATAGGATGAGAAGGAATTGTTTTGGGTTCTTATTCGATTAGAGACGCAGTGCAAGAGCTATGATATCTCTAAATGTCATATATTATTTTTGACAAAGACACATGGGTGGTTTTAAGTTTAATTTGGATAGCCAAATTATTACGTTATCGCCTTTGGAGTTTTGTTTAGTCTCTGGACTTCGGTATTATCCTAGGGCTCCTCTTCCTATAGTAGACATAGGGTCAGACAAGTTGAGAAGTAGATACTTCTCACACGGGGATACTCAGGCCTCCTTAATGACTGCAATTATAGCAACTGGAGTTCCAGATGATGCAGTGAAACTGTCCTTGGTACTTATTTTGGAGAGTGTCATCCTTGACAACAACAAGAATGTGATAGTACCGGATAAATTTTTGAGATTGGTGGATAATTTACAAAGTTTTAATAGTTACCATTGGGGTACCTATCTTATAGCCATATCATATATGGGCTTGAAGGTGCAGTCAATATTGCAAAGTGACCATCAAAATATAATATTTTTGGATGCATGTATGTATTATTCTATATATAAACATATTACAGGTATTATTCTATAGATAAACAATTCATAGTATATATTATTTAACATTTGTATTAATATTTCTTTAATTATTTGCTATATGCATGGGCATTCGAACGTATTCCTCAACTGGAGAGTGTATGTGCCGATACTTGAGCAACCAAGGTGGCCGAGGCTCCTCAATTGGTATGACATCAGAGCATTATCACACCAAAGAATAAAAGATGTTGTGAATTCCAATTAAGTAAGTATACGAGTTTTGAATTGCTTAAATTAAAGTAATAGATGCATCATATAATTATTACTTTTTTTATCTGAATATATTTATAGAGTCGGATTTTGAATAAACTAACTCTCAGAGAAGAGTAGAAGGCAATTGATATATTGTAAGACTTATTTAGTTCCCCGGCTTCTCCCTTTTAAGGAAATAAGGGTGAGAAGTTGTTTTTGCTTCCACCAGAAAATAACGACAGATCCGATGAAAGCAGATTCTCCTCACCTAAGGAGAAATTTGAGGAAATATTGTTCTCACTTGAGGAGAAAGTTGAGAAAAGATTCTCCTCACTTGAGGAGAAATTTAAGAAAAAATTCTTCTCACTTAAGGAGAAATATGCAAAGATGATCTCCTCAATAGAGGAGAAACTGAGAGAAAGATCTCCTCAATTAAGGAGAGACATGGGAAGGAGTTCTCTTTACTTAGAGAACAATACAATCAATACAGCATCAGTTTAGACAGTTAGGTAAACCAATAATGATTCCTATATTTAATTATTTATTTACTTTTTGTATATATATATTTATTGATTATATGTTTATCTTGAATGGTATGTGCAGAAGGAGAAGGAGAATGAAGAAAAATTATCTTCACTTGATGAGGATATAGGCATCAAGAAGAAGAACGAGGAAGAGAAGGAAGGCGATGTAGAGGGTGATAAAAAGAGGAAAGAAGGAGAAGGGAAGGCAAAGGATAATAAAGATAAGGGAGGCAAGGTGAAGAGAAGAGAGGAGAATAAGAATAAGAAGAAAGAAACTAAGGAGGGAAAGGGAAGGGATCACAAGGAATGAATCATTGATGTAGATCTACTTTCGATCAGCAATCTATTAAAAGTTTTTACATGACAGCAGATGAAGAAACTAGGTCCACTAATATATTCTTCATATACCACCTACAAAAAGAATACTCTCCGTAAGGAAATAAAAAAAGAGGAAGACACGGGCGTGGATAAATATATCAAAAGACTAACGTCTGAAGAGCGAGAGTCAATGATAGCTTTTTTTTATGAGAATAAAAATAAATCATAAGTTATTCACTATATAATCCATTTTGGAAGGATAACATATTTTGCCTCTTAATAATTTATAGGATCGTTGTTACTATAGGCATGATGTTGTAATTGATGAGATTGCTGTAACCCCTCAATTAATTAACAAACTATATGAGAAAACATCATGGGTGATATGCGAGGTGAGTGTATATCAATTATCATTTTTTATATCTCGATATGTCATATTCAATAGTATAAAACTCTATATTGTTGTAGTACATTGACGCTTATATGTACTTACTTGAGGAGCACATATTAAGGAATCGGATCCCTAGTACATTCACCATTTGTATGGCTATGACATATTTTTTGGTATGTCTCTAATTCTTTATAGTATTTGTATAAAAAAATTTCTCAAAATTCAATTAGTATTTAGTATTAAATTATGAATTTCAGGCATTATATCAAATTTGCTATAAGAGTTGGAAGGACTATGTACAAAGCCACAATAGAAACCCAAATGATAATGAGTTTATGCATTCCTTCATCGTATCATATAGGTGGCTGAAAGTATTCGGGAGTTATATAAACGATGAGAAAGGGGATTTCATACCGATATGGCAGTATTCATACATTATCATCCCTATCAATGAAGAAAACCTCCATTGGTACCTTGAAATTCTCCATATGAAAGATCAAAAATTAGTTTTGTTATACTCTCTTTACATTGACTTATTTTCAAGTATAGTAGAAAACTCCAACCATTTTTAAAAATCCTACCAATGCTTGTGTATTCTTTGGAAGATTAAAATATTTTGATAGGTGCAAAATGGACGATCAAAAGTGGTAAAGATGACCTTCCTAGGAAAATGAATGGGTAAGTTTATATTGCTAAATGCTGAAAAATTATTAGTCCTTTTATATAACTAACAATTTTATATGTTATATAGGTATGATTGTGGTGTTTTTCTTATGACTTTTGTCAACTATTACAGCAGCAACCAAAAGCCAGATTTTAGTTAGGTATAATATTAAGTTATTTGCAACGTAGTTATATTTTAATAAATAAACTTGTAATCTAATTGTTTATATTTGTAGGTTGATATGACATCTTTTTGAAGGTGAATTGCATATCAACTCTTGCATCACTATATGGACTGAAGGATTGACAAGACTTGGTTATGTAATATTGTCAGGTGGAGTTAGGTGAAGTTTTCTAATTATAAACTTGACTGATATGGAGTTATATAGAGTTTTCTAATTGTAAACTTAACTGATATGGAGTTATGTAAAGTTTTTTAATTATAAACTTGACTTATGTGGAGTTATTTAATTATAAACTTGAATAATATTGTTATGTGGGTAATGTGGAGTTATATAAACTTGAGTAATATTGTTATGTGGAGTTATGTAATTATTGGTATATGGAGTTATCTAATTGTAAATTTTAGTAATATTGTTATGTGGGGTAATATGGAGTTATATAAACTTGAGTAATGTTGTTATATGAAGTTATATAATTATTGTTATATGGAGTAATATTGTTATATGGAGTTATATGAAGTCATATTGAGTTATATAAAATTTAACGAAAGTGGGACAAAATATAATATTTTGTCTATATTTCGTCTCGCTAAATATACAGTCATGGTTTACCCGAGACTGGCCAAGTTCGACCTGTGAGAAATTTGACGAAAGTGGGACGAAATAAAATATTTTGTTTGGACAAATACACAGTCATGGCTTACCCGAGACTGGCCAAGTTCGGCCTATGAGAAATTTGATGAAAGTGGAACGAAATATAATATTTTTTCTCAATAAATACACAGTCATCGTTTACCCGAGACTGGCCAAGTTCGGCCTGTAAGAAATTTAACGAAAGTGGGATAAAATATAATATTTCGTCAATGTTTCGTCTCGACAAATACACAGTCATGGATTACCTGAGACTTGCCAAGTTCGGACTGTGAGAAAATTTAACGAAAGTGGGACGAAATATAATATTTTGTCAATGTTTCGTCTCGACAAATACACAGTCATGGCTTACCCGATACTCGCCAAGTTCGGACTGTGAGAAAATTTGATAAAAGTGGGACGAAATATAATATTTCATCAAAGTTTTGTCTCGACAAATACACAATCATGGATTACCCGAGAATGGCCATGTTCGGTCTGTGAGAAAATTTGACAAAAGTGGAACAAAATATAATATTTCGTCAAAATTTCATCTCAATAAATACACAGTCATGGCTTACCTGAGACTGGCCAAGTTCGGACTGTGAGGAAATTTGACGAAAGTGGGATAAAATATAATATTTTGTCAAAGTTTCATCTCGATAATACATAGTCATGGCTTACTCGTGACTAGCCAAGTTCGGCCTATAAAAATATTTGACAAAAATCAGAAGAAAATTCGATAAAAAATAGTAGGCTCTTGTAATTGGGTTGTATAACATATAGGCTCTTGTTTGGCAGGCTATTGTTACTGTGTAGTATAACATGTAAGCTCTTGTTTGGCATACTCTTGTAATTGACTGGCTCTTGTCACTATAGCCAAACTGAATACCTAAAGAATGATCACCATAGCCAAACTGAATAACTTCATAAATGAATAATCTAAAGGAAACTGAATAACTTCACCATAGTCAAACTGAAAATTGGACGAAAATTAACAGGCTCTTGTAATTGGGTCCTATAACCTGTAGGCTCTTGTTACGATATAGTATATAACCAGAAGGCTCTTGTTTGGTAGTCTCTTATAATTGACAGCCTCTTGTCACCATAGCCAAACTGAATAACTTCATAAATTAATATTCTTAAAAAAACTGAATAACTCCACCATAATCAAACTGAATAATATTAAGATATGTCATTACAATACAAAATTCATATTACAAACTAAAGATGATCTCCGAGACATGCACCAATAATACTAAACTAGAGTTCCTCGATCTTACATCTCATGACAATAACCTTCATTCAAATTACAATAAATATAAAATATCATCATAGCCAAAAGTGCTTCTAACATGCAAAACTCACACTCCCGAGTGGTAAGGTTAGGAGCGGGAGGAACAAGATGGGCACAATCCGAAGGTGTAGGGCGCTTGCTATCCAAAAGGACATTACGATTACTATTAGGATTGAGATACTCGATTTGGAATTTGAACAAGTATTCTTCAGCCTTCTTCAAAGAACGCAATAAATGATACAAATACCATATAGTAATTATTTGCTATAAGCACGATATATGTACAATCATATCATTCAATAAGTTTATAAGATATTTAATAAATATACAGAAATTAACAACAAGAATATAGATCATAATATGCATATAACAAGTGAAAAAACATGATACCTTTACTCTGCAATAATAAAAAAATTACATGATTTTTTAATATATCCAGAATGTTTACATCTAGCATATTTGATAGTCCGACGTTCCTCATCCTGTGAGAGAATTCTTTTTTTCTTTAGTCTTCCTGTTGTTTTTTTTTCGATGGGTGGTATTAATTTATTAGCTGACTTAATACTTTCTAGGGTCTTCCACTCACTTTTATCGGCAACTAGGTAGATAGATTCTGCATACATTGCTCTGTAGTTATCCGTTGTATACTAGTGCGCACAAAATAGGTAATCCATCTTATACTATGCAATTCCGGCTAATACATGTGAATATGACATAGCCATCACATCAAATTTATGGCATGTGCATTTTTGATTGCCTAAAACTACATGATCAAAATATTGTATAGACCTAACCATATACTCATCGAGATTAATAGGATGACACGCTGTGCTACGAGCTCTATCCATATCTTCGGCTAGCTCATTTTCAACCCATTTTGTTAATTTTGTTGTCAAAGTTGCTACAGACAATATCCTTCTTCTTCAGCTGACTATTCTGTTAAGTGTGCTTTGAAGATGCTACTATATTTACATGAGTGTCAATGAATAATTCATCTAATACATCACAACCAGCAGGCTTCTGGTTAAAATCTATATATAATTTTACATCTCTTCTTGATCCACTATGATAGTCATTTGTATTCATCTTACTGGGCATATATTATTTAGAAACATATAAGTACATAAACTAATAAATCATCAAAATAATAAACAAAGATAATTAAAAAAATTAATCATACTTTCTATCTTCATATTTCTCCACACTGGTATTGTGCTCAACACGTTGAGTGACATCTTGACTGGCATCTAGAGTGCATGATACAAAACTAAAATCCTCGCCATAGTTAATATCATTATTTTCATACGTATGCAAATTTCGAACATCAAATGATGATGCGATCGAATCATAAACCTCCGATGATGTCGAGATATTTTTTAAGACAACGGGATGAATAACCATATAAGGTGTTTTACGAGGAATCTGTGTCGTTTCTTCCAACTTTGTCTTACTACTGAGTTGTTAGATTTTAATCGACCTCTGAATAGGTCTCGGATTTTTCAGCACTCTAGTTATTAGCAATGGAATATTGCTATTATTGGCTCGATTGTTATAGACAACAAACACTGTGACATCATTATCATCCACAATTTCAGCAGGAGGACATATAAGTGTACTTGGATATAAAATTTTCATTATGATTTCATACTATTTGGACTATCATTTGTAATCTTATAAATTTCCTGAAGAAGATAGTCATAATTCGATTTTGTAGATAAAATGACACTTTTAGTTCTCCCACCTCTGTACTCGTACTTTTCTTTCAAATATAACAATTCTCCATCGTAACAACAAACTATGGGTAATCTTAAATCCATATTTCAAATCCATGTAAGCATAGAATCACAATATCAAAATTCTACAATACAAAATTTGATACCAAAGATTAATCATACGCATCCAATACATACTAGACTCATCACAACCAACAGTTCTTATTTAATTTTTACTTTTAAACACTTTGATCAAAATATAAAATGTGATGTTAATATTCAGCCAATTTTATCGATTTTGACCCTTTTTCGTCCTAACCATGTTGATATTTAGCCAATTTTATCGATTTTGTCTCTTTTTCGTCCTAAAATGTTATGTTAATATTTAGCCAATTTTTTTCAATTTCGTCCCTTTTTCTCGATTGGTTGTTGTTGGTAATGAAATCATAGCGATAATCAAATGGTACTATGAAGGAGTTAATCAAACATATATGAAAAAAATCACAAAATATGGAGGCTTAAAGGAAAAATCTCACAGCCCTGTTGAAATGAGATAGTTGTTGTCGTCGTCGAAAAGTTGTCGTCGAAAGGGGTGAAGTGAGTAGTCGTCGAAAATGGTGAAGTGAAGAAGCTTTCGAAATGGGTGAAGTGAAGGAAAACTCTCAAGCTTTGACGATTCCCGTTGAAATGGTGGCCGGTTGTTCCACAGTCATCGTTGAAAGGTTTCCGTCAAAAGAGATAAAAGAAGCCACCGTCCAAACAAGTAAAGTGAAGGAAGCTAAGGTTTCACTTGTGAGTTAGGCTTTAGTTAATAAAAATGATATTTTGATCCGAAAGATTTTTCATAGATATTTTGATAAAGTCAAAAGCAACTTCTTCATTGCGAGTTGGTGGGCATTGCTCCGTCTACCGCGTGTCACCATTGCTCCTCCACGTGTTTCGTCGCCGTTGCCAAAATACGCCCGTCTCTCGCCCCGTGCTCTTCAGTCCTCGCTCGCTCTGCCTTTCTCGATCATGGCTATCACCTCTCTCCTCTTCCTCCGCCCGTCCCCATTCCTCCCCTCCAAACCCCGACCCATAACTCTCTCAACAAGGCTCCCAACGAGCCGGATCCAAGCCCAGGGGCGGCCCTCGAGAGACCGCCGCCTCTCATGGGAGCACGAGCTCAAGGGCACCCATGGCCCCCTGCACAAAGATGTTGTAGACGACTGCGAGCTGCTTCAGAGCGCGGTCGACCGGAGGGCCGTCGACAACGTGCGGATGCTCATCGTGGATACGGTGCAGCACGCGCGGTCCGGGCACCCCGGGATGGCGCTCGGGATGGCCGAGGTGGCTTACCTCCTGTACCGCCATGTCATGCGCTACAACCCCAGGAACCCTCATTGGTTCAACCGCGACAGGTTCGTGCTCAGCGCCGGCCATGGCTGCCTGCTTCAGTACGCTTTCCTCCACCTCGCAGGGTTTGAATCAGTCCAGGTGATGAGCTTCTTCAAATCCCATGATTACACACACACACACACACATCTATATATATATATATATATATATATATATATATATATATATATATATATATATATATATATATATATATATATATATATATATATATATATATATATATATATATAGGGAAATGAGTTCCTATGACATGTCATAGGGAGTACCCTATGACATATGGTGAGTTAGTAACCCTAGAATATTTAGAATGTTCTGAATTTTTATGAGGATGATCACCCTATCTTAGATAGGACCCTCGCAAAAAATCGGCTCATTTTAAAACTTCTAGAGGCATCAAATATGATTTTCAATTTAACGGTTAAAATGGATGGCCGATAAAGCTTCTAACATTTGATGCCCCAACAAGTTTTAGAATGCTTTGATTTTTTGTAGACATTCTATCTAAGGTAAGGTGATCACCCTCAAAAAAATTCAGCACATTCTAAACATTCTAGCATTACTAATTAACCATATGTCATAGGGTACTCCCTATGACATGTCATAGGAACCCAGCCCTCATATATATATATATATATATATATATATATATATATATATATATATATATATATATATATATATATATATATATATATATATATATATATATATATATATATATATATATATATATATATATATATATATATATATATATATATATTGAGACCAGTATCAAACCCGGCCCAGGAGGGAGCGAGGGAGGAAGGCCAGGGGGAGAGAGGTATCTGGTTAATTAAACCCCTAATTATGTAGTCATTGGAAGTTTATTATGTGTTCAATTGTTTGCGACACGACACCCCAACCAAAGTCGGCTACTTCGCCTTTGAAGTAGTGACCCGGAACTCGATCCTCTTCCTCCTCTTCGACTCGGGCTAATGAGCCGATCGTTAGGCAGATTGATTATCGTGGCCGGGCTGTCACTCCCTATGGAGATCGGCACCTGACAAACACCTTTGGTTTGGATTGCTATCTATATATCTATAGAGGAATGGGATGCTGCCTATCAAAACAGCATTTTTGCTGCTTTGAGACATTGTTTGACCATCCTAGAAGTTTTGGAATTTGATGAAATTTGGTGAGGGTGTTGTCTAGGGTAAGATGATCATCCTCACAAATTTTCATCAAATTCCAAAACTTCTAAGAGGGTCAAATGGTCGAAGCAAAATGCTGCAGATTTTAACGGTGACTGCAGACGACTGATTTTGCTTCGACCATTTGAACCCCCTAGAAGTTTTGGAATTTGATGAAAATTTGTGAGGATGATCATCTTACCCTAGACAACACCCTCACCAAATTTCATCAAATTCCAAAACTTCTAGGATGGTCAAACAATGTCTCAAAGCAGCAAAAAATGCTGTTTTGATAGGCAGCATCCCATTCCTCTATATATATATATATATATATATATATATATATATATATATATATATATATATATAGAGGAATGGGATGCTGCCTATCAAAACAGCATTTTTTGCTGCTTTGAGACATTGTTTGACCATCCTAGAAGTTTTGGAATTTGATGAAATTTGGTGAGGGTGTTGTCTAGGGTAAGATGATCATCCTCACAAATTTTCATCAAATTCCAAAACTTCTAAAAGGGATAAATGGTCGAAGCAAAATGCTGCAGATTTTAACGGTGACTGCAGACGACTGATTTTGCTTCGACCATTTGAACCCCCTAGAAGTTTTGGAATTTGATGAAAATTTGTGAGGATGATCATCTTACCCTAGACAACACCCTCACCAAATTTCATCAAATTCCAAAACTTCTAGGATGGTCAAACAATGTCTCAAAGTAGCAAAAAATGCTGCTTTGATAGGCAGCATCCCATTCCTATATATATATATATATATATATATATATATATATATATATATATATATATATATATATATATATATATATATATATATATATATATATATATATATATATATATATATATATATATATATATATATATATATATATATATATATATATATATATATATATATATATATATATATGGGGACGGGGAGCCTGGACCTCAGGTGCAGCGTGAACGCTGCACCGGAGCCCCCCCCCCCGCGCGCCACGTGTCCAAGAAACGGGCCGGATCGTGTTTAAAACCCCGGGACGAACCGCAGCCGTCCGATTGATTCGATCGGACGCGAGATCCGGCCGTCCGAATCTCAAATACACGGGATTGATCGCAGCCCTCCGATCGGTTTGCCCCGGCCGTCTGATCCGTGCAGCACACCCCCGTCCGGTGTTTCAGTTGGGCCGGGTTATTCCCATCCGTTCGATCGAGCGAATCGAACGGACAAAACGTTTTTCGCTGTTTCTATAGTGGCTACAGTAACAGCGAAAATCGATTTTATCCATTCGATTCCCTTGATCGAACGGATGGGAATCACCCGGGCCAATTAAAACACCGGGCGGGGGTGCGCTGCACGGATCAGACGGCGGGCAGACGGCCGGGGAAAACCGATCGGACGGCTGCGATCGATCCCGTGTATTTGAGATCCGGACGGTCGGATCTCGCGTCCGATCGAATCAATCGGACGGCTGCGGTTCGTCCCGGGGTTTCAAACTCGATCCGGCCGGTTTCTTGGACACGTGGCGCGCGGGGGGGGCTCTGGTGCAGCGTTCACGCTGCACCTGAGGTCCAGGCTCCCCGTCCCCTATATATATATATATATATATATATATATATATATATATATATATATATATATATATATATATATATATGGGTCAGGATCGGATGACCCAGCAAATTTTGACCCATTAATAACCCAGCACCCTTTGATGCATTTAGAGGTTATAGAATGTGCTGATTTTTTGTAGACATGTCGTCTATGGTATGTTGATCATCCTCACAAAAAATCAGCCCATTCTAAAACCTCTAGGTGCATCAAATGCACTCTTTAAATCAACGGTTTTTTACTGTCAATTTTAACCGTTGATTTGAAGATCTCATTTGATGCACCTAGAGGTTTTAGAATGTGCTGATTTTTTGTGAGGATGATCAACATATCATAGACAACATGTCTACAAAAATTCAGCCCATTCTAAAACCTCTAGGTGCCTCAAAGGGTGCTGGGTTATTTGCTGGGTCAAATTTTGTTGGGTCATCCGATCCTGACCCTATATATATATATATATATATATATATATATATATATATATATATATATATATATATATATATATATAGAGAGAGAGAGAGAGAGAAAGAGAGAGAGGACGGATCACCTGCGGGACGTCCCGCAGCGGTATCCTGCGGGACAAAATGTGAGACGTCCGATTGCGATCGGTGTTAACACGTGGATTCTGTGCGGTGGGTCGGGGGGTTGTACGGGCCGTCCGATCATCCGATCAAACGATTGGAATTCACCCAAACCACCAACCATCGCTGTTACTGTGGTGGGCACAGTAACAGCATTTCGGTGGTTTGGGTGAATCTCGGTCGTCCGATCGTCGTGAATCGAACGGTAAAAATCCTTTCCGCCCCGGTTAATTTTTATAGTCGTTCGATCAAATGATCGAACGGATGAGATCCATGTGTAAACAAATGAATAGGACAAAAAATAATGATGATTTTTTGTCCTATTCATTTGTTTACACATGGATCTCATCCGTTCGATCATTCGATCGAATGGCTATAACTTTTAACCGGAGCGGAAAGGATTTTTACCGTTCGATTCACGACGATCGGACGACCGGGATTCAACCCCTCCACCGAAATGCTGTTATTGTGCCCGCCACAGTAACAGCGATGGTCGGTGGTTTGGGTGAATTCCGATCGTTTGATCGGATGATCGGACGGCCCGTACAACCCCCCGGCCCACCGCACAGAATCCATGCGTTAACACCGATCGCAATCGGACGGCTCACATTTTGTCCCGTAGGATACCGCTGCGGGACGTCCCGCAGGTGATCCGTCCTATATATATATATATATATATATATATATATATATATATATATATATATATATATATATATATATATATATATATATATATATATATATATATATATATATATATATATATATATATATATATATATATATATATATATATATATATATATATATATATATATATATATATATATATATCTGGGTCAGGATCGGATGACCCAGCAAATTTTGACCCATTAATAACCCAGCACCCTTTGAGGCACCTAGAGGTTTTAGAATGGGCTGAATTTTTGTAGAGATGTTGTCTATGATATGTTGATCATCCTCACAAAAAATCAGCCCATTCTAAAACCTCTAGGTGCATCAAATGTGCACTTCAAATCAACGGTTTTTGATTGCCAATTTTAACCATTGATTTGAATAGCACCCTTTGGTGCACGTAGAGGTTTTAGAATGGGCTGATTTTTTATGAGGATGATCAACATATCATAGACAACATGTCTACAAAAAATAAGCCCATTCTAAAACGTCTAGGTGCCTCAAAGGGTGCTGGGTTATTAATGGGTCAAAATTTTGATGGGTCATCCGATCCTGACCCTATATATATATGTATATATATATATATATATATATATATATATATATATATATATATATATATATATATATATATATATATATATATATATATATATATATATATATGTATATATATATATGTATATATGTATATATGCATATATATATAGGGGCATGCTATGCTGCGGCATGCGGTACGTGCGGCACAGCACCGTAGCCGTCTGATGCACGCGCTGCGTGCATCGCATGCACGCAGCGGTGCATCAGACGGTATGCGGTAGGTGCCGCACTTACCGCATGCCGCATTCTAGCATTTCTTTTATATATATATATATATATATATATATATATATATAGGGGAGGGATACTCTTACTCATGACCTCTTACTCATGAGGTCTTACTAATGATCCCAGCCATCCATTACGATCTTGATGGCTGGGATCAATTGTCTCCCTCTCTCTCAATCTCTCTCTCTCTCAAAATGTTACCCCCGACCCCCGACCCCAACCCCAACCCCCTCCCCTCCGGCTCCGGCAGCCCCCCGACCACCCCTCCGGCTCCGGCAGCCCCCCGACCCCCCTCCGGCAGCCCGATTCCCTCTGGCAGCCCCGACCCGACCCCTTCCCCTCCGGCTCCGGCTCCGGCAGCCCTCCGACCCCGACCCGGCAACCCCCCGCAGCTCCACGCCCGCCGCCCCGCGCCGACCCGCCGCCCCGAGCCAGCCCGCCGCCCCGCGCCAGCCCGTCGCCCCGCTCCGGCCCGCGCCCGTGCCCTCCGCCTGCCCGTCGGCCCGCGCCGGTCCGCCACCCCGCTCCGGCCCGTCGCCCCGTGCCCCGCGCCGGAGCTGGTGGGGAAGGTCGGGGTCGGGGTCGGGGGGGGTGGGGGGGGGCGGAGCTGGGGTCGGGGTGGTCGGGGTGGGGTGCTGCTGCAGTTGTGAGAGAAAGAGAGAGATGTTTTCCTCTCTTTGATCGGACGGTTATCCGATTTGATCGGACGGCTTAGCTCATTAGTAAGACCTCATGAGTAAGAGGTCATGAGTAAGAGTATCCCTCCCCATATATATATATATATATATATATATATATATATATATATAGAGAGAGAGAGAGAGAGAGATGCTATGGTGCGGCATGCGGTGCATGCGGCACTGCACCGCAACCGTCTGATGCACTGCTGCGTGCATGTGATGCACGCAGCGCGTGCATCAGACGGCTACAGTGCAATGCCGCACGCACCGCATGCCGCAGCATAGCATGCCCCTATATATATATATATATATATATATATATATATATATATATATATATATATATATATATATATATATATATATATATATATATATATATATATATATATATATATATATATATATATATATATATATATATATATATATATATATATATATATCTAACAAGTGAATCACACTCACTTCAGATTTCACACTTCTTTGAACAGTTGTGATGTCATCTTTGCCAAATGGCGTGCATCAAGCACACTCGGGCATTGCCCGGGTTTCTTACTAGTTTCTTGAAAACCTGAGGCCCCTAGAATAGGTGTTCCCAAATTGTTCTTCATGTTATTAATGAGAGAGAGAGAGATAGAACTTATCGATTATGGCGAGGCTTGTACTTGCACAATACATTGAAAACAAAATTCGCCCCCTCTGTGGTGATTGAAGGCCTCCAACGATGCATGGCTCCCCAGGGCACAACAATGTTCGAACTCCCCACCACACCACTAAAGAGAACATGTGGACTCTCAACATGCTCCAGACAAAACCAAAAAGATAGAAAGAAAAAGAGAAGATGGGGTTGTGTTGTATGTTGTGAGATTTCCCTGGGCCATCTTTTATAGGTGTCCACCAACGGTTACGAGGGAGTAAAAAGTAGCGAGCAAAGACGTTACATGTTGTAGGCTCTCCGGCCTGCACCGTTTGGTAACAGATGCATTGACTTGGATATTACAGGTTCTCCTACAACATTATTAGGTAATGGCCGCATTTAATCCTCGTATGTTACTGACTTTACTACTCTGCTCGGGTAACCAATGAGAAATGCTATTCAACCCGAAGGTTTACCTGATTTCGCTGGCCCGATTGACGTGGCAGCGTTCAACTGGTGATGTTAAAGATTTTAAAATCACTAGTGGGTTTCAGCCACCAGTTGCGCGCTGCCACGTCAATCGGGCCGGCGAAATCGGGACAGACCTTCGGGCTGAATAGCATTTCTCGATAACCAACATATATAAAACTAAAAAGAAAATAAATTAGGCCCAAAAAGAACCCCAAAGCCCGAAGCCCATTCGCAGCCACGCATCCGCGTCTCGACCCGGCCCGAGTCCATGCTTGTGCTCGGCTCGGCTCAGCTTGGCACACGCGCACCGGCCTGTGTGGTGACGCAGGCCTTGGCTCTTGTGAAGCTACAAGACCCTAAGAAAGAAGTTTTCTTAAATATGCAACTCTTGCTCTCCTCCCAGGAAATATGGGACTAAACTAAAAACATAAGTTTTGGTCTCTAATTAAAAACTGCATTTTTATAACAAACCCACACAAGAATGAAATAGAATATCAAGTCAAAAGAAGTTGTCTGAAGTACTTACAAGAGGTATGTATAGGTATGTGTCTTTCAACGTGAACCTTTACTTAGTGTTGATATGTAGGATTTACAAGATGGTCGGTGAACTTATGTATTGAACATTCAGCTTTAATAAAATATAGTCAACATGTCTCACTCATATCCTCAAAAAAACATCATAGTCCCCTATGATTGTGATCTTTACAGCAATGAATTATCCCCAGTTTTCTCAAGTTTTTTAGAGAATTAGCCTTAATTCTCATAGAAGCAACCACACTTATATACTCATATAGCTACTTTCTATCAGTAGTGCTTTGTATCTATACACCCTATTGGTATTCTAGCTATAGATAGTATTAGACTCTACAAATCTGTCTCACAGTGGGGCAAAATGTACAACCACATCATAGAGAGATGTAATTTTTTTGGTAGCACCCCCACAAGTCTCTCGAATAACTTATTCCTATTGAACCTCATTCTTAGGATCTCTAATCATGTAGGTTGGGTTGCCATTATCGGAAACTATTTAGTTTATATGCCTAAACCCTATCCCCCTCGATGTATTTAGAACTAGCTCTCTAGCTAGTATTTTTGTTAAAAGATCTGCTAAGTTATATTTGACCTAATATAGTAATTGGCAATTATCCCTTCTTTTAATATATGTCACACAGTGATGTGTCTACGACGAATATGTTGTGACTTTTCCATTATAGGAATAGTTCATGACCCTCATTATTAATTGCTTGGCTATCACAATGAATAAGGACCGTAGGATTGGGCTTTGACTATAAAAGAATATCCATAAGAAAGTTTATTAGCCATTCACCCTCCTCGTTAACCTTATTTAGGGCTACAGTCATAAATCACATTGAAGAGTAACAATCACATAGAAAAGTAACAATCTGTCATTTACATATTGTTACTCTTTACCACAGTGATTTCACTGTAACAGATACAATGATTTCACTGTAAAAAGAGTAATGATCTGCAATTGTTGCTCTTTAGCTACAGTAATTTGCAGATTGTTACTCTTTGCTTTTACAAAGTGTTACTCTTTGCTATAATGATATAGTGACGGATACTATGATTTCACTGTCGCAAAGAGTAACAATCTCAAAGTACTGTAGCAGATTGCTATCCTTTGCTAGAGTTAAATCACTGTAGCAATCTGCAGTGACATCACTGCAACGACTACAGTGAAATCATTATAACAACTATAGTGAAATGTGATTTTAAATAAAGGTTACTCTTTATATATCAAATTGTTACTCTTCATGTGATTTTCCTGTACAACTACATCTAGGGGTAAAAATGTACATTTTCCAAACAGCAGGACCTAACGCTAAAACATCTCTTTACCTGTCCTTATCGTTAAATACGATCTGTTTGAAGGAGTATTGTTGACCAAGTGCCCTAGTTTTAAAGAAGTGTTTCTTGGCTGAGTCATATGCGGGATCTTGTCAGATCTGTGCCGGGGAGCCAATTTTTTTGAAACCAGTCTTGACTCTTGAGGACTAAAGCTTGTTGAGATTATTTGATTTATTTTCCATTTTCAGATTGAAGACTTGAAACGACTTTGCAAGTTGGGCAGTAGGACTCCTGGCCACCCAGAGAATGACCTGACGGCTGGCGTGGAAGTCACAACAGGTTGGTACTTCTGTTGGCCCAATTTCTATAATTTTTTCACTAGATCTTATTAGGGTTCTATAAATTAGGGTTGATTTTTTGGCGCAGGACCTCTTGGACAAGGTGTTGCAAATGCCGTCGGCCTCGCACTTGCAGAAGCTCATCTTGCTGCACGGTTCAATAAGCCCGATGCAATCGTTGTTGACCACCGCATGTAAGCTAATTAAAACACCAAGGCTCCGTTTGGCCCGAAGTATCATGTGAGCTGTCATGGTTACAAGGTAATCTGGATACGATCTTGGTATTCGCTTTACCGCTTATTTAGTGGTATTGAGTTGTCTTAGTTTTGAGGTATCCCAGAGACACCAGATCGACTTATTGAATCGGATGCTGCAAAACAAATGTGATAAGTTAAATATGGTATTCGGAATACTTACCTCAAAGCGACTTACTACACTGGATACTTCGAACTAAACGGAGCCTGAATATACTATTTAATCTCAAATATTTTGAATTTCATAATATCTATTTTTTTAGTGAGTTTCTCCTATACATCATGTAAACATCTCAATTTTAATTCGGCGATTCGCATCCAGATACTGCATCATGGGTGATGGGTGTGCTATGGAAGGGATAACGAATGAAGCTGCCTCTCTGGCCGCACATTGGAAGCTTAATAAGCTCACATTGATCTATGATGATAACCACAACACAATCGATGGAGATACCACACTCGCTTTCTCCGAAAACATATGTGCTCGCTTCGAAGCCCTCGGTTGGAATACAATCACAGTGGAAAATGTACATGAAGATATGGGTTCTTTCAGAGAAGCAATACGGTCTGCTCATAGCGAGACGACGAAGCCAACTCTTATCAAGGTCAAGATTATCTCCCTCCCCTTCTACCACTGTTTTTTTTTTTTTTGGAGAAATCCCTTTTGTGTGGAAAAAAACCAGATTAAATTCTTGAGAGTGATCACCACATAATCATTGTACTTGTTGAAAATCCTGAACTCCGTTCGAGCCAAAGGCAGCAGCATCTCACAGTACAAATATGTCCCATATTTTTCTTAGCTCCACTGTTAATTGTGAGCTGGTAATACATATTGTGAATACACCATAACCATAACCATCAAGCCATGTCCCATCTACCTGGGGTCGGCTTTATGAATCATTCTTCGTCATTCATTTCTATTTAGGGCTATATCTGTCATCAGTCAAAGGTAATACATATTGTGAACGAGGGGCCGATTTCAGGCCAAAGGTGTGATTCTTCAAATACTTTCAGGTGAAAACAATGATTGGTAGATTATCTGAGAAGGAAGGCACATCGAAAGCACACCATGGTACCTTCGAGGAGGATGACGTGAAGAGAATGAGAGAGAAAGTTAAGTGGGGGGATCGCGAACCATTTCATGTCATCCCCATGGTTTACAGGTACAAGCTGCAGAGTTATGTCGATGGTCTATGCAACATTCTGTGTACCCTGAATTCATTTGATGATTCAATTACCCACTGTTTCATTACTTTAATGTATCGCAGAGAAGTTCAAGGCCAAGCAGAACATGGAGAAACCCTGGAGAAGAGTTGGAACTCCACTCTGAGATACTTCGAAGAAAAGTACCCTCAAGAGGCCGAGGAATTCAGAATCCTGCGCAACGGTGGCCTGCGTCCTGGATGGGAGGAGTTCTTACCGGTAACCGATCAGCATGACAGAATGTATCCCCACTCCCTCACTAGTAGTACTGCGCCTGTAGTAATTTCTTGTTTCTGAAGCAGAAATGGAGTATGTCTGACACAGTTGACGCCACCCGTGGATACTCCGAGAAAATCTTGAACGTACTCGCCAAGGCTCTTCCTGGATTAATAGGCGGGAGCGCCGACCTATCGAGCTCGAACAAAGTCCATCTAAAGGGCTACGATGACTTCCAGATGGCCGAGTCTCCACATGGCCGGAACATACGTTACGGAGTGCGCGAGCATGCAATGGCTGGGATCTCCAATGGAATCGCCTTGCACGGAAGCGGCCTCATCCCCTTCGCGGCCACATTCCTTACATTTTCCGACTACATGAAGAACGCGATGAGGCTATCGGCTCTGAGCCATGCTGGAGTCATCTACATCCTTACCCACGACTCGATCGGGCTCGGTGAAGACGGGCCTACTCACCAGCCAGTCGAGCACCTGGTCGGCCTCCGAGCGATCCCGCGCCTGCTAGTCTTCCGCCCTGCAGACGGGAATGAGACTGCTGGAGCCTACAAGGTGGCAATCTCAAACCGCCGCACCCCCAGTGTGATCACACTGTCGAGGCAGAAGGTGGCGGCTAATCTGGAAGGCACGTCTATTTCGGGAGTGGAAAGGGGTGGCTATGTTGTGAGTGACAATTCAGGTGGTGGACTGCCGGAGATCATATTAATCGGAACGGGATCGGAGATTTGTCTTTGCGAAGGGAGTGCTGAGACGCTGAGGAGGGAGGGGCGGCGTGTGAGGGTGGTGTCACTTGTCTGCTGGAGGCTTTTCGACTGCCAGGCGAGGGAGTACCAGGAGTCGGTCCTGCCTCCAAAGGTGACGAAGAGGGTAAGCGTCGAAGCCGGGTCACCGATCGGTTGGAGAGAGTATGTGGGGGGTGAGGGTGTGGTTCATGGGGTGGAGGAGTTTGGGGCTAGTGGGGCTTACTTGGATACCTTCAAGAAGTATGGTTTCACTGAAGAGAATGTCACTTCGATTACAAGGTCTTTGCTTGAGAGGTAATTTGTTCCATTCCTCTAGAGGTAATTTGTTCCATAGACGGAGAGAGAGAGAATGTGTGTGTTTTTATCTAATCAGCTTATTCGTTTTGTCTAGTCAGTATCTGTTTTGTTTACATATAGACCGCCATAACCTATTATATAGAAGATGTGCTCTCATTTGTATGAAGGAGCTACCAAACATGGTGTCTTTTGATTTGAGGCCTCAATTTTCCAATCACGTACAGTATTGAAACCTTAGAAGGATTCAATTTCATCACACCCGTAAGTACATTCGAATATTAATGAAAACGATGAGAATACGGAGATACATTGATGTGGGACAAAGGGGGATCCCACAAAACTCATTGATCGTTCACCGAGGATTGAGAGTGGAGAGAGAAATAAAGAGACAAAAGAATGATAAGGAGATGATGACCGAGGGTTGAAGGTTGAGAGAGAAACATTAGGGATTTTTTTCATAATAATATTTTAAAATTATAAATTTATTAAAATATTGTTATAATATTTGTAATTTCAAAAGTGATGCTCTGACTGCCTTGTGACCAGTCAGTACTGAAAAACTATCGCCACATGGCTAGTTTATTTGTATTTTTTATTATGCATTCTCAGTGAACCCAAATTCCGGTTGCAGGGTCTTTAATGGCATGATTAACACTATATGAACCCTGCAACCGGGATAAAAGACTTTATATTCAGACACAGGGTTTAGTGTTAAATAAACCCTATATTCTGGTTACAATTTCTAGTGTTAATCAGTTTCGTTAAGAACCCTACAATCATGATATAGGATTCACCGATAATTTACAAAAAATATATATATAAACATACGTGGCGATAAGTTTTTCGACACTGACTGGCCACGTGGCAATCAAAACATCACTTTTAAAATTACAAAAATTATAACAATATTTTAATAAATTTATAATTTTAAAATATTATTATAAAAAAAATCCCGAAATAATTAGTGGAATGGGATTTGAGAACTTGAAATTCTCAAAGACTTTGAGTTCATGAACAGAAAGTTCTGTGAAACTTTGAGGGCATGAACTAAAAGCTCATGGTCCTTGGAGTTCATGGCTGTCATGTCACTTGCAAGTTCTTCACCAAAAGTCCCCTGGACTAACACTTGCAAGTTCTTCACCAAAAGTCCCCTGGACTAACCCCCCCTAAAAGTAGCTCGACAACCCCCAGGCAAGGGGAGCTGAACTCTTGTACCAACGATTCCTCGACTAATTCTAGCACCAGAGGCCCTTAGATCCACCCAACCGCCGACATCTCCATTGTTTTGCGTCAATGACATAACTAGATTGTCTACAGGGGAATCAAGACCCAATCAGTTGTTCAAGTAGAGGTAGATAGAGGAAGGGGCAGTGATGGCCATGGATCAAGGATAGTTGTGCCGAGCGAAAGCGTTATGAGTTAAAAGGTATGCCTACCCCTCATGCTTGAGCCAAGGTCTAAATATAGATCATTAAGGTGATTCATGGATGATAGCTCCATGAAAAAATGGTGTGAGCATGGATTCTTCTGTCTAGAAGAGGAAACACAGCAATCACTAACCATCAGAAACACAACTAGAAGGCCACAGAGCCTACTTTGAAGGAACAGCCTACAGAGTGAACCATTACTTGTGTGCCTGTGTGTGTGGACTGCGCCGGAATAGAAGCTATTGACCCATAAAGATCCAACTGCCCACATACCTTATAGTTGGCCGGCCTAATACAGAGCAGTATATTACATGACTTCCCAAAAAACAAAAAAAAGACGTGTTGGCACTGGTTTTCTGCTCTCCAACAAATCTTGCGAACAACAAGCAGATTCGCAACATTCCGTGAACCCTAATTATCCTTGATGGATGGACACATGGACCATTGCATGTACCATGATACAAAAACTATGGCGAGGCGCAGCTTAGTAATGGTTCAGATTTCCTTCATGGAGAGAGCACCCGGTCGGTCACCAGCAAGCTGTGGGGTGGTGCGTCGCTCTTCATCCCCTGATTATGCTCTTGCGCCAAGAAAAGACTGCAAGCAGAGAATATCATCAGATTTTGCAAAGTAAATTGAGGGAAGCAATTATCTAAATACAACAAAGAAAACATTACAGGTTCAAACTCAAACTTTCCGATCACATAAAAATATGCAAGATAAATGCAACGAGAAAAGGCGAGAGAATTCAAAGGGAAAAACCTAGGATAAGCATTGAACAAGGAAAAGGCACGATGATGGAGATTCAAAACAAATCCACGAGATCCCAGTTTGCAATAATACCCTTTCCAATGGAGCTCCATTCAACACAATAAAGTGGGAAGCATATTTGTTTCAGGATCATTTTGGACTTAAAAATCTTATTTTAGTTCAAATGATCAGAAAAACTCGGGCAACAATTGGTTAGGATTTTCAACATTGATTTAAGGAACACACTGTTCCATTGCATCACTCGCACTATTGTTGGCCCTTCACAGATTCATCATCTACGTTAAAAATGTCTACAATAGCTGTAGACATCTCCTCCAGCGAACAATGCCATTGTTGTTGTCGGTTTTTATCAATGACATTAGCCGTGTTGCCCATTGTGCTACATCATCAATTGTCGGGATCACTGCCACCAACTGAAGTTCTAATCATAGACGCCACCTTTAACCTCCGTTAGTTGTTGCCTCTTTCATCACCCGTGTCGGCCATTTTTGTTGCCCGTCCCACTTTCCCTAATAAGCTTTAACTTCAGCCTTAGGGTTTTTAATTTATTGGGTTCGAACCTGATAGATTTAACCCATTAACCTATACTACAAACTTGATAACCCCAAACCTTATAAACCTTAACTAGTTAAACTAAAACACATAAACCCATTTAGACATGACCCATTAACCCTTTAATAACCTGACCCCCAGATGTATTAGCCCAACCCGCCTTCTATACCTAATTTGTCTGCCAACCCGATCTAACACCCCAACATGACCCACATACATAACCCGCCTAGGCTTAGCTAATCTGAACCAACCCACCCATCTTGAATTGCCAATTCCTAAAATGACAAGACTAGTGGACCCAACAAGCCCCTATCTGAATGGTTTTCTAGCTATATTTGGGCCATTGGAGTCCGATTGAGGCATCGATTGAACTTGGCACAAGCTGCTTTCAACACTTTGGTGAGTTCATTTGAAAAAATTACTTATTTGTATGTATGATATTTCATATACAAATACAAGTTCTCCTAAATGGTATCGAATTGCAAGTAATAGTCAAGTAGAAATTATAGCGGCATAGGTATACCCCTAAGCTCTCATGCATCAATTAATTATGTGTCCCACTTGAAACTCAAAAATCATACAAGTGTAACCACATGCTGACCACTATTCTGGAAAATCAAATAACAATTTTCATAACCTTGACTAAATGAATTGAGATGATAAGCTGAAAGAACAGACAAGGCCCTAGTACCAACACTGCATTCAGTTCACATGCAGTAAATTGGAACCTAAATCATTTCTGACCTACTCATGGACTAAAATGTAAGACCAATACTTTGTGATGCTCACTTGATGTTGTGTCTATTTACAATTTCGAAAGAATCCCACTTGTTAACCTGTTCTTACATAGTAATGACCTCAGTCTATTAAGTAACATTGCTACATTCACACTGCGGAATCCTATCTTAAGTAACCCTTGCTAGAATTTATTGATCTTAGTCTTTTTGCACACAAGATCCATGAGTCAGGATGCAAACACCAAAAGATGCTAGCAATAAATGACGTGCAATCGGCACCATCATGATTCTCGTCACATTTGTTGATGGTGTCAACAGATATATCAAATCCAGGCCAAACAATCAACAGTGCTCATCATTGTTCATAGAAAGGATCAGTGGTTTAATTGTCATTATCGATGTCGTTATCATCAAGTGGTCCGGGAGAAAATCGGGGATTTATCGATTATTTATCATCATTATTGCTATAAATTGGGGAAAAGATGAAAACTAAGGGAAAGAAATAACAATAGGCAAAATGAAGGGAAGGGGGGGCATTTTTTTTATATATCCCTTTATGATGCATAGATACACCATTATGATCAAAAGCATACAAAAAACAATCATTTATTCTAGGGGACACTCAAATGAGGCTCTATAGATGAGTCTGTGAATTGTCCGACATTTCTATAAACTATCAAACGCATTCCAACACAACCTGTGAATTAAACAATTACAATAAGATAAACACTATGAAACATGATAAATACATGGAACCCAATCAATTTCAAGTTAATTGCATGATAAAGATGTTGAATCACATCAAATTTGATGCATAGCATGTTTAGCATCTAATTTTGTTGAAGATCTTAAGAGATAAAAAAAAAAGATTTGAAAAAATACCTCAACTTTAAAGCTTGGAAATAACTCCAAATCCACAAAGAAAAGTCTCAAATCCACCAAGAACAAGTTATGGAGGCCTTAGATTAGGTTTAGAAACCCAAATTTAACAAAAAAAGAGAAGAAAATGGAGAAAACCCTCCTCTCCATGCGAAACTGAGCGACTTTTTCCCTCCCCACTGTCAACAACTTCATATAAGCTGGAGGGAAATTTGGACGATAAAATGGGGATATATTGAGGGTATCGACGATAAAATAGAGATATTGGTCATAAAATGGGGATATTTGCCTTATATCGGGGATAATTCCATGATATCGCATACAAAGAGAAATATGAGTGGCGATCCTATTGCTGAATGGCGATTGGCGACAAGAGAAAATATCAGCGAGAAATCACTATTTATCACCGATATTTTAAACCATGTAAAGGATCACTATTGAAAAAAATGCCACCAAATTTCATAGATATGACTATAATGATGGCTACGATTGATTAACAACCTAACCATTTATTTGTGTTTTATCCTTACAGTCATCCTTTCAAATTTGATCCAAACCCATGTCTTCATCAAAATGAGCACTGATACTACAATGTCTTCAGCTCCTTCCGATCGGTACTAAAGATGAAGAGTCTAGCGTCGATTAGGTTGATAATGAACCAGTCATTGAAAATTGAGAAATTAAGTCAAAAATGAGTACAAACATGGCCATTCTATATCGTTTTAAATTACACATTTGCTCAGGCATTCATAGAAAGAATAGTTATAGTTAGACATACCTTGACTCCTGGAGGAGGGGTTCCAGCTTTAGCTGTAGTCGTACTTCCAAAGTTCGACTTTGTTTTCTTTTCTGCAGGCTTCAAAATTTGGAATGAACACATTAAGGTTTCATCTACACTCATCATGGCACCAGCATTGTCAAATTCGCCACAGTAATTTGGTGCCGAGAATATTGTTACAAGCTGCCTGTTTGCAAAGAACTCATATCCATCCTCCACCACCTAACAGGTACAAAGATCGATTCAAGTAAAAACAGTGCCAAGATTTTTAGCGTCAATAAAAAGATTAGATTTGAGGGTATGGCCATTCATAACCTGGTGCGCACGGCAGATAAGATCTAGATCATGCTTCTGAAGGAAATCCAACACTCTGTCAGGCCCAAAGGTATAAGAAACTCCCCTATCATTCATTCCCCATCCTTGAACATCTTTACTGGGATCTGACCAAAGAAGATCACAAAGTAATCCAGTGTCTGGCACATCGGTAGGGCGTGTCAAATGTCTGATTTGATCCAAATTGTTCAAGTCTGGAGAAAGACCCCCATGCATGCAGAGAATCTTTTCATCAAGGAGAGCAGCTACAGGTAGGCAGTTGAAACAGTCGGTAAAAACCTTCCAAAGTCTCACATTGAATCTGCGCTTACATTCATCGTAGAACCCATAAATACGGTTTATAGATGCACATTCATGGTTCCCCCTCAAGAGAAAGAAGTTTTCTGGATACTTAATTTTATAGGCTAAAAGAAGGCATATTGTTTCAAGACTTTGCCTCCCTCGATCTACATAGTCCCCTAAAAAGAGGTAATTGGCTTCAGGCGGAAATCCTCCATATTCGAAAAGCCTTAAGAGGTCAGAATACTGTCCATGAATATCACCTACAAGAAAGAGAAAAGCGCAATGTCAGACCTCATGAAAAGAATATGACATACAAGCGAACTCCAAATGATAAGAAAAAAGAATAATATTTCATCCATCATCAAAGTCTAATCCCATCAAGATGGGATCGACTATAGGGGAGATCAACAGGAATTTTTTGACCGGTTGTCAACCTGATATTCAAAAAAAAAAGATACATAGCATCCCTCTATAGAAATTGCAAAAAACTACAAAATGAAATTAAAAAATTCAACAGTTTATAGAGTTGCTCCAAATGAATTGAGAATTGATTAATGTTTCCAGTGTGAAATAGTTGAGTGTGCATTTTCGTATAAAAAGTAATAATATCTAGACAACCACTTGATTTGTAATGGAATCTTCTGACAAAGGGAAAAAGAATTAATGGCATAACCAAAGATGATGGAACAAGCATAAGACATCCGTATATAAAAACATCCAAGCTAGTAAATAAAGTATGGTAAATGAATCGAATATTAAGTATAATTTACAACTCATCCCAAATGATTAATATAGATGCTATGTGTTAAGAATAAATTGATCGAAAGTCTGCATCGATGAAAGATAAGTTTTTGCTTTTTACATAGTTGAATAAAGAATATGTGGGTGCATAAAATATTCACCCCCGCTCGGTACCTCGACAAAATTAAGGACGAAGACAGACTAGCCCAACGAGGGCCGCTAGCACAAGCACGCACGAATGAATACTCGACAAGGTCAAGTAAGCCCCAAGAACTCGTGGTGACAACAAGCGCAAAGGGCTAGTACTCACCCCAAGCCAAGGGCAGGTACTAGCTTGGATCAACCAGAAGAAGTACTAGACCAAGACCGCAGAGGAGGCCCAGGGAAGAACGGTAGCCCAAGCAAACATGGAGACATGTGGAGGGTTCGTAACACCAACAAACACACATTACTAAGGCCAAACAGTGCCACGTGGAGGAATCAGTGGCGCAAACCAGAGCACCAGTGAGCATGCGGTATCTATCAGCACACAACAGGTTACTAGCCTAACGACCCTAACCAAAGTAAGGGTAGCATGTGGGGAGACATGTGGCATATAATATATGTCTTTTCTCTTTCAACTTCCACTATAAAGGGGGAGCTGAGGGCACAGAGTAAGGGGAGCATCTTTTGCGCATTTGATGTAAGTGAAGGAATATTGTTATTCTAACGAAAGAATCCTCAAATGCTGGCAGTTATCCTTCTTGAGTCGGTTTGAGAACAATTGTCCTCGGTTGCTTCTGGGCATGTTCCTCCTTTAGGAGGTGTTGCTTGTCATGTTTCTCCCTTTTTGAAGGGGTGGCTTGCTGCTTTTCCCTTTTCGGAGGGGTTGCTCGGCATGTTCCTCTCATTTGGAAGAATAGCCTTCAGTATTCCCCTTTTCGAAAGAGTAACTTGGCATGTTCCTCTCATTTGGAAGGGTAGCCTTCGGCATCTCAGTCCCGAATGCTTGGCTCCTAGTTTGAAAGGAGGGAGGGTTCTTTTCCTTATTTCTCCCCTGGATTAGCTCTTCGGATTTTCCTATTCCAAAGGCTCTGATAGTGATGTCGAGTGAGGGGGTGAATATTTTATGCACCCACGTCTAGTGCACACCAGCACACAGGAGTGCATGGTGCTGACCCCTAGTGCGCACCAAGACACGAAAATCTAGTTTACTGAGTCCGGTACGTACCTGTGCAATTCGGAAACTAAATATATGATCCTAGGACCATCCGGAACCTTAAAAAACATCGCATGAACGCAAGAACCTCCAAAAACAAAGATCCCTTGCTCTGAAAGCCCAAAACACAAATCATTTCAAAAATCGGCAAGCATGACTTTAGAATACATGTTTTTTGATAACGTATCACTTTGAAAACAGTTTTGGACTTCCTGCAAATATAAAAATGCATGTATAAGCGTAAAAACGAAGTTTTAAACAAGATGCATTTTTATAACAATGAAGACATGCACAAATGAAATCCGATCGACAATCCAAAAAAGGCATCATAACGCAGAAGTCTAGAAGAGCGAAGTGAATGCAAGATATAGCTTTTAGAACGGTTGAATTGCTCCGGCACTGTCTTGACAGAAACTAGCACACTGTATCTTTGACATCTTCAGTGAGTTATGCCTGTGTTGTCAAGGAACAGTAAGGTCCGCGCACCTCGAGGCGAGGCACGGGTATGCACCTCAGGCGCGTTCTAGCGAGGCGCGTGCAGCAAGGCGGCACGCATTGAGCGCCTTTGGCACAGGGCAGCCAAGGCGCACGCCTTGGTGCATTTTGGATTTTGGTCTTCAAGTTTTGGTGTGTGTGTGTGTGTGTGTGGGGGGGGGGGGGGGGGGGGGGTTGGTTTATTTCGGTTAATTTTTGATTTGCTTTCAGTTCTTTTGTTTTTTTTTTCGGTTTTCATTTTTTGATTTCGATTCTTTTCGGTTTAAATAAAAGAGCCCAACTCTCCTTAGAGACCGGCTCTTTCGTTTTGTTACTCAATATTGTTTATGAGTTCTCATTTATCAGTGATCACTTATAAATATCGTATGCATTTAACTTATGAATATGATGTTGGTATGTTGCATAATAACTTGTGAATTATTATTCTCACTCAAATTGTTCATTTGATTGCCACTAATTATGAGTTACAAGTATTGTATGCCTTTATTGTGTTGATTTAATTGAATAGTGGTTATATTTTTCTCTTTTTTTCATGAAATATAATTTTTTATGAATTTTAGACTTGTTTACAATTATTATTAATTTTTTAAAGAAAAACATACATTTTTGAGCCTTGCGTCTCACGTTCCAGTAGCACCTTGCGCCTCAAGAGCGCCTCGTCGCTTTGACAACACTGAGTTATGCAATCACACTAAAGAACAACCAAATGCCTAGAACTAACACACACACTATCCAAGAAATGTTTTGGCTCAAAGTTTTTGCCAACCGAAAGAGGATGAATCATTACTGAGGTTTCATATGTCGATTGTCGTTTAAAATACAATGATCGTATTGTCAGGGTCGTCCGTCGTCTCAACAAAAGGTGGCATATATCCATGTCAGTAACATTATAACATACAACACCACTAAAAGTATCGTCAATAGAGAAACAAACCAGACATTTGAGAGTGACACGACTCTCCCCTCCTTTTCTAAACCAACTCACACAACACAATAGGGTTCCAGTAAAGGTACAGTGACCAAACCAAGCTTGGCAATTGCGAACAAATTCACAACACGTCATTCCCATTCAACTCAGTACTCTATGTTTGATCTAGAAAATCATCTTCTTGAAATACATCAAAATCTAGAGATACTTGAGTTGGTCTCTACTACGTCAACCCTACAACCTGAGTTAAAAAGACACCATCCCACGGGACAATCAAACGAACAAGGCCCAATTCTTCAACATATTGCTTTTGCACTATATGAGCACTTTTTGTCTTCATCCACCAATGCCTATAAAACAACACCACATGAGTTCATAATGAGGGTATCTATTTCTGTTGAGTTGCCACCCTGATCACCTCATAAAGATACTCTTGTATCTCGTGTTTCAACACTCAAACTTCATAAGTATAATCGTTGGGTGAGAAGTCATTTGTTCACTACCTACTGCACCATCAAAGAGCAAATGTCTACCTGTATTATTGATGTGGTAACTGTTTTTGGTTTTTTGGGGTACTCGCCCATTGCACCAACTCGTTTTGCTTCGTGGCTTCCCTCTCCCCCATACTACTCATCCATTTTCAAAGTTATCATTGCTCTAGCCAATATCATACTCAACAATACGGGTATTGGGTTTGTTTTTAAATTTCACTCCATGTGGGATAAGCCCTAGTAATCCGGGCAATGTCCATCTCTGATAAACGACTCTTACCTGCTCATAATGGACATGTAATAAAGGCTCTTCTAGATGCAAAAAAGGGATTCAAATTTGATATGTAAAAAAAATCCCTAACCTAAAGTTGTGCTCTGATACCAAACAGATGCAAGACTATAGTGTAAATTAAGGATGATGCAGCAAAGATTGTAAAATTCTTGCAAATAATAATCCAAGATAAGATAATTATTGACCAATAGGGTTCCATGATTTAAAATAGGTGAAGTAATGTCACAACGGGGCCTTGAAAGTGTAGTTCTATAGGAAGACATATCATTGTCCAATAAAAGGTGATCATTTGGGAAGATAGAACGTCTGCATGCATTGTTTCAAATTTCTGCCGGAACTCTAGTTCGGCGAAATATTTCGGTTTCAGCTGGACCGAAACAAAATGAAGGGTCAAAACTAGGGGGCTTGGGCATTTCAGTTGAGTTTCAAAATTTTGAGTGAATTTTGATAAATTATGGTGAAATTTCAGCCGAAATGGGGGGGGGGGGGGGGAGGGCACCGAAAACGGGTGGTTTTGAAATATGTGGGTTGATTTCAGTCACCATTTCAATGAAATTTTGGGCCTTTCAACCAAAACCAACCCACATATTTTGGAAAACATGTGGGCTGGTTTCGGTGGGTGTGAAGCTATACATAACCTACATTTCGGTGGTGGGATAAACATATTTCGCCTGATTTCGCTACATATCAATATGTTTTTCATCTCTACTACAAGTGTCGTTTTTTTTTTTTTTTTGCTGCTATGGAGTTAATAAGATGACAAATTATATAAAAGATTAGTGCACAATCCTCAGGTGCAAAATTTTATTACATTGACAATCTTTTTTATAATATCCTTGTTTCATTCTATGTATTAACAAAAAATAGCAAAAATATGGAAGGAATTTTAGTGTTGCAGTTAGTAAGAACTCAAATTATGGTGATTGCATGGTTTAAATTTTACTTCAAATGTTTCTGAGTTTCTAAGATTCCAACCAAAATTGAATGAGGAAATAAGTTTTGACCTCTTGTTGAATTGTTTTGCTTGTTTCCTCTTATACACAATTGTCTCAACCAAAATTGAGACCAATATTGACTCAAAACAACCAAAATTAGCCAGTTGGAAATCATATAACCAAAATTGACTTAAACCAGTCAAAATTTTGCTTAATTTCGGTTAAGATATAAAGTCAAGCAGTTGGAAATCATATAATTTATAGTATTTTACTATTTTCATTTTTAACTCCTTATAAACCTACTGAATATAAACAAACTTTTTAGAGGCTACCTGGTCCTCGGATTAAATATACATGTAGCTCCACTGATGAAATATACCTACCTTTTGGAAGATACACTCTTTTTCTCAATCTATCCTATAACATATGTTTGAATTAATGTGTTAATGTGAAATACGAAGGAGTTCAGGTTCAAATCCGTAGGTAACTGAAAAATGAACGGATACAGGAGTCCAGACATACTAGCACTCATAACGGATCCAGGAGTCCAGACATACTAGCACTCATACTCCATCCACCATGGGTCATTAAGATGATGGCATCAAGTACCTGCCAGATATTAAGACATAAAAGGAGAGGGTTATCGACAGGTGGTCTTGGCTTCAAGATAGACCCAGCGCGAGCGAGCTGAAAGAGGTTGATGATGTGTTTAGTTGGATAAGAAAATAAGAGATTACTTGGACGAGCAAAGATGATTGGTTTTGACTTCTTCATGATGAAAACAATATAAATACATATAAATATATGATGATTAACAAGTTTTTTTTCACTTTACTGATATTCAGCCTTGGTTATCAACTTATCATGGTCCATGTAAGCTTGCTATGTTTTGGTGTGTGTTTCTTAAAACAATTCATGTAAATACATATGCACAACTATAAAGGACTTGAATTTAAAAATTCAATAAAAACATCAAAACCCATCTTTTTAACCATTTCGAAATTTGTATAGCATTTCAGCCGAAATTTCGATTTCGGCTAAGACTGAAACCAGACACGAAACCAAAATTTAAAACCTTGTTTGCAGAATTAGGGATGACCTTTTATTAATACGGAATTTTAAATTGCATACAAAGAGTTTCAAAGGAATTTATCAAGGCTCGATAGTTTTTATATCAAATAGTCGCAGGCTCGTGTAACGTAAGGATTCTAAACAAGCCAACAATTTTATTTTGTTTTAAAAATAGGCTCTAAGTTTAATATTATTCAAGAAAGGCCAAAACAAATACTCAAGAAAAGATATTGCCTCAATCATAAGTTTGAGCGTTCGAAGACAACACCTGGAGTTGCAGATTGATTCCAAATCTTTCAGAGGATCCCAAAGGCAAGCACAAACCAAAAAAACATGTCGGAAGGTTGTCAGAGTCAATGGCACACAAAAAGAGGCCGACAGCACGTCCGTGGGCCTAATTGGCAGACTGCGACTGCCTGTTGGCCGGTCAGTTGGGTTGTGGCTGCGTTATTGGCTAGTGGGTCGCTGAGCGACTACGCCTGGCTGGTCAGTTGGTGGGGTCCGTGAGCTCTGCTGATCAGTAGGTCAGGTGGGTCCAGCTGGTCGACCGACAGCAACACAGAAACAAGGAGAGATAGAGAGAGAAGGGTAGCAGAGATTGAGAAAGATACCACCCTGCCTTCACGCTAACGGATTGAGACTTCTCGCACTAATTCTTCTTTTTAAAGGAAGAGAAATTTGCAAACGCAAACTTTTCATTTTTCGATATCAAATAAAGGGACATCGGGCCTTTAAATAAGGCTCAGGTGCACTACATAACTTCCTAGTAACAACATGTAGCGACACCATAAGTGGCGGCCACGAGTAGAGCACAAAAAATACATCAAAGGCCATGGTCGTGAAAAATACAACAAGGTGTTGAAGTCTTTGAGGAGCTTGAAAGAAATAGAATTGTGAAGGATATGAGATCTAAGGGAAGTAAAAGGGGATTCTCCAACTCATCCTCGCAATCTTGATATGTCACAACTTAACTTCCCTTCTTTTTTAGAATAAGTCGAGCTCCCATATATAAGGGATAAAATATTACTCAAGCTATAGACTTTTGATCTCATGTACAGTCGGCTGAACACATGGAATTGATTGACTTACATAGAAGTCAAGTTCCACTAGTCCAATTACAGGTAACTAAATAGGCTCTAAGCTATTTCCAATATTTAGACAGTAAGGTGCAAGTTATAATATTAAGAAAAATTGGGGTAAAACTTTAGTCGTCCCTAGATTCCCTTCCATATTTCAAATTAAAGGCATTGAGCAATATTTGGAATATAGACTCAAGGATTCATAGCAGAATATTGCTATTTTGAACTAGACTAGGTAGTATGGAACACAACATTGCAAATCACTATTCTTCATGTTCATACTCCACATACCTTATATTTGCAACAATCCTATCCTAAATTCCAAAATAATGGTGCCATGAGATAATCATAACCATGAACCTTGCAACAACCGTTCAGCATCGTCAATATAGGATAGTAAAAGAAAAAATTTATAGGCACTTTATTCGCAAAAGTCATCATACTTCCTCATGGTTAATCTATTCTGATGCGGAGCGGATATCCAATTCAACACAAATGCATCTGGCACAACTCAAATAGGGGCCAGTTATCTTTTTTATCATTTTATTTATTATTTCATTTGTATTTTCGGAATATTTAATTATGGTAATGGTATGAAGTCAAGTTAGGTCTTATTAGTTCCATATCGGATGTAGAGATGCTTGGCATGTAATAGGTGGGTTATTTAAACACCCATGAATCCTCTTTTATGATAATGAATGATTGAATAAAATTTACATTTGCAAAGTACGATCCGGATGAAGGGATGCAACCATGTCGGGTGGTGGTGCCTCATGAAACCTCTAGGTGGTGATACCTAGGGCTCTTCCCCCCTTCTCAATCATTGTATCTCTCTTATCTCTCCCCTCTCTTTGTCAACGAAACTATTCTTACCCGCTAACTCTTGGTTCATCTAGTTTTCATCTACTATAAAATTGTACAAAATACAAGATGCTAACAAGATAATATTCTTATTTGAGAAGATTGCACTTCTCGAATTCTTACAGAAAGTTACAAGTTGTGATCTATTAATGACAAAAGCTGCAGAAACACAGGAGCAGACATGTATATTGTGATTTAAATTGTCCCATAATTTCCTCAAAGTTAAGAAAATAACAGTAGGTCATAAAATGACTACAAAGTCAGGAACCTTAGAAAAGTTCAAGGTGGAATTCCTAGAGCTTTCAATCCCAAATTATGTGCATGTCGGAACTTCAACACCATGAAGTGGAAAGCAATTTCCAGTAAATAGTTCCAACCAGTCCAATTGATTTAATAGTTTACTGTTTTTTGGCATTATACCTGCCAAAACTAATAATGCTATCACATTATGGGATGAACTTCAATAATAGAAGCACAAAATCCATGTCCAAATTCTGTGTAGCTCTTCCATTGATCGCTTTTCTTCCAATTACCCCCACTTACAAAAACAGAACACGCCGATGTCCGCATCCAATCCGTATCTTCGCAAAATAGTCCTAAAAAATCCAACTTTGGGAGAATTACGGGGTCAGGCCAAGAGTCTAAGAACAATCATGAAATTATAAGCATTTAAACTCAAAATGCAGAACAATACGATTCAGAAATGAAAAATTATAACTGAAAACTCATAGTTCGATGTCTCTAAATCAAGTCTGAACCCAACGATAATCGAATCATACACCAAATTTAGGACTCCGAATCTGTAGAAAATCAACATGGCAAACAATATCCAATCCGCCCATCAACAGATTGACATACTTTTTATCAAAATAGTCGGGGAACAGACAAGACCCATCTCCAATTCCAGTTCGGTTCATACCCAGATTGCGAAATCAAGAAAGGGGTGAGTTTGATTTACCGCAAATCTTGATAGGGGCTTCGAGCTCGAGGAGATTGGGCTGCTGCATGAAGATGTCCTTGGAGACGACGCACAGCTGCCGGATCTCCGCCTCCGAGAGCTGTACCTGCTTCCCCGGCCGGGCGCCCCTCACTTCCAATAGCCGATGTATGATGTCATCCAGAACCGCAGGATCCATCTCTCTCTCTCTCTCTCTCTCTCTCTCTCTCTCTGAACAACGAAATCAGAAAGGATTGCAAAGGAACGGCGAAATAACCCCTTTTATCTTCTTTCCTACCACCAAATTTTCGAAGTGTTCTGGATTCTAAAAATAACCCGAGGGAAAGGGGTTGAGGAAGAAAGACGGCTGTCTACCCCTTGCCTTTTGGAACATCTCTCTCTCTCTCTCTCTCTCTCTCTCTCTCTCTCTCTCTCTCTCTCTCCCCTCTTATTCCAAGGATGAAGGCCCCTCTTCTCTCTCTACATATATTATGCAAAGGGTAGTTCTACATGCAGCCCACGTTTTAGCTTAGGCAGCTCCAAACTAACGGCAGCACGTCTTTTTTTTCTCGCCCATGTCTATAGAACATCTTCTTGTTTTCCTCCATCGTGCTCATGCACACAGCACACAGCACACTGCCGCCGTCTCTTTCGATCGTCGGCCCCATCATCCTCCCTCCTCTTTCTTTTCTTTTTCCTCCTACTCTTTCCCTTCTTCATCATCATCATCATCATCCTCAAATGCACCTTCTGTGCATTTTGTCAAAGTAGCCGAATTCACAGAAGGTGCATTCAATCTGGTATGGTCGAGTCTTAGGATTTCTTGGAGGAGGAGGGAAAGAGGAGGAGAAAGAAGATTTGAGGAGAAGGAAGAAGGTGGGAGAAAAAGTAGAAGGAGAAGGAGGAAGCGTTGTGACCGACCTGATACAGATCCCACAAATTGTAGTGAATGTATTCCTCGATGAAAGGTAGTTTAGCTAGGACTAACACGATTGCTAGACAATCCAAACCACACAAAAAGATCACAAAAGAAGAAACAAGATACAAGTACAAATACAAATCACACCACAGAGAAAGAGAAAGAAATTTACCAAGGTTCGACAATGATGCCTATGTCCTCCATTCATGCTCGATTCCACCATGCTCCAAAACAATGGAGCAAATTGCATGATTAGAAGAGTATCCCCTTTTCGTCTCTAAACCCCTCAAGGTTCTTCCCAAACCCTAATCTAGAGAACAATAACCTCATGTTATCTGTTTATATCTCTCAAAACCCTTTATATACATTAGGGTTGCAATAGGTTAAAGCCACAAACCCAGAATACATAAGAGTTCTTGAAACAATCAATCCGATAGGTCAGTTTAGACTGTCGATTGGTCGGTTTGGCCCGACCCTAGATAATCATTGTCACGAGTAATTTTGATGGATCAAGCCTAGATATGATCGATCTTTCAGTGGAACCTGTTTCATATACCCTGGACCTATTGGTCAGTTTAGACAATAAGTTTCTACAGTTATTCTATGTTGGGTTGTAAGCTTCGATCTTGGGCTTCTTGTGGCTCCTCACGCTCTGGTTCTGTACGTAATAATATTTCACTTGGAGACTATGGGTGATACTATACCAGACACTCCCACTTGCTCCACTACTCCCCCTACATGTGTTAATTGGTGTGACCCCTGATCTTTAGACTTGAAGACCAATAGAAGTTGAACAAGCCTTCATCTTCCCTACTATTACAACTTTTGTCAGCATATCCATGGGATTTTCTCTTGTGTGGGTCTTCACCGGGTTAATCGGCTTCTCCTTTAACAACTTCCATATATAGTGAAAGCAGATGTTTATGTGCTTCATCTTCGCATGATATAAGCCCTATTCTTTGCAAGATGAATTATATTATGACTGTCGTGTAGCACGTAAATTTTCTACTTCTTTCCCACTTCCTTCATGAAGTTCTACAAACATATCATCTCCTTACATACCTATGGGTTAGCAACGTATTATGTCTCCGACGTCAAAAGTACCACAATCTCATGTAACCTTAAGACCCAACTCACAGTTGCACTCCCCAAGGTAAACACATACCATGTCATGCTTCTGCTATCGTCTAAATCTCCTGCCAGGTCTGAATCGATATACTCATGTAGTCTGATCTCAGAACCACCGTAGCACAAAGTTAAATCCTTGGTACCTCTCAAATACCTCATAATCTACTTCACCGCTTTCCTCCCTGCTGGGTTGTTCATGTATCTGCTGCCGCTGTTAAGCAATGTTAGCTCTGAAAGTTCTCAAACTTCGTCGGGGGTCTCTCACTATTAAACAAACTACAATACACAATTTAGATCAATAATTGTGATACAGAGAGCTACTAATTGTGCAAACAGCTGTTGTTTACTTCTGTCAGCTGTAGGGTAGAAATATATAAGGCTTCATCCACATATCCATAAATAAAATAAAACAACATAGATGAGATTTTTTACGTGGAGACCCTAAAGAAAAAAAACCATGGTGCTTTCGCACTACGTCAAAGCAGTCTACTATAGAACTTGACGTTACACATATCTATAAGCATATATCCTCCAAACAGACACAGTACTTCCACAGTTGCTCCCTCTAGACTACTGTCGCCCTTCCAGCACAGAATGCCACCTATCCTCTAGAAACTCCCCATTGTAACCCTTGTATCGAACACACTAATAACGATGAGTCTCATTAACATCGCTTCTATCAATAGAATCCTTACGATTGAAGGCTTAAACTCACATCAATCAATCTTAATTATCAGACACATCGTCAAGTAAGGACCTTGAGCTTACAGATGCTTCCTAGCTTGCTTCAAAAGGATCTCATCTTTCTTTGAAAAATGGTCACCGACTAATCAACTCTCCCAATCGATAGGTTCAATTGAAAACATGGGGAAGGAAGGGATATCTCACACCAATAGGTAGGAGAGAATGTGGTCAATCTATACTTGCATGAATCAAAGTCCCAAAACCCAAGATGAAAATAAATTAAATCACCTACCTAGAGGGAATGAATGAAGCCTTGCCCAATTTGGAGTTTGTCCTCTCCAAGAGCTCTTGGCTGCAAAAAAACAAAACTCTAGAATCCTTACCCTAATGAGCCAACAAGCCCATTTATATAAGTTACAATTCTCCTATTAATGGTTGTTGAATCTCCACTAGCAAGGGGGAGACTCTTGATCTCTGAGAGATCTGAAGGTCTTGGGCTGATATTTTCCTTTGAGAGGGGTGACGTTCTCTTTAGGGGGAGATATCAAGACTTTGATTTTTTCTTAGGTATGCTCAGTTTAAATAAGGGTTAGGTTGATACTGGTCGCTTATGTGGCAATTGTCGTCATGTGGGGTGATGGGAAGAGTGTGATATGTAAGTGATCTCCACACGGAGATCTAATCAAACCAAATGAGATCCAACACGAAGATCGGATCTACCCATGTGGAAGCGAAGAGATGTACCTCCAGCCATAATGCACCGGGTGACGAACCGCAGGTTGATGATTCCTCAATGCGATGCGTCTCCCACATAGCTGAAATCCTCATTGTTTTCCTCACGTCGAAACCGTCGCAAATCGAAAGAGAAGGGAGGAGAGGAAGAGGTATTTCTTATTTAGTTCTATGTCGTCAAGAGATTAGATGAGATACCTAAAAAATGGGAGGCATCTTTTTTATAATTAAACCAGAACACCATCCCAAAACCCTAATAACCGGAATCGATCCAACCATCCACTAGATTTATCTAAGAGCTAGGACTCATCACTTAATCACATCATTAATGGTTATGACTTTAGTTAAGGCCCATTAGGTTTTAGACCAAAAGTTCATATGGGTTTATACCGGGCTATCCTCATGCCGCAAGCAGCTAATCCAACACTCTCCTATTTGGACCTACAAACACACATTTGAAAACAACCATTTGTTTTAAAGAAAACAAAACTCTAATGGGCCAAAAGCGATAAAAGCTTTAGTATTCGTATACGAAAAATTCTAAAAAACAAAAGAACCCGTAATACCTTATATGGTATCGTTTAATTTAAACTAAAGACACCAACTACATGAATCATGGCGGTCATGTCCTAACAAATAGACACTTCCTTCCATGTATTACTATGTAGCACGATCAGTCCAATTAAACATTTTATGTGATGAATTACTTTATAAGTGAATGCATGCTTCACTCTGTGTCAAAACTATATGTCTCAAACTTTAGTGCATAATCAGAAAATTATAATTTATTCACTACAGTAAAAGAAACAATATGTTCATAATGCATAATCTTTAAGAATACAATAAGCTTGGTGGTAATCCTTTGGTCAGTAGATCAACCACCATAAACTCAGTACCAATATGTTCAATCTGAATCTTGTCTTTTACTATATCTTCTTTAACAACAAGGTACTTTATATCGATGTACTTGTTTTGACTTTCACTTTTGTCGTTCTTGGAGAAGAATACTACAGTAAGATTATCATAGTAAATCTTTAGAGGTCTGGATATAGAATCCATGATCCTTATCCATGTGATAAAATTTCTTAGCTAAGACATCTGTGTGGTTGCTTCGTAAAGTGCAACGTACTCTGCATCCGTAGTCGATAATATCGTAATGGTCTGCTTGGTGTTCTTCCATAAGACTACACCACCAGCTAAAAGGTAGATATAACCCAATGTTGCCTTTCTGGATTAATGCAACCCGCAAAGTCCGAATCAGAGTACTCGATCAGCTCCAAATAATTAGTGTGACTGTATGTAAGCATGAAGCTCTTGGTACCTTGTAAATATCTCATGACCTTCTTAGCATCCCTCCAATGACCCAGGCCAGGACCACTCTGGTAACTTTCTAACATCCCTACTATAAATCTAATGTCTGGTTTTGTGCATACCTCTAAATATGTTAAACTGCCAACTGCAGATGCATAGGGAATGTTAGATAAAGCATCTCTTTTTGGGATCAATCCCTATGGACTTTTATTCCTATAACATAGGATGCCTTGCCTAAATTTTTTATATCAAAGTTCTGTGAGAGAAACTGTTCGTCTCACCTAGCATCCCCAAGTCATTGCTGGCTAGTAGAATATCGTCTACATATAGAACTAGAAATATGTAACGGCTCCTACTGGTCTTAAGGTATATATATTCATCCACAATGTTCTTCACAAAATCGAAAGGAGTTAAGACATTGTGGAACTTTAAATACCACTATCGGGAAACTTGTTTTAGTCCGTATATAGACTTCTTGAGTCTGCAAATAAGCTGACTCTTTTTATCTAAAGTAAAGCCTTCAGGCTGGAGCATGTATACCTCCTCCTCAAGATCCCATTCAGGAAGTCCATTTTTATATCCATCTGTTGTAGCTCTAGGTCATAATGAGCTACCAAAGCCATGATTATCCTTAATGAATCCTTCTTAGAAATCAGAAAGAAGGTATCATGATAATCAATACCGATCCTTTGAGTGAAACCCTTGGCTACAAGTCTTGCCTTATGTCTTTCGATGTTACCAAAAGTATCCATTTTGGTCTTATAGACCCATTTACAGCGAATTGGCCCAGCACCTCTACGTAACTCTACCAGATCCTATATTTGATTATCAGTCATGAATTTCAGCTCTTCCAGCATGGCATTATACTATTTTATGAAGTTATCTCTACTCATGGCCTGTGAAAACATTTGTGGGTCTTGAATAAGTCCAACTGAATCATCGGACTATTGCTGGTATACCTCGTAGTTATTAGAAATTATAGGTTTTCTTTTTCTTAAGAACCTCCTAGTTTCTGTCGGTACCACAACTTATGGTTCTGGAGCGATAGCTGCAATAGGTTCTATGGCAACCTGCTATTCTTGGACTGGGAGGTTCTGAGCTGGTTGCTCATGAATCACCTGAGATGGTTATTCTTGATAAGTAATTAATCCACCTTCAATTACGAGTATAATTATCGGAACCCTTATTTCCTTAAACACAATTGATTATGTTGGGACACTCCTACTAAGGTTGCCATTTTTAAGAAATCTAGCGTTTTTGGCTTCTACGACTTTAGAAATGTGCGAAGGACAATAGAATCTATAACCCTTGGACTTCTTGGCATAACCGATGAAGAAACCACTCACAGTCCTAAGGTCAAGCTTTCTCTCATGTGAGTCCCATCACCTCAACCGGATAACCCCATATATACATGTGTCCTAAACTAGGTTTTCATCTATTTCATAACTCAAATGGTATTTTCGGAACAACTTTAGATAGAATCCTATTCCGCACATACATAATTGTTTTTAAGGCCTCACTCCACATATTAAGAGGAAAAGAGGAGTTACAAATCATGCTTCTCACCATGTCTATCAAAGTATAGTCCCTTCTTTCAACAACACCGTTTTGTTAAGGTATGTCAGGCGTTGTGTATTGAGCTACAATGTCGTGTTCTTCCAGGAACTTCGCAAATAGATCAGGTCTTTGTCTACTCTCTATGTACCTTCAATAGTATTCCTCACATATATATCTGATCTTACGATTTGGTACTCTTTCCATATTGTTTCTCTACCTCCGTCTTTTAGATTTTAAAGGCATCGAATGCCTCAACATTGTCATCTAAGAGGTAAAGATACATGTATCTAGTGTGGTCATCTATAAAGGTAATGAAATACCTCTGATCGTTTAGACACGATGTTCTAAATGGTCAATAGAGATTAGTGTATATGATCTCCAATTTCTCATTATTCCTCGTGATGTCCTTAGTGGACTTGTTAGTCTTCTTTCCCTTTATGCAGTCTACACAAGTTCCAAAATCAGTGAAGTCAAGAGTCTTTAAGACTTCATCATTTACTAACCACTTTAGGTGCTCTATGGAGACATGAGCCAGTCTTCTATGCCATAATATAGAGAAATCTTCAATCACGGTCATCATAGAACATTCAATAGAAGAATTTAGAGAAAAACAATATAAACCATCTATCAAAGAACATGAACCAATGATTATTTTATCTTTAATAATCAGAAAAGACATATCTTTGAACTAAAAATCAAAGTATATGGAACTAGTCTTGATACATATACTAGATTCTTAGAGAAACTAGGAATATAAAATATCTTCTCTAGGTCCAAGGTGTATCATGTCTGAAGATGAAGCTTATATGTCCCCACACCTTACCTCTTGAACTCGTCTTATTGCCGAAGTAGATGACATACTCCCCATCGGTTGGTTCCCTTAGACTGAGGAACCCTTGCAAGATAGTAGAAACGTGGATTATAAATCCGGAGTCAATCCGCCAGCAATTATTATGAGAATCAACCAAATTTGTGTTGGAAGTTAATCCGGGTCAGAGGCTCGCAGCGGAAGCGATTTGGCGGTCGAAAGACCATTCATGGTGCATGTTACACGATTTAAACTTTCATCGAAACTAATCTATATATGTGTGTGCATGTGTATGCACGTGAATCGAAAAACCCTAACAGCAATCTAGCATAATGATTAACTAGCATGAATGCAAATCATAATGCTCGCTAGATCTACATGTTAGATTACACATACCTTTCGTACGGATCTTTTAACCGCGGAGAATTGTCTTCTTTATCGATGGAGACGGAAGATCGTTCGCGAAGATGCCGATGGTACGAATGGAGATGTTGCCTTCTTGTTCACCCGATCTCACATGATGCACAGAACGTCGCTCTCGGATCTCTGAGTGCCTCCAAAGAACGACCCTTCTCCTTCTTCAGAACTCCACGCGAGGAAGACGAAGTTGCAAGCGGGAAACGGGAGATAAATCGGGAGAGAACTAGAGAGATGAGAGAGGGGAGGGGGTTCGGTTTTCTGGACCATAGGGCCGGCACCCCATAGGCCCTTTTATAGGGCCGGCCAACCCCCTTGGATAAGGATCCAAGGGGATAAAGACCTCCCACAGATATCTCTCCATTATCTCCTTTTTATCTCTCGTTATATTTATCCGTTTTTCCACTTTTTAGGGCTCGATCTTAACCGTTTTATCACCATATCCCTATCTATATGGTAGGCCCTATAGATGAGGGATTCTTATCCCTACATCATAGGGCCGGCCCTAGCAAGGTGCCTCACTACTAGGGTCGGCCAACAGTGAGGTCCGGCAGAGTGAGGTTTTTACCAAAACGCCCCGACGCCTCATTTTGACCATTTCTAGCGTGCGATACCTAGCGGCCACTTCTTAAGTGATCTTTACTAGTTACCTACTATTAACTGAGGCCACCGGAGGGTGCCTCTAGCAAAGTCAACTAGTCAACTCGCAACATACCCCGGTGCATCGCACCTATGCAGCGAAGTTCACTTATGGCTAGGGATTACTACATGCGACTCTGCACTAGTCTCGGGCTCAACCCTTAGTACTCGTATGTAGTTACGCATCTACCGTGCTCTAGTGCCAAGCACACACGGAGCGTATACTTCTTTCTTCCTTATACTTATGGTATTCCGAGGAGACGGTTCAAGAACCGTACATAATGTTGATAAGGTGGAACCATCAGGGACCGGGGTTCATGGCTTCCAACTCAAGCTCGATCGACACACTACCCGAGTGTATCATCGATCCTCTGAGCTCGAGTTAACCTGCGTAGCCACCCAGAGTGCGACGCAGGCTGCACTCCAATTCACCCGGACTTACTATGTTCTCCATCATACCCCTGCTCTCCGCTTAGTAGTGGTAAACCCGCTGTCCCTCCACTTGATGCCATGATTCACTTCGAGCGGTGGAGACTACCGTCAGACTCGAATGATCATATGACTTGGTTCCTTCCAGGTTGACCTATACATCGTACCTCTGATTACCCCGTCGAGTAATCGAACCCGGTCAACAGTTAAACTGGTGACCACCAGGCCTGGGTTTGGTACAGTGTAAGTCACACCAAGGAACGCACCTCCCTTCAGGGGTGTGGATGGCCTGCAGGAGTAACACGCTAATGCAACGCCAGCCGGGTAACCCAGTACACCGTGGTTTTGGATCACTGTATATGGGTCCTCACACATTGGTGCGCCAAAGCACCACGCAACTGGTTAGTCCATCAGACGTGGTTCCTCAGGGTTTAGGACCGTTTTACTCTAAACAGAAACACGGCTTAGTGTACCAGTGTCTGCTCACTGATCTGTACACCGTGTTAGTTCCGTTCAGCCACAGACACTGTGCCTGGTGATGACCATGGTGAAGACATCCCATGAACTGTCATCGCCAACAGCTTAACATGATGAGGCGACCAACCTGATCATAGCTGCGAACTAATTTAGATTATATGGGACCAATCCACTCAGTCTTCAACTCAGTGCACTACCATATAACCATGGCTCTCTGTTCTCAAAAGAACACGCAACTATGTTACGCACCTATATGCATCTCATATAATAATAACTATCAATCTTTATTAGACCAAAAACATAAAGTTTTACAAGCTTAGAACACATCAATCCTAACAATTTGATTCATAACACACTAGGGTCATGAGATTACTTGCAGACTCTCTCTTAGCAAGCCACTTCTAGTACTTGGTGCAGTCCTTTTTTAGATGCCCCATTTTCTTGCAGAAGAAGCACTTCATCTCTTTATAGGTGCCATTAGATTTTTTTATTGGCACTCCTTAGCTTTGTTTCTTCTTGGGAACTGCCGTGTGAGGCTTCGATTACCCTGCCTTATGAGAAACAAGGTGAGACACCTCCAATTTCTCCTGCTTCAGCCTCTAACCAACATATCATTTACTGACCAGTTGGTTGAATGAGTGTTGTAGGATATCTTGAGCTACCCGTACTGAGCTGGCAAGGAGTTCAGTATGAAGTGCACCAGGAATGACTCGTTGATGTCTGTCTTTATGCCATTTTGCTAAGACGCTCTACATGATGTGCTCTTGCACAATCTTATCTCCAGAGCCTCATGAATGATAGTTTGGCCATTAGGGTACTGGCCAATGCTCTATCAGAGCTTTTAAATTGATCCTCAATAGCCTTTGTACAGTTCTTGACAAATCGACACTCAAAATAGAACCCCTGATGCTCGTATCGATATGGGTCTAGAAGAGCATCATACTCAAGCGTTTGGATCGCTCCCACCGCTCGTATAATGCAACCTCAGTTGGCGTACTTTTCTCCGTTGGAAGAATAGGCTCCTCTACACAGAGCGCCAAGTCCAGATCCATACACCCTAGAACCAAGAGTATCTTGTCCTTCCAATCTAAAAAATTATCACCAGACAAAAACGAAAAGCGCTAGGTAGAGTCATTGATAAAGGACATAGCTGAAAAGAAACATACAAAGCTTATATCAATACGAGGAAATAAACTATATCTGATAATTAATCTATATTAAAGTCAGTCAGTGGGAATTCAAACCTCCCTTTGGGCAAAGGTCATAAGCTACATGAATTCCACTGTGCTCTTTAGAAACTACAAGGTTTCCAATATGGCCAGAGTGTTGTACCATGAAATAGACCGACAATCCTTTACCTGTGAACATTAGAATTGTCTCTGTTTCACAATGCAATGCTCCGCCCTATCCTAATTACATGATACTGACAGCTGCCTCCCTTTGGGGCCGGGCAACAGTCATTATCATACAATTAGAATGTGATCATCACAATAACTTTATGTGACCATTTGCATCCCATGATGCACCTTTTGAAAGTCACTCATCAAAATTAACCCATGATGTTTTAGCCAATCCTGAGCCAGCCTCGATGATTATCTTTACTATCATGATGATCAAGAATAAGCAAGATTACTATAATCAAATAGCTTGGAAAATGAATAAATGGTATTAATGAGTTAACTTGGGCTATTAGTGCTTGGTCAGTGATCCCACAATCACATACAACACAGACATGCATGAGCACAACCCTGTATTATTACAAATCGGAAGCACTATACATGAATGCCCAATAAAAATAATAATTTTGTTGCATCAAAACTCCATGCAAGCTCCTTCGGACCTATGAAAAAATAAAATATATATATATATATATATATATATATATATATATATATATATATATATATATATATATATATAAATGCTATAATGCGGTATGCAGTAAGTGCGGCACCTACCGCATGCAGTCTGATGCACCGCTGCGTGCATGCAATGCACACAGTGCGTTCATCAGACTACTGCGGTGCGGTGCCGCACGTATCGCATGCCGCAGCATAGCATGCCCCTATATATATATATATATATATATATATATATATATATATATATATATATATATATATATATATATATATATATATATATATATATATATATATATATATATATATATATATATAGGGAAGTGAGTTCCTATGACATGTCATAGGGAGTACCCTATGACATATGGTGAGTTAGTAACCCTAGAATATTTAGAATGTTCTGAATTTTTATGAGGATGATTACCCTAGCTTAGATAGGACCCCCGCAAAAAATCGGCTCATTCTAAAACTTCTAAATGGATCAAATATGATTTTTAATTTAACGGTTAAAATGGATGGCCGATAAAGCTTCTAGCATTTGATGCCCCAAAAAGTTTTAGAATGCTTTGATTTTTTGTGGACATTCTATCTAAGGTAAGGTGATCACCCTCAAAAAAATTCAGCACATTCTAAACATTCTAGCATTACTAATTCACCATATGTCATAGGGTACTCCCTTTGACATGTCATAGGAACCCAGCCCTCATATATATATATATATATATATATATATATATATATATAGGGGCGTGTTAGGATGCGGCGTGCGGTGCGTGCGGCGTCGCACTGCAGCCGCCTGATGCACCACTGCGTGCATCGCACGCACCGCAGCGGTGCATCAGACAGCTGCGGTGCGACGCCGCACGCACCGCACTCCGTATTTTATCATTCCTCTATATATATATAAGGGAAATAAAGATATGGGAAATAAAGTAAACTTAATGAGTTTAGGGTTAAAAACAAAACCCCAAACTAATCTCTCCCTCTCTTCTTAGCTGCCACCCCAGTCGACAGCATGCATAATGACAGCTGCTCGGGTCAATGCACCGCCGGTTAGACTGTCGGGCACCGCCCATGCAGCACAAGGCCATCAGCCGGCTATGCCCGACATCTCGGTAGAGTACAAAACGTCGCCCCGCTGCCGATGTGCATGCGCCACGGCACTACACGCACACATGGCATACTGGCTTGCCGGTGACCCTGCAGTTGCGAGCACTAGGGTATTATCCCGAACGTCAACAATGCCCACGACTGTGACATCACCGGCTTCGATTTGGCAATGATCAAAAACCAGAAGAAAAGATCGAGCAAACCTTGCTCTGTAACCGAAAAGATCAAGCAAACCTTGCTCTAAAACCAGTGTAAGTGATCTCCACACAGAGATCTAATCAAACCAAATGAGATCTAATATGAAGATCAGATCTACCTATAGCGGAAGCGAAGAGATGTACCTCCGACCATAACGCACCGGGTGACGAACCGCATGTTGATGATTCCTCGATGTGATGCATCTTCCATGCATATAGTCGAAATCCTCGTTGTTCTCACGTCGAAGCTGTCGCAAGATCGGAAGAGAAGAGAGGAGAGGGAAAGGTATTTCTGGTTTAATTCTTAGCCATCAAGAGACTCGATGAGATACATAATAGATGGGAGGCATCTTATTTATAAATAAATCAGGACACCATCCCAAAATCCTAATAACCGGAATCGATCCAACCATCCACTGAATTGATCTAAGGGCGAGAACTCATCATTTAACCACATCATTAATTAACGGTACAACTTTAGTTAAGACCCATTAGGTTTTAAACCCAAAAGTTCATGTGGGTTTGTACCAGGCCATCCTCATGCTGCAAGCGGCTAACCCAACATGATATGGATACCTAACCTTCTATCGAACTGTTCTTTTGGTATGATGACTTACATACTTGTAATGCTTGTTTCCTTCTACAACTTATACTTAGCACTATTGACTAACCTTGCAAGGAGGATAGGTAATTGACTTGTGCGCTAAGTGTGCAAGAAACAACTCAGGTACAAGACAAAGCAATAAATGAAGATAAAGTGTTTTAGTCTGGGGTATGAGTGAGTTTTGAAAAATATAATTTTCTCGTCTCTTTTAAAGAAACTAGTATTTCATTGAAATCAAAGAGAATTGTAATCTTATCTTTCTTTCTCGGGAGCATGAGAAATGTATGGTTTGAACAATAAATTAAGCCAATGGGGGAGATTGTTACCGCATTGCAGGGTCTCATCTTTGTTGACTTAATTTGTGCATTCAAACCAATTTGTGAGAAATTACATGTAACTCTGCTACTGCTGGGTCGTGTTCATGCTCGCATCAATCACGTGCATCACAGTAGAGCAAAGTACATCAGATAACTCGATAGTCCATCACACAATCCTAGATGTTCTTTTGTGAGGCATGAGATGAGTAGGATTTGTAGAGGGTAGCTAGGGTTTCTCGATCGTATCAAATTGCGTATGTTTTCATCGGCTTTATTGTGATGCGCTTTTCAAGTATTTAACGCAATTTAAAAATGATTTTTGTTTTATCATTTCTTCTGAAAATAAAATATTATTTATTGCTCTAAAATCAACTTTGTGTTTGTTGAATTTCAGGTCAAGAGGTTTCAACACTTAAAATTTTCTAATTACTGAAAGACCACACTAACCATCCAAACCCTGTTCCGACAATGGTGAATAGTCATCCAAATAGTGTTTTCGGGCTGCTATGGTCGATTCGAACGGCTCCTATCTGTTCAGACAACTTTGGTCATTTTGTGCATGGCGTTCAAATAACTGTTTGGACAACATTGACACTCTCAGGGTTTTTTCGAGTCTATCATCTGAACCCTTGTTCGGATGCAGATAGTTAAGCCATCCGAACAGGTGTTAGGATGTCTTACTCCAGTTGTGGGCTGAACCAACTTAATGATGATTTTGGCTCTTTAAATTGGGTCTAATCTTGACCCAAAGTGGCAAAACTAAGTTGGGATCCGCAAGGGTGACCTTCGGGTATATAATCCCACTTTCCCTTTTGGTGGGGTGGAGATTATAGGAAAAGAGAAGAGAAGTCATTTCTTAGAGCTCAAATCTTGGGGTTCTCTCTCTAGAATCAAGAAAGAGCTCTCAGTCAGGGCTTCTCTCTCTAGGATTTTGGGAGAACTTGGTGATCTTCCCGTTCTTCCCCAATTGGGGGCGGAGATGAAGCCCCCCCAAGACCTGGATCCCAATCGATTTCTAGGAGGGATGGCAGGAAAGGCTTCTAGCCGTTCGGATCCTGTGGAGGTAGAGAAGGAGTTCGCTCCACCCCGAGCTCCTACTTTGGAGGTTTTCTTCGAGGCGGGATCTCATTTACCCGCTCTAATAGGTCGTGGAGGTGCTGGCTCTTCTTCATCTCTGGGCCGTAGGGGAGGTGGTTTGGTAACCTCTTCTTCCTCAGTTCGTGCCCAGAGGGGATCGGCATTCAGATCTGGTGGTCCGAGCTCCAAATCTGATTCAGATCTATGTGATGCTGCTGTGGTCTCTTCCGGAATTGATCAAGCCACCTTGGCTGGTCATCGGGAGGGTCAGGCCCTGGTAGAAAATCGCAGTGATGCAGATCCCGACCAGCCAGATGTGGGAGATCCGAGTGCCTTCCCCCCTCTTCAATATTCATCTCATAGCCCGCGTCCTTCTCCAATGGGATTGGGTGGTGAAAGTGCTAAAACCCAGGACTATCAGACATATGGTGATGCTGTGACAACTAGTCCAGGCCAGGTCTTTGTGGAAATGCCTGAGAGGGCTAACAATGCAATGAATGTTGTTGGTGTGGTTGTTGGGGTTTCTTATGCAGCAGCAGTGAATTCTAGTGCAAATTTGGTGCTCGAGGGTGCGACTGTGAGGTCTAACAATGCTGATTTTCCTTCTGCAACGGCAGTGCCTGATTCTGATCCGGTGGTGGGATCTGCTTGGAAGATTGGGGCTGCTGCCGCCCCACTTCCATTGGAGAAACTCCAGCTGCGCTTTATTGAATCGGGCATGTTTGAAGGGCAAAAAGTTGTCATTTGTCCACAACAAGAGCTTGAAGCTAATTGTAAAAGATGGGAGCACACTTTGGTAGGGTTTGTCCTTGGGAGAAGGCCATTTTACATTCATCTTAAAAACTTTATTTTGCGTAATTGGCAGCCTAAGGGAAGTTTGGACATTCTGTCTCAAGCGAACGGCGTTTTTTGGTTCAAATTCGAGCTTGAATCTGATTTTACTCGCATTCTTGAAGGCAAAACATGACACTTCGATGGTCGTCCTTTCATCGTGAGGAAATGGGCACGAGGTATGTGCAGTGATCGAGAGCTGGTCTCAACAATCCCTATCTGGGCCAATTTCCCAAATCCAAGGGGATTTGTGGACTGAACCCATGCTAAACCGGTTAGGGAGTGTGTTTGGCACTCCTATTTATATGGATCAAGCTACAGCTGGAGGCACTAGAGCCCAATTTGTCCGGATTTGTGTGGAGATCAATGTGGAAGACAAGCTTCCAAGTAGAGTACGAGCGAGGAATGACAAAGGGGGGTTTCACTCTTGGCAGGCGGTGACATATGACTGGGTCCCTACGAGGTGCAAAGCTGGTAAGAGTTTTGATCATGATGGAGATACTTGTATTAAACACCCAAAGGTGGTCCGAACACGGCCAGCTCAAGCTTGGAAACCCTTAGTGCATACGGGTGCTCCAAATGCGAGGAGCTAGGATACCAAGTAATCCATCCTCCTCCAAAGGTAAGGCTGTTTTAGAAGAAGGATGGCAGGTCATTGGTGGGGCACCTGATAAGTCGAGGATGCCAACTCGATGGAGACGGCTCCCTTGCCTACGAGTTCCCATTTTTCAGCTCTTGATGAGGAAGGAATTGGTGGGGTTGACAATTTCAGCAATGTTGTAGGCTGTGGTGTTGGTGCTGGCTCGGCAGCACCTACAGTCTTCGCTGATGTTACGCAAGTCGCAATGGAAGCTGTTAGTTCTGGTACACTTGCAGAGGGTGCTGCTTTGCCTGGAGCAGGTGGTGGTGTTGTGCACGCAGAAGGGGCTGGTTTTGCAAATTTGGGTGAAGCTGTTATCAATGTTACGCACAGTGAGAGTTCTGCAGAACCTGTGAGTGCTGCTGATGCTATTGCAACAGAGTCTTTTGCTGATGCTAGGCGATCTGAGGATGACGTTACACGAGTTTATGTAGGAGCTGGAGCTGATGGGAGTGTTGAGGTTAGTGCCGGAGCAGTTGATGCTGCTGTGCTCGATGCTGAGGTAGATGTGGGATCAAAAAATGCTGCTTCGCATAAGGAGGGTGATGTGTTCCCTTTGCCTGCTGTTGACATAGCAGAAGGGGCTGGTGCGCAGGATGCTGTAGAAGTACAGGTAGAGAAGGGGGCAACTGATACTTCTGAGTCAGAATCTGAGAATGTTTCACCGAGTGTGGAGGCTGTAGCAAGTGAGAAGGTTGATGTGATGGCTGACCTGTTTGTTTGAAAGAAAGAAGATATTGTTGGCTTTGAGTTTTCCAAGCTTATCGAAGAGGGTTCCTTGACTGTGTCGGGAATTGTCGACCTAAAACGCTTTGTGAATCTCATCCAAATGCGGTATGGTGTTTTTTGTTGGGTATTCTATTCTATGAAGACAAGCAAACAATGACTAACAGAATATAGAGATGTTACAAATCTAGTGCAAAAAGTAATTGAACAAACTATAGGGGTTTAGCATGCAAAGTTGAGCACAACAATCAAACAAGGTTTAGGTTGTCCTAAGGTTGTCTACAGATATGGCAAAGAGGTGGAAGAAGGAAAAAGAACAAGGTACTTAGCAGTTGTCGAGGCTTGTGCTAGCACAATGCCCTGAAAGCTATTTCGCCGCCTCGGTAGGTGCTTCAAGGCCTCCGACGAACGCTCCCCAGGGTACAACGACTGGACTCCTCTTCAGCACCGAAGGGAACCCCTTTGGGACTCTCAGCGTACTCCAGACACTCCAGACAAGATGACAAGATCGAACAAGAAAGTGGAGAGAGGTCTTCTCTTGGTGTGTTTCTGGCTTCACCGGACCCTCTCTTATATAGAGGTCCTTAGCCATAACGTCCCCACACTCACAGCCATTGCATGCAACGCACTGATGAGCATTCACTGCTCTATCAAGTGAAACGGTTGCATGTGACAGTGCAGAGGTCCAGGTTCAATGAACCTGGCTCAGCCTCGTGAAGAGTGTAACAGAAAGAATAAATCTCCATTAAAAATTAAAAAATTAAAACCCAGTGTAAAACAAGGCCCAAATCCCGAAGCCCATTCGCGTCCACGCGGCTCGCGAGCCGCGGCCCGGCTCGGCTCGGCGTGCGCGCGCGTGTGTGGTGGGCTATGGCCTGGCTCTTAGGAAGATACAAAGCCCAATGAAGGGAGTTCCATTATAAACGCATTAAAAGATCTCCCCACGGGCAATATGGGACTAAACCAAAAACCGGTTTTTTCATTATTCTATCAAAACCAATTTTTGTAACAATCCCTCACAATAATGAAAATATCGAAAAACAAATCGAAAGAAGTAGACTGGAGTACTTATAAGAGTATGTATAGACATAAGGTGTCTTTCGACTTGAACCTTTGCTTAGTGTAGACTGCAGGACTTACTAGCTGACAGTGAACTTACGTCTTGAACTGTACAGCTATATATTGTAAGTCTAGTCGACAAGTCTCACCCATACTTTCATATACATCATAGAGTCCCATACGGTTGTGCTCTTTATGGCCATGAGCCTTCCCCAGTTTTCTTGAGTGTTCTAGAGAATTAGCCTCAATTCTCATAGAAGCGGCCACACTTCTATACTCATATAGGTGCTTACTATCAAGAGTGCTCTGTATCTATACACCCCACTGGTATGCCAGCTATAGTTAGCATTAAGAGTCTAAAACTCAGCCTCTCAGCGATACAGAATGTACTATCACATCATAGGGAGGGGAGAATTTTGATAGCACCCCCACAAATCCCTCGAATAACTTGTTTTCCCATTGAACCTCGATTTTGGGATCTCCAATCACGTAGGTTGGGTTATCGTTATCGGAGACTTATTTGTTTATAGGCCTCAGCCCCATCCCCCTCGATGTACTTAGAACTAACTCTCTAGCTAGTCCTTTAGTTAAGGGATCTGCTAAATTATCCTTTGACCTAATATAGTCAATAGTAATTATCCCATCTTTCAACATCTGTCGAACAGTGTTATGTCTACGACGAATATGTCGTGACTTACCATTATAGGAGTTATTCTTGGCCCTCATTATAGCTGCTTGGCTATCACAATGAATTGGGACAGCAGGAATAGGCTTTGGCTAAAAAGGAATATCTATAATGAGATTCCTTAGCCATTCACCCTCTTTACTAGCTTTATCTAGTGCTATGAACTCCGACTCCATAGTGGATCAGGCAATGCATGTTTGTTTGGATGATTTCCAACAAATTGCACCCCCTCCAAGGGTAAACACATACCCACTAGTGGATTTGGTTCCTGAGGAATCCGCAATCCAGTTAGCATCGTTGTATCCTTCTAGGACAGCTGGATACCTACCATAGAAAATGCCATAATCTAATGTATGTTTTAAGTACCTTAGAACTCGAATTAGAGCATCTCAATGCTCTTGGTTAGGGTTAATAGTGTATCTACTAAGTCTACCTATCGCATAGGCAATATCGGGTCTCGTGCAGTTCATGATATACATGAGACTGCCAATTACCCTAGAATATTCTAGTTGTGATACACTAGGCCCTAAATTCTTCTTCAGATGTACTGAAGGATCATATGGCGTTCTAGCAGGTAGACAATCAATTTGACCGAACTTCCTAAGCACTTTCTCGATATAGTGAGATTGAGATAGAGCTATGCCATTGGAATCTCTCTTAATTTTGATTCCAAGAATGACATCTGCAGCTCCTAAGTCCTACATATCAAAGTGCCTACTCAGGAAGTCCTTGGTCTTGACCACTACTTCTAAGTTGGTTCCAAAGATCAACATATCATCTACATAGAGACATATGACCACACAAGTTAAGTTATTGACCTTAGTGTAGATACATTTATCTGATTCATTAATTCTGAAACCACTTGAAGTTAACACATGGTCAAACTTCTCGTGCCATTGTTTTGGAGCCTGTTTGAGACCATAAAGAGACTTTTTTAGTCTACAAACCTTCTTCTCCAAACCTTGCACTATGAAGCCTTCGGACTGATCCATGTAGATCTCTTCCTCTAATTCTCCATTTAGGAATGCAGTTTTTACATCCATCTGGTGAATTACAAGGTTATGGATAGCAGCTATAGCTATAAGCAACCTAATGGATGTAATCCTAGTCACTGGTGAGTAAGTATCAAAGAAGTCTTCTCCCTCTCGCTGCTTATATCCTTTAGCTACTAACCTAGCCTTATATCTTTCTATGGATCCATCTGCCCTAAGCTTCTTCTTGAATATCCATTTATATCCAACTGTTTTACAACAGGAGGTAGCTCAACTAGCTCCCAGGTGTTATTGGATATTATGGACTCAAGTTCACTATTTATAGCTTCCTTCCAAAAGATAGAGTCAGCTGAGGTCATGGCTTCATTATAACTAGTTGGATCCTCTTCCACTAGATATGTAATGAAGTCAGGCCCAAATAAAGTACCAGTCCTAGCTCGCTTGCTCCTTCTAGGTTCGATCTCTTCATTATCTGAAGAGTCATCCCTCTGTCTAGGAGCAGGCCTCTCAAGCGTATTGGGCTCCTGAGGTTTTTCAGACCTCTCTCTATAAGGAAACTGATTTTCAAAAAATTCGGCATCTCTAGTCTCGATGATGGTATTATCATCTATGTATGGGTTTTCAGAATGGATTACTAAAAACCTATACGCACTACTGTTCTGGGCATATCCTATGAATACAGAGTCAACTGTTTTAGGACCTAGCTTGGTCCTCTTAGGGTTAGGTATGGATACCTTTGCTAAACAACCCCACACGTTGAGGTATTTATACGATGGCTTCCTACCTCTCAGAATCTCATAAGGAGTCTGCTCAGATTCCTTAAATGGGATTCTATTAAGAACATGTGCTGCTGAGAGCACAGCTTCCCCCCACAGGTTCGTAGGTACCCCTGAACTGATCATCATGGCATTGACCATGTCCTTTAAGGTCCTGTTCTTCCTCTCAGCTACTCCATTAGACTGAGGGGAATATGGAGCAGTGGTCTGATGAATTATACCGTTGTCTTCACAAAATTTAGTGAATTCTTCGGACTCATATTCACCTCCTCTGTCCGACCTAAGGACTTTGATCCTCTTCCCTAACTGGTTTTCTATCTCAGACTTATAGGATTTAAACTTGGACAAGCTCTCGTCCTTACTCTTAAGGAGAAAGATTAAACAATGTCTGGAACAATCATCAATAAATGTGATGAAGTACTTGTTCCCTCCTCTCGTAGTGTAACCTTTAAGGTCGCACACGTCTGAGTGGATCAAGTCTAGGGTTTCTAGGCTACGCTCTACACTCTTAAAAGGTTTCTTGGCATATTTAGCCTCTACGCATATGCCACACTTTCCATTTGAGGATGGAACACATTTAGGTACACTACCTAAGTTAACTAACCTTTTAAGGGTTTTAGAGTTAACGTGTCCTAGTCTAGCATGCCACAGATCAAAAGAATCACACAAGTAAGCAGAAGAAGATATTTTATTATCATTATTGAAAGAGGTTACATTCAGCTTAAATAAGCCCTCATCAAGATAACCCTTTCACACAAAAGACCCTCCCTTAGTCAGGACAAATTTGTCCGACTCAAATACAAGCTTGTAGCCCTTCTTGCTCAGCATTGCTCCGGAGACCAGATTCTTCCGGATGTCTGGGACGTGAAGCACCTCCTTCAGAGTCAGAAGATTTCCAGAGGTGAACTTCAGAATCACATTCCCTTTCCCAGCAACTTGAGCAACTGAGGAGTTCCCCATGTACAGCAACTCGCCTTCTTCTGCAGATGTGTAGGTAGAGAAGCAGCTCTTCGACCCACATATATGTCGGGTAGCTCCCGTATCCACCCACCAGTCTGCAAGGTTGCTGACTAGGTTGACCTCCGTCACCACTGCCGAGAAGTAGCCGCTCTGTGCCACATTCGCCTCGGACTTGTTCTTCGGCCGATTAGCTGCATTGAAGCGGCACTCCCTAGCCAGGTGACCTGGCTTGCCACAAACGAAGCAGTCTCCCTTCGGCTTCTTTTTGAACTGGGGCTTGGATTGCTTGTTCTTCTCCCAGGGCTTAGGAGCAAGAGCCTTCTTTTTGGAAGACTTCCCCTCCACGAGGTTGGCCTTTCCTTTTATCATAGAGGCTCGCTCCCTTTGCTCCGACACTCGATTGTCCTCCTCTATACGGATTCGGACAACAAGGTCTTCCAGGGTCATCTCCTTCCTCTTGTGCTTCAAACTGTTCTTATACTCCTTCCACGAGGGAGGCAACTTCTCTATGATAGTTGCCACTTGGAATCCCTCGCAGATTTTGTACCCCTCAGCAATGACCTCATGGATGATAATCTGTATCTCCTCAAGTTGGGAGACTACAGATTTCCCATCTTCCATCTTGAACTCCAGCAGCTTCCCGACCACAAACTTCTTCGACCCGGCATCCTCTGTGGCGTACTTCTTCTCTAAGGAGTTCCACAGGTATTTGGCGGACTTGCAGGTGAAGTAAACATCATATAGGTCGGGGACAAGGCAGTTGAGGATATAGTTCCTACACAGATAATCCTGCCTCTCCCAGGAGTCTAAGTTGGTTTGGTTAGATGAGCCATCATCCTTAGAGATAAGGGTAGGCTTCTCGGAAGAGATAAGGTCGACAACCTTAAGGACAGTCAGATAGAACCTAAGTTTCATCTGCCATCTCTTAAAGTTCTTCCCATCGAATGGTTCAGGCTTCTCACTAGACTTGCTAGGTTTCCTCTCCATCTCAGTAGTCATCTAGGAAGAGTTCCTTTTGAATTTTTTAAAAATTTGACGGCCAGGTCAGCTCCAGGAAGGAGGTGGAGCACTTGGCTCGCTTAAGTACCAAGCTTCCTAGGGCAATTTAATGCCGGTTTGTCAAGCTTTTCTCGACACCGTCAAACTTATGAAAAATCAAAGGAATTCTAACAGTTAACAAGAGACTATATCTAAACACTCTCGTATTGGATCTAGATCTAAACGGAATAGAATAGAAGGAAGAAAATAGCTTTCAGTTGTTGGGTATTCTATTCTATGAAGACAAACAAACGATGACTAACAGAATATAGAGATGTTACAAATCTAGTGCAAAAAGTAATTGAACAAACTATAGGGGTTTAGCATGCAAAGTTAAGCACAACAATCAAACAAGGTTTAGGTTGTCCTAAGGTTGTCTACAGATATGGCAAAGAGGTGGAAGAAGGAAAAAGAACAAGGTACTTAGCAGTTGTCGAGGCTTGTGCTAGCACAATGCCCTGAAAGCTATTTCGCCGCCTCGGTAGGTGCTTCAAGGCCTCCGACGAACTCTCCCCAGGGTACAACAACTGGACTCCTCTTCAGCACCGAAGGGAACCCCTTTGGGACTCTCAGCGTACTCCAGACACTCCAGACAAGATGACAAGATCGAACGAGAAAGTAAAGAGAAAGTGGAGAGAGGTCTTCTCTTGGTGTGTTTCTGGCTTCACCGGACCCTCTCTTATATAGAGGTCCTTAGCCATAACGTCCCCACACTCACAGCCATTGCATGCAACGCACTGATGAGCATTCACTGCTCTGTCAAGTGAAACGGTTGCATGTGACAGTGCAGAGGTCCAGGTTCAATGAACCTGGCTCAGCCTCGTGAAGAGTGTAACGGAAGGAATAAATCTCCATTAAAAATTAAAAAATTAAAACCCAGTGTAAAACAAGGCCCGAATCCCATTCGCGTCCACGCGGCTCGCGAGCCGCGGCCTCGGCCCGGCCCGGCCCGGCTCGGCGCGCGCGCGCGTGTGTGGTGGGCTATGGCCTGGCTCTTAGGAAGATACAAAGCCCAATGAAGGGAGTTCCATTATAAACGCATTAAAAGATATCCCCACGGGCAATATGGGACTAAACCAAAAACCGGTTTTTTCATTATTCTATCAAAACCAATTTTTGTAATATTTTTGTGGGTAAATTCCCTTTGCATCTTAAAGATAGGAAATATTTCAAAGAGAATTTTGCTTGGGACTATGAATCGGACGAATGTCATCTCTTAATTATTGATCATCAGCTCAATGATTATCTTGGCCTTAAAGAAGATATATTTGAATCGGAACTTCGGGAACAGGGTGGGGCGGTGATGCCATATTCGAGCCTATGGGGGATTTCCCCTGACTCTTGGGTACCTAATTTGGTAGTTGGTGCGGCAGGGGAAGTAGATGATGATAGTGATTCGGTATCTCTAGAGACTGATCCTATGACTTCGAAGCAAAACTTTAGTTCTCATTCTTCTCGGATTGGCAAGAGAACTAAGGAGAGTTGGCCTAAGGGCCCATGCGATCAAATCTCTAGGAGCAAAGTGGATCGAGGTCGGAAGTAGCTGAGGCTCTGGAAGAGGTGGAGCTGACGAAAGCCAATGATGGAGACTGCTAGGGCGGGAAGTGGAGTGCTTGAGTTGCTGATTTTGGTGGATCTGTTCTTTCGAGGCTCTTCTTGCCACCTAAGTGCTGGAGGGCCCAAGTCATTCTAGATCTGTCTCCACGACTGTGGTGTTTCTTTTTTTGGTGTTTTTAGTTTTGGTTCAGGGTCCAAATGCTTTTGGTAGCTACCTTGTTGGTCTACCTACCTAAGCGATCTGGATCCTTGTGTTACTGCTTGCTCATTTTGAGTAAGCCGTGTGTTGTACTATTGACCCATTTTATTTATTAGTCTTTTACCCTTCAAAAAAAAAAAAGATATCAATCGCTTAGGCTCGTAGATTGCTAACCCATTTTATTAGTATATATTTCATTGCTTGGTAGTTTGTAATTTTCATCGATTTCATCATGTTTTACCCTTTGTCCTGGCTTTGGGTTTATCGTTTTGGATACCCTTGCAAAGTGCATGTGTTGCGTTCTTTCAAGCGAATCAGAAGTGGGTCAGGTTTTACTTAAGTTTTTCTAGCAAGAAGAACCATGATTCCCCTTAGTAGGTTGTCAGGAGACCGATCGTAAATCCTTTGGGGTCCATCGATTGGAGAAATCGATGAAGTATTCCCTTAAACGGTGATAACACCCATCTTTGGATGCGCTCGACCTTTGATAAGGTCGGTGTTGGGGTGTCTTCGCTTGTGAAAAGGGAGTCTGAGCATTGTCTCGGGCGAGCATCTAGAGCAATTCATATTGGACTGGGTGCAAGACATCCAGTCAGGAGGCTTGCAAAAGAGCTGACGGGAAAAGCGAAAGTCAGTGTAGTGTGGAGGCGGACTACTTGTAGGGCTCGTGAGATTTTTGCTCAATTCTTATACTAGACCTTTGAAGCTTTGTAGATGCTCTCATCATCTGACTCAGTCGACGGATTTTTTCCCACGAAGTGTTTCCTCGTAAAAGTATGCTATTGTTTAACTCTGTCATACAAGCATTGTATGCTTTTGCGCTGCACTGCACAAAAATCTTGATCTAACTTGTTTGTAGAGAGAGGGGAGAGGGAGAACCAACTGTCATCTAATCACCTTGCATGTAATTGACTAATATTTCAGGGCGAGGAGAGTGAACACAATGGAGAAAGCATACCCCCAAATTCCTCCCAACAACCTCCGTCAAGGATTCCATGGCAAGAAGGAAACCCAAATAGTGGGGTTTCTTGACGCAACTATTGCGTCTAGGATCCTAGACACAACCTAAATGCAAATTGGATGCAACCTGGATGCAAACAATTGCGTCCAGATCCTGGACACAACCAAACACAACCATTTTGGTCCAAGATCCAGGAATCTAGGTTACTTCCATGATCATGGACGTAAACGGGCAACCAAACACAACCGTTTACTTTTAGGTTTATACCTTAATTGGATGGGTTTAGCATGCATTGAACCCTCATTGAAGGTCGTCAGGAGGTTGTCAGGATTTTTCTTTCTCCATTCCTTCGCCGAGGTTGTTGGAAACCCTACTACTTGTGTTCCTTCTTGTCGTGGTACCCTAGCCTGAAATCATTGGGAGATCACCAACTATTTGCTTTCTCCATTGCTATCCCGGAGGTCATTTGGATATCATTGGGAGTTTGCTTTCTCTATTCTTTCGTTGGACGTCGTCTAAAAGCCCACTATTTACATTTTTTCTTGCCATGAAACCATTGCCGAAAGTCATCCAAACCATTAGCTTTCTCGTTTGCTACGCTGGATGTCGCCAGGAGTTTGCTTTTTCCAATCCTTCACCGAAAGTCATCTAAAACTCCACTGCTTGCGTTTTTTTTTACCGCATAAACTTTGTTGGAGGTCCTTGGGAGGTCATTGGTTATTAGCTTTCTCCATTGTTTCATCAACCTCATCGGGAGTTTGCTTTCTTTATTCGTTCGCCGGAAGTCACCTAATACCCCACTAATTGTGATTTTTTGAACACGGAACCCTTACCATAGGCCATTGGGAGGTGGTCGGGCATTTAATTTCCCAGTTGTTTTGCCAAAGTGCACCCTTGTTTGAAATACAACTAAACATAAGAGATTGCGTTTGAGACTGTGAAGAAGCGATTTGATATGGGCATTTGTCACAAATGAACATGGTATGAATTTGAGTAGCTCCACACATGGTGGAGGTCCTAAAAGTAACGTATTTGGGCACTGTACTTAGTTTGAGCAATACAACAAAGTTGGTGGCCATTTAGGGAAAACCTCTTCATTTGACAAGCAGGCTAGGGCCAACCCAAGGGAAATAAGCTTGGCTGGGGAGGCCCTACAGTATAGCACCATGGAAATACCTATCACCGAGTGCCATACTGAGTGCCTCTGACCATTGTCTTGTGGGAGCCACCGCAATGCTCAGTGTGGCACGCAATAAGAGAGAGAGAGAGAGAGAGAGAGAGAGAGAGAGAGAGAGAGAGAGAGAGAGAGAGAGAGAGGCAACTTCTCCTAGTACCTCCTGGATCCGCTGGGCGGCCCCTCTGTCTTGGAAGAATCGCCGCTGTCGTTCTCAGAAACCGACTTCAAAACTCTCGGACCCGTCGTCTAGTTATCTCCCGAAAGGAAACAGCAGACTGATAGAGAGCAAGAGGCCAGAATTGATACTGAATTTCATTCAACCTGACAAGTTTTGTGGTGAGGGGGCATTGCAGCTGATCTGAGCCCATACCAATCCAAGATAAAAAAAAAAAAAAAAGAATATCCCCAGAACCTTCCCTCCTTCCTAGCCGCCAGTCCCTGTTATCACTCATAGTGAACAGAATGAGCAGTCAACCAAAGGTTATCCCCTCGCAAGAAAAAACGAGAAATGCCAGAAGAAAAGTGTGGTGACCAACAGATGCAATACAAGTTAAAGAACCAAGGATTAGACCATCATAGTTCTCTAACAAAATCCTCGAAAGGGGGAAGGCCCCCTCTGCCCCTCCGGCAAACTACCCCTGCGAAGCTCCTGAAAGGACTGGCTCGGTGCGTAACGACCCAGACTTGACCAAGGCTGGGATGCTTTGGGATCGGCTGCGTAATCGCGAAGCGTCCATCAGCGACCGCGTCCTCATCCGGCTCCTCCGATAGAGTACAGAGTAAGAACACGGCTGCTCGCTTATTCGTAAGAAATGATCCAAATTCTGCTGGTATTTATCCATTTGGTCATCACCTACACTTCTTCCTGAAGGATTAGTTTCCGTCACGGTTTTCCCGCCTGCCGGTCTCTTTTGGTTAGCTGGCTCCTCATCATCGTCAGACCAGGAACCGTTGTACTGTTGCCCATCTCTCATGGCCAAGTCATCATACTCCTCATCAGTCTTGCTCGACTCCTCATCAACCGATCCTTCCAACTGAAAAACATAACGGTCAAAGACATTAGACTAGTTTTTTTTAGCTGTTGTACTAGGGCTCCTATTAAAAATTAGTTCATTCAACTTCAACAGAAGAATTGCTAACAAGTTAGGTTGCTACTTAGGTTCTGGATCTTGGATCAGCTCACGACAACTGGCTTAGCATGCCAGATGTGAGGGGCGAGGAAGAACAGTCGGGTAAATACTTATAATTGAGCCATAACGAGGAGGTTTTGACCTACAACTGATTTAGCGCCGGTTTTCATGATGGAGGTAAACGGTAGTAGTCAACTCTTTCTAATACATGACTGATGTAGGACGGCCTACGAGGGAAACTAGCATGAACTAATAATGCGAGGACATGGATTTTAAGCAATTTGAAATTCAAGCCAGGAAGCAATAATTTATGACAATAAGCATAAATGGTATGATGCAATTCAAACAAAAAAAAAACTTAGGATCCATCCTATAGTCAAGATACTCTATGCAGTTAGATGAATGTTTTTTTAAATATCAAATCAAGTAATATCATAATATATGGTTGCAAAAACTTTCACCGCAATTCCCAAAGCTGACATGAAAAACAAGATAAAAATACAAGACTTTCCCTTTGAAGACCGAAGTTGCTAAAAGCATAGAGGATTCCCGGTTCACCATCATCGTATGTTGAAGTTCATGCTATGCGTGAGGAATTTCCAACATTTATTAACGTGAAATATGATTGCTCCCTACTTGAAGCCAGACGGATATTTATATGTGCAGATTTTCATGGCGATAAGGTATGATTAATGCCGATGCGGTCAAATTAGGGTATCTATGCTGGGGCGGCCTTTTGGTTTAAGGATAAAGTGAGGGTTCTTATCGAATAGGCTAAACCTTTTATTTGGGAAAGAAAGAGGGATCAAGAGTTCAAAACCTGATCAGTACAGCTTGCTGTACGGATCCATTTTTGCAAGGAAAAGTATGTGAGAAAAGTTGCGGGAATGACTGGATAAGGTTTTAGTGATGTTTTGGTGATGGTCTGGCGGGATTTTGAAGGGCGTATGGGTGGTTTAAGTTCGGTTTTAGTACAATGCGAAAATAGGCCGGTTATAAATGATAGGTTCTATTGGATCTCGATGAGATTTGAGAATGGAAACAAACTGGTTTGATTCAAATTTGTGTAGGGTTGCAGAAATTGATAAAAAGGGAAAAGAGAGACTAAACAAGATGATAAGAGCCTCACACCTTAAAGACTCACTCCGGTGCAATGGAGTATCTCCAAGGGACTTAGATTCACACCAATCAATTGCAAAGCTAAAAGCTTTCTTCAATTTAAAACTTCATTCACATAGCATCAAGAAGAAGTTACATGCCTTAAATAAACCGTGCAAAAGGAAAGTATGCGGCGGGGAGGAGAAGCCACCGCGTGACATATAGTCACGAAAGAGAGGGAGCAACGCCTCGGTCCTCCACGTGGAAGGTCCACATGGGGAAGCCAGAGACCAACAACTTCTCTCTTCTCTGATATGTTTGTCATCTATTTTGCCGATATATTTCGTGATATTTCGTGAAATATATCGATTTTTTGTTCCTTGGTTACGTAGTTATGTGTTAATGGTTAGTTTGTGTTAGTGGGTGGTTATGTGTTATGTATTAGTAGGTGATTATGTAGTTATGTGTTAGTGGGTGGTTATGTAGTTATGTGTTAGTGGGTAGTTATGTGGTAATTTAGTTATTTAGTTATGTGAAGTTGATTGTTTCAAAGGCTTATAAAAAGCCATGTGTATAGTTGTAATGGGATGGATGGATGGATGAATGAAAATTTGTTGTTTCATATGATGGGAATCCCTGCCTTCTCCCTCTTTGTTCATCTACGTGAGAAACGCTCGGCTTCTCCCTCCCTTCGTCTGTGTGTGAAGCACCTCTCCTCATTTCTTCTCTCTTTTTTGGTGGTGAATTCGAACTCCCCCTCGCCTCTTCTCTCTCAACAACAACAACGGCGTACCATCCGACATCAGAGCCTATGGTGAAAATCTGTAGCAGACTTATAATTACCATTGTTTAAGTTGATTTTCTATTTTCCTTTCTAATTTCATAGTGCAAATCATGAGTATGCGCAGTGAATTAATCTACATGCTTACTGGTCCTAATTTCAAAGCCCCCCCCCCCCCCCCCCCCCCCCCAATTACTAGACCGACCTGCTACCTAGCGAAGATATGGCAAAAGGATAAAGTAGGCCTATGTTCGGATTTGACAATACCATACCATAATGAAAAGGTAAAACAGTCTGAGCGACCAGATTTAACATAAATGTAGCAACTGGAGCCATTCTCACAAGGGAGAAAACCGAGAAATTAGCACTACTTGGTGAAATAGGTTGTTTAGAATCAATTTCAAACCATATGCTAGAGGTTGTAACTTGTAACAGTTCGAACGATTCCACTAGATCAGGTCCCATTCTTCAATATCATGATTGGGTCAACCAGGCCATCTCATTAGTGAAATATCATGATCTGGTCGACCGGGTCAGGCCTGATCATGAGTGAATAGAAAATAAAAAATATAGATTGTTGTTCTAGCGGAAATACTAGGTTTAATTTACCACTTCTACTGAGAGTAGCTTTTTTAGTGCTAATTGAACGTAAAGTAATAGCTTTTGTGCTACAACAAAGGGGGATAAGGTATGTAGGCTCCTTAGGGTTAACCGGTGATAATTTCAAAAGGTCTTTTCCCGACCGATTAACATAATCGTTATGCGCAAACTCTGCCATAGGAAGACATTTATCCCAGCGTCATGTATTTCACCCACCAGGAACCTTAGAAGATCACCCAAACTCCTATTAACGATACCAGTTTGACTGTCGGTTTGTGGATGTACACTATGGAAATCTGAAGCTTAGTATTGAGCATTTTCCAAAGTGTTTTCTAGAAGTAGCTTCTGAATTAGACATCCCGAGCAGAGGCATCGGTATTTCACTTTTGGTAAGCCATGCAGTCTTATGATTTATCTGAGGAAAATGTTGGCAATTACAAATGTATCATTAATCTTGTTGCACGAAATAAAGCGTGTCATACGGAAAATCGGTCCACAACAACAAGGATTCATTTTCTCGAATGGTTTTCAGCATTTCTAATACAATCTATACTTATGTTCTACCATAGGACATCAGCAATGTGTGCAGTCTAGTGTTCTGTTTTCTGCCTTTCGCCTTCTGACATGTACATTGTGAAATGACACATTGTTTTGTTTTTTGCCTTTCGCCATCTGACATATATAACCTTGTGAAATGACACATTTCACATCTCTCTTATGACCAGGCTAATAAAACCTATTCTCAACCATGGTAGGTCTCTTGTCCCGACTGATAGGACTAGTAGCACCTCCTGCATGTAATTTCTAGATTAGTCGGCTACATAAACAGATTGAAGGAATAAATAGAATATTCCTTTTCAGATATGTTCAGCATGAATCAAAAAAGATCTATTAGCACCCCAAGTACGTGTTGTTTAAGATTAAATTGTATATTTTGGTAAAATCTCGGCACGTAGGATAATCACTCTTGATCCTCTCAAATACAACCACCTTATTGTGCATGGAGTGTTAAATAGTCACAACATGACTAATTGTGCTAGTGGCTTTGTTTTCAGCATCGGAAAGGCTTTGTTTTCAACACCAGATCTATATTGAAGAACATAGGTATATTTTGGGATATATTCTACGGTTTCTACCCACTTAACATGTTGTTGTCCTAGCTTCTTTTGGGAATTGAGATAATATAGGGCATGGAATACAAAACATTGTCCCTTTGGAAAGAAATAGTGTTTTCAGTATCTCATGGCTTGAGCAACTGCATGAATCAACATATCATAGGTGGATACTTTTGTTTTCCTTCATTCAACAATTCCCTGAAATAAGTCATAGAGTGACCAACTTGACTTAGAACAGCAACTTATTCCGACTCCCAAGGCAACATATGCCAATTCAAAGATTTGTGGTTGAGACACGGTATTTTCCTCAAAATTCCCCAGAGAAACAAAAAAAAACCCTCTTAGCAACAATCTGTGGTTGAGACGCGGTATTTTCCGCACTACATGAACATCTCATGGAAAAATGTGTAACCTACTGATTGACAGTTGAAGCATGGACAATTTTGTTGCTCCGTTGATGGTCCAAAATCCAAATTCAAAAAACTGAAGTTTAAAACTAATCGATAAGGAGAACCTACAAAGTGTCATGGTTCATAGAAGGGAATGAAGTTAATGTTACACAGTGTTACCTTGTCAATTTCACCATTGACAGGTTCTACAATGATGAGGTTTGGTGTGATGTTATTCTTTTAGAGGTATGTCACATATTAGGTCGACCTTGGCAGAATGATAGGAAAGTACTATATGATAGTGCCTCCAAAACATACATTTTTTAAAGAACGATCGCACAATGGTCCTTTTACACCAACAAATTGACCCAAGTATGAAGAAAGAACCAATTCCTAGACTACAAAGACTCCGGAAAAAACAACACTTATTGTTAGAGGAGCACAAATCGGAAGCAAGTTGAGAGGAAATGATTATGCTTGTTTGCTTGTAACTAAGAATAGTGAGGATGATCCTGAGATTCTATTAGCAGTACAACCCCTTCTATCGGACTTTTATGATTTCGTACCAGATGATCTCCCAAATGAACTTCCATTGTTGAGAGACAAACATCATCAGATTGATCAACTTCCAGGAGTTAGTTTACTACATCTCCCACGTTATGCGATGAGTCCGAGAGAGTATGAAGAGCTACATAGGCAAGTTTCTGATTTGCTTCACAAAGGATTTGTCCAAGAGAGGTTGAGCCCATGTGCAGTTCCTGCCTTGCTCACTCCCAAAAAGGATGGAATGTGGAGAATGTATGTCGACAGTAGAGCCATCAACAAAATTACTATCAAGTATAGGCTCCACATTCCTAGGCTTGATGACATGCATGATGTTGCATGGCTCGGAAATTTTCTCTAAAATCGACTTGAATAGTGGTTATCATCAAATACAAACTCGACTAGGGGATGAGTGGAAGGCAACATTCAAGACTACAGAGGGTCTTTATGAATGGCTTGTCATGCCCTTTGGTTTGTCAAATGCCCTAAGCACATTCATTCGGGTGATGAACCAAGCACTCCAACCTTTTATTGGAAAATGTTTGGTCGTGTATTTTGCTGATATTTTGATTAATAGCACCACACCTGAGGATCATCGTAAACATCTAAGAAAGGTGCCTAGAACTCTGGAGTAAATAAAACTCTATGTCAATTTTAAGAAGTGTTTGTTCTTCACTGATAGTCTCATCTTTTTGGGGTTTTAATGATTCGGCTGAAGGAATTAAAGTTGACCGCATCAAGGTTGAGGCTATCTAATGTTGGTAATCCCCAACAACACTTACTGAGGTTAGGAGTTTCCAGGGGTTGGCTGATGAGTCCCCCAATTTTAGCAATCCATGATTTTGACAAGATCTTTGAAATAGTTTGTGATGCATCTATCTAAAAGAGGGACGGCCCATTGCATAGTTCAGTGAGAAGCTAAACAAGGCCCGATCACGTTACTCTACATATGATGCAAAATTTCATATTATCGTTCAAGTTCTCCGATTATGGCATCACTATCTTATCCATAGAGAATTTGTGCTTAATTCCAACCACAAAACATTGAAATATCTTGGATCTCAAAAGAACCTGAACAAGCGTCATGTTAAGTGGTTCGCTTTTTTACAAGAGTAAACTTTCCATCTTAGGCACGATGCAAGAATCATAAATTGAGTTGTTGATGCTCTAAGTCGTCGGTCACATCTGTTTGTGTCTATGCAAAATCGGATAGTTTCCTTCGATTCCCAACGAGAATTATATAAGTATGACCTATTCTTTGGCCCAATTTGGGATGAACGTCAGATATAATTAAGGCACCGACTCGAGCACATCTTATGTCTTACAAGATCAATTCTTATTTCGTGGTACGAACTTGTGCATCTGTGAGGGTTCCCTGAGAGAGCTTGCCATTGAAGAACTGTATAGTGGTGGCCTTGTCGGGCATTGAGGAAAATCTAAAATTGTTGCCTTGGTTGAAGAGGTTTTTCTGGCCGAAGTTTCGCCAAGATGACGTAAAGTATTTCCAACATTGCCAAGTTTGCCAAAAATTCAAAGGACAAGCATAAAATATCAAGCTTTATATTCCTTTACCCATTTCTGCTAAACCATGGGAAGATGTCACAATGTACTTCATTGTTAGTTTGCATTGGCCACTTACGAGAGTAGATTCGATTTTTGTGGTTGTCGATCAATTTTCAAAAATGGCACATTTCATTGTTTTGTAAAGAGACTTCTGATGCATACCATGTCACTGAGTTGTTTTTAAAAGAGATAGTTCGCATGAATGGCATCATAAAATCTTTTACACCAAATAGAGATACACGGTTCCTAATTTATTTTTGAAAAACTTTATGGTCTAAATTAGAAACTAAATTAGATTTAAGTAGCACATACCATCCTCAAACAAATGGACAGACGGAGGTAGTTAACAGAAGACTTGGTAGCATGCTTAAATGTTTGGCAGGTGAGAAACCATCCCAATGGGATGTGATTTTACCTCAGGCAAGATTTGCGTATAATAGTTCGGCAAATAGGTCTACAGGCAGATCTCCCATTGAAATTGTGTATGGCTATCATGTATCCCATTTGTTTGCATGTTCTTTTATTTTCTATTCTGGTACTGAAATCCATGATACCAATAAATTGTATGAATCACTTAATCCAAAAAGTTGTCCAAAAGTAAATGTGATTTTTGGTTTATTTTACTAATCATTACAAACAACAAGAAGGAAATCAAATTTACTAGTTGATCCAGAAGATTTACTAGTATGCATATGATTTACTAGCCTTTACTTTGCGGGTCCGAAAAACAAATAGGCCCCAAGAAATTGTCTTATTTGGGAACCTCATGCTAGTGGTCTAGCCGGACACTTTGGTCAAGACAAGACAATCAAAGTGAAAAATCAATTCAGTTGCCTGAGTGTTTAGCAAGACGTTGGCAAAATTATTGGCTAGTGTCACACTTATCAACTGGCTAACAAATAAAGCAAGCACGGGGTCTCTATACGTCTTTGCTCATTCTGAATTATCCATGGCAAGATGTTAGCATGGATTTTATGCTTGGACTACTGAGAATATTTAGGAATCATAATTCCGCCTTTGTTGTAGTGGACCGATTTTCCAAGATGACCCACTGCATCTGTTGTTCCAAAACCTCTGATGCCTCTAAAACTGTGCAATTATTCTTCAATAAGGTGGTCAGGCTGCATGGTCTTCCCAAAACTATAGTGTCAAATCGGGATGTCCTATTTGAGTTTTTTCTAGAAAACCCTTTAGCGCATGGTGGCACCATGCCCAAGTTCTCCATTGCCTGCCATCTTCATATTGATAGCCAAACAAAAGTTGTCAACTAAAGTCTCAGGAATCTATCGAGGTGTCTTAAAGGGGATCACACTAAAAATTGGGATATGATCTTACCCATAGCCGAGTTTGCATTCAATAGCTCAATTAATAGAACCATAGGTATGAGTCTGTCTGAAGTTATGCATGGGTACAAGCCTATTAAGCCAATAGATCTTATTGCCATGGCATCCTATCATCAATATTTGTGTCTGCACATGCATTTGCAAATCATGTTCAGAATATGTATAAGGAGACCGATAAACGATTTAATATTAGCAATGAAAATATAAAACATTTGTTGATTCTCACAAACGTTATTAGGAATTTAAAGAATATGTTCAGGATACGGCCTAACCGGTTTCCATAAGCGGCGGTAAAGAAATTGCAAACTTGTAGCACTGGACCTTTTAAGGTTCTGAAACGTATCAGTCAAAATGCATATTAGCACTTCTGCCAATTTTACCATCAAGAGAGGAAAATGCATAGTATCCTAGATGAGCAAGTGATTTCTACCAGTAGCGGAGACTACCAGCGCTACATCATTCGATGGGCAGGTAGTCTAGACTCAAACTACACGTGGATCAAGAGTTGCAGAGGGTAGACCAAGATTTGTTGGAGTGGAACCACAACTTTCACTTGCTAAAGGCACACTCTTCTCATAGGAGAGGAGTTGATTGGGATATCAGTGCATCACGATCAGTTCGAACTTCAATGTACAAGCGTCAATGGAGGACAGCCCATCTGGTCTCTATCCGGCTAGAAGACCCAATCTGACTAATAGGCTCATATCAACAAGAGGACCGTGGAGCTTTATTTATTTATTGGCTGTTTATTTATCACTTTCAGAGTATTTATCAGGTAAAAATTTTATTTTCCATTAAATCTCATTACAAATTGGTTTTTAGTCTTTTCTTATGCTTAATAAGCCTTGAGGATAGCCGTTATTGGTGTTAATGAATAAAATATATGCTATTGTTTCCTGAGATAGTAGAAGTGTGAGCAAGAGGCTCAAGGAGAGAGGCTTAAACCCGGGTGGGAGATCAGGAACCCAACAAGCAAGAGGTTAGGTAAATCTATCTTATTTTATCTTATTGGAAGAACGAAATTGACAAGCAAATAATTCCCCTCGTCGTTATCATCTATGACCGTAGTCGCCTTGTCTGCATCGCAGTGACCGCGGACACTACCTTACGATTGACGTCTCTAGTTGCCTTGCAGCCAACCTTGGCCACAACACCCCCCCCCCCCCACCCCCCCCCCCCCCCCCCCCCCACCACCACACACACACACACCCCCCACCACCACCCACAGGCACATCATAGCCAACTCAGCCACCACACCCACGGTTGTCACCTCCCTTGAGCTCGCCGACAACCACCTCTAGATTGCCTCGATTTTAATACTTCATAATTCCCTTGTTTGCCAAGGATTAATTCTGAAATTAAATTGTTGTTGGTTTGTTCAGGGTTCCAACCTTACATGAGCCTGAGCCCTTGCTTGAGCCTTGTTTTTTTCATGGCGACCCTTGATGGATGACTTGATCTCCTCTGATTAAATTCAGACATCCTAAGCCTACGGAAGTCTTTGATTGTCAAACGATTGCTCAAATCAAACCCGATAGTCTTTCACTACTGGCTTGCAGTTAGGCCTCTGTCTATTAACTAATTATCAATTGAGGCTTTAAACAATAGAAGTTTGAATATTCCGTAGAAATTCTATAATTTAAATTTATTGGTGAATAATCCGTCATCTAATCTCGAGCATCATATCAGGTCCAAACTGCATCGGTCCTGCATCATCACATCTATGAAGTTTTCATTCCCCATAATGTGGATAACACAAATAATATCAATAGTACCAAAAATATTTTTCCCAGTAAGACCGGTATAAGGAATTGTTTATTCTAAAAGAATCCTCCTTCAATTGAAATTTAAAACTTCTACAAATAATAAGCAAAGTAATGACTAATTTGTACTAACCATACCATAGCTATCAAGCCATGTCTCATCTTCTTGGAGTCGGCTTTATGAATCCTTCTTTGCCATTCATTTCTATTTAGAGCTATATTGTTGTCAATGAAAGTTTTTCCATGTCTTTTTTAACAACTTCCATCAATGTTATTCTAGGTTTTCCCCTCCTGCTTGGACCTTCTACACAAATCTGAGAACCTCTCCTTAATGGGGCAGCCTCTGCTCTATGTTGTACATGGTCAAACCATCTTAATCTATTCTCCATTATCTTGTTCTTTGTCCTCAATTTGTGCCACTACAACACTTTCTCAAATACACTCATTCCTCACTCTATACCTCTTAATTTTTTCCGAACATCCAGCTCAACATCCTCATCTCTGCCACGCCCATCTTATGAACTTGAGCTCTCTTTTAGGACCAACATTCTAAACCATATAACATTGTGGGCCTTATTGTTGTCTTATAAAATTTAATCTTGAGTTTTAACGGCATTCGTCAATCACATAGCACTCTTGAGGCCCCTCTCCACTTCACCCAACCTGCTCTAATCCTATTAGACATATCATAATTTGTACTAACTGAACTTGAAATTCAGACAGATGGTTAGCAATGGGTGAAGTTGGCTTATGAGACAAGTTGTCCGATGTCAGATTGCTTCGGTAAAATTGCATATAACAATACCCGTATTGGCATGATACCTTCTGATGGTCAACATTCGTCTCTTCAAATGTACCCTAAAGCAGGGTTTTAAATCTCGGCCGATACCGGTACGTACCGGTTTTGACCGGTTCGAGACCGGTACTGCATCCGATCCCGATACCTGGCCCGTATCGGCCGGTACCGGTACGTACCGGTCCGTATCGGCCGGTTCAGGCCGGTACCGACCGGTACGGCCGGTACGGACCGGTACCGACAGGTTATTTTTTTTTTTTGGATTTTTTGGGTTTTTTTCAGGTTTTTTTTCTCAACCGGTATCGGTCCGTACCGGCCGGTACCGGTACGTACCGGCCGGTACATACCGGTTCGGGGCCGACCGGTACCGCGACCGATACCGTGATTTTAAACCTTGACCTAAAGAGGCTTTTTACCTATTTCTTTCAAGACACCATAGCCAACCTAGTTGTGATATCATTCACCTTTACATGCCGAGCAATTGCTGCATTCTTTTGAAATATGAGAGCATATTGCCACAGGTGGGAGACAATGGAAACTAGCATGTACAGTTGGCACAAATCTAACCGATTTAAGTGGGGGATTTGGCATGAATTTCTACAATGCCAGCTGTCATATATAGATGGGTTAGATTTAACCGATTCAAAATACAGTGTGGTATCTATTGTATGTCTACACATGTGTTTGTGTGTGCATCCTGAACTACTACCGGTACTCTGCAGCAACATCCAACCAGCATCCAGCATGAACAACGGTTCAATTTCTTACCTCTTCATGGATTTCCTTGCCTCCATCACTTTGATCTTCATCACTGTCCAAAGCAGGTAGATCATCAGCTTCTTCACTGCCAGACACTGACTCCTCCTCCTTGGGCTGGAAGAAATAAGTGAGTATGTCAGAAGATGAGAATCAAATATGACAAACTGAAAAGAAACAAGCATCAGATAGAAGAAGTGAACCACCAGTATATGAACTAAGAATACGCACACAATGCACTTTCATGCAATTTTTCGTGCTATGATTGATCCACTGATGGCTTGTTAACTACAAATACTTTACCAATTAAAGTAATAGTATCACAACCAGCATGAAAGCTTTATATCATACATGGAGCACTAGAAGTAACAGAGGCAAAAGAAAGGAGTAAGGACATTGTTCCTCGGGATAATATGGATTCATCTCTTTTTTTACAGAGATGGTTGAAGAAAACAAACTATTCCACCATTCCACAGCAGTGATAGCAAGTACTCACATCAGAATTTTCATATTGTTCCTCTAATTGTGCAATATGAGCATTAGAAATTTCCAGTTCAGCCTCTAAGACATTAATCATTTGACAGATTTTAACTAACACATTGTCTCTCTGTCTATCAGTCTCATGTCGTCTATACAATTAAATTGACTCGTGCCATGGGATAAACTTTGGCTCTGATGCAGGACAATCTAATAGAGGGCGACTAGTGTGCTATAAGATGCAAGCAAAGATACGTTCAGGCAACCTAAGTTCTAAAGTCTGTGTCAATTAAAACAAAATAAGAAAGTTGGAACCAAAGAAAATAAACAAAACAAAACAGGAGAACAATAAATTTTCCAGATACAGGATTAAGTAATTTGAGGCCAGGGCGAAAACAAACAGAGAAAGGATTAATTTTTTACTATTAAAGCAGTTCAGGAAGAGGGTATGGAGCAAAAGCAAAGGTTCAGGAAATATTTCATCACCATATACCACCCAATCACATACTAGGGTTTTGCCTTTGTTAGCTCTCATTTATTTTCTTTCTTAAAACAAGCCTATCCTTGGAAATGAGATTACAAAACAAGGGTCCAACATATTTCAGAGTAGATGAGCAGTGAAGCGAGTCAAAATTTGGTTATTCTACTAACAAGACAGGTGCTAATGGCCCAGTGTGTAGAACAAACAATTCTCTAAACCATATAAATAAGGATATAAGTATATGTAGAGTATGATGCAATGTGAAAATCGGGAACATACACAAGAAAGGGGCTACACATGAGGAACAACTACTTTGCAGAGCAGAGGTACAGGATTCAAATCAGTTCAGGTAGATTGAGGAGCACAGAGAAGAGAAAATCAGAGAAAGAAATACCTTCCTGATTAGAACAGTTTAGGGAGAGGAATAGAACAAAAAAAAACATGATCCAGGTAATCACCACCATGTACCTACCAGTCACCCTGGTTTGATTTCTTTAACTTTTCTCATTTATTTTTACTATTGGGACTAAAATTCATAAAAGAGATCTTAAAATATATTGAACCTTATCTTGGTTTGACATTCATGCCAAAAAACAACTAATCTTACAGTAGCCCAGTAATTGACTAAGAAAGATGGAATACTTAACATTAGAAGTAACAAATTTCCTTGTGGGATGATGTGAACGATAGGAAAACATCCAAGACAACTTATATTGATAACAAAAATAAAAAACATACCTCTTTGGCAGGTCCATCTGACATCCTTGGAGAGCTGCAACAAGAAGAAAAATATCTGCTCCCAGTGTCGCTTCCATCAGCTCTAGAATCATCAATGCTTCCAGCATGACTGCTACCACCAGTATCACTAGGCCAAGCGCTTATCCCAAAATTACCAAATTGAAGATTAACTGGTTCTGCCTTACCAATTTGTAAGGGACCATACATAGGACTCCCTATAGACTTCTCACTGCCATTTCCAGACACAGGCTTCTCGTTGCCATTAACTGATCCAACCGGCCAAGCCCTAGCAACAGAACCATCTGTATTAAGAAAGGCCATCAGATGCCTTGAAGAACCCAACCTCTGAATCAACCGAAACATTCCTTTGGAACTCATAGAGTTAGCAGTGCACTGGTTTCTATACTCTTCACTTATAACAGACACTGTGTTTGTGGTTGAATCATACAGCTGCTCTCCTGCCTCTCGCCTCCTTAAGCAGCTGAAGACAGTGGCATGAATCGCTGCCACACTTCGGTCAACATTTGTGTTGTTTATCTTGGGCACCAGATGCTTATCAGCTCGATTACAGAGATACTCCTGAATTGTTCTAATGTTGCGAATGTACTTAACGTATTTATTCCTTGCAGGATCCAGTGTCATGTATTTTGCACGTACTGCAAACCGCTCCATGTGTTTGTCCTCATTTGTAATGTATACCATGAATGGTATTATCGAAGGATGCTTTTTCATTAGCCCCATCTAGCAGATGAAATGAGACAAATCTTTAAATTTATAACAAATATGATTGGAAAAGAAGTATATTGAACGAGGCATAGTTCATATAATGCATTAAAATGGAACAAAATCAGGAGGAAATCCATTATTTTGTACAAGGAATTTGATCAGCGTGCCAACAACTCAAGATGAAATACCATGCATCAAATGCTTTATATTAATGATCTGCATTTAGAAGATGCCAGAAGATATATATCTATTAGAGATGTCATAAAACAACCAGTCACTTGCCACTATTTTTGACGAAATAAAAACATAAAAGAAAAGGAGTTATCAGGATCAAATATTTTTTTCTTGAAACAAGAACCCACCACAAAATTGAGGCTTAAGTGAACACCTTCAACAACAACGGATTCTTTTCGATATTCCCATGCAGTGATCAGCCGATCAAGACTGTCGATAACCATTTCACTCTGTGCTTTAAACCCCTCTACAGCCATTTGTTTTTTGCCAATCAACTTAGTCCAAGGACTTACATCAGGGGGTTGGCCATCATGTTTTCCATTTGAAGCACTATCGCATAATTCTTCCTTAACAGTAGAGAGCGAAATACCAGCAAGTTTTTTTGCTTTCCGTTTAACCTTTGCTTCCGCGACTGCCACTGGATCTAAGCATTCTCCTGCATGATATGTTGAAGCCCAGAGGAGTGGATTTTGTTTTTCATCTGCAAAGCTTCTCATCATATGGCGTATTGAATCCGTAGAAATCACAGTTGTGATGCCCAATCTGCTTCCCTGTATGGAAACATGTACACATCAAAAGTTTTGTAGAATAAGAAATGTGCAAGTCCACCAAATCCTAATGGCAGGACGGATCTCTCAAGCCGTTGCTTTTATTCATGTCAAAGACGGTTTATGCATCAAGAAGGAAGGATTAAGTTTTTTCACAAGAATGAATTCAATAAAATATATATGAGCAATACTGCAATGTCCTGCAGAATGAACTAAAAAAGAAACCTTGGCTCAAAAAATTCCTATTTTCTTTTTTACTTGAGCTCAAAAAAAAAAAACTTTATAAGTAATAGGTAACAAATATAAGAGAAGTGGAAGAACTATGCACACAGCCTAAAATCTTGTTTGTATCACTCCCATTAAAAAAAACCTTTTTTCACTATTCACCTATGGTAACCCAGAGAGAGAGAGAGAGTGAGAGAGAGAGATTGGAAGTGAATGGAGTATCTCACTCAATGAGAACAATGAACCTGTCAAGGATGTACATGAGACGGGCCACCCAAGGTGAACATACCCCAAAGAAGAGACTAACAAACCTACACAAGACGGTAAGTATATAAACTCTAATAACCCCCCACTCCCCACCCACCTTTCAACCGCAAGGTGGATCATACACCAAGAGTTTGCTAAGGAAGTACCAAAACTGCTAAATGTTGTGTTTTCGTAAGAAATTTGTAGCTGCTCTGTGGAAGACACATACGGAAGCGAGAGTGTGTCGTCCACGTAGCGATGACGCACAACGAGACAATCAACCTCGATGTGGTTTGTGCGGTCGTGAAACACTGGATTGCTAGCAATCTGAATAGCACTCCGGCTATCACAGTAGAGGGAAGTCAACGAGGTACGTTGAACACCCATATCACCAAGTAGAAGACGCAGCAAAACGATCTCAACAGTCTGCGCCATATTATGATACTCGACCTCAATATTGAATCATGAAGAAGGATGAAAGGTGTGATCTAGAAACAAAAAGAAAAGAAAAAGAGATCAAGATCATGGAAAACAATGAAAAGGCATCGATCTAGAAGCAAAAAGATCATGGAAAGGCATGAAAAAGCATGATCTAAAGAGATCAAGATCATGGAAAAGCACCAAAAGCATCGATCTAAAGATCAAGATCATGAAAAGCCATGAAAAAACATCAATCTAGAAAGAAAAAGAGATCAAGATCATGAAGAAGGATGGAAAAGTATGATCTAGAAGCAAAAGGAAAGGAAACGGAAGGAAAAGGAGATCAAGATCATAAAAAAACAATGAAAAAGAAAGAGAAAAGAAAGAAAGACCACCTTAGATGGATCTGATCTCCTCCTCACCAAAGAGACTCAACTAGCAAGATGATTCTTGCAAAACCATTCTCAAACACATTCGTCTTTCTTGATTAGCCTTTCTAAATCTAGATGATTTGAAATTTTGTCCTATTTTCATGAATTTCTCGTTCATCTCATGATCACCAGAAGCAACAGGTGCAAGATCTCAAACATTTGAAGAGATCCTACAAGATCCTCCATCTTGATGCTATCAACATCTTTGCTTTACCCAATAGCAGTTACTTTGGATTGAAACCTCCTAGGTAACGATCTCAAGACTTTCCGTACAATCTTGTTTTCAAGAATCATGTCTCCAAGATTAAAAGTCGAATTCACAATATCACTTAGTATGGCATAGCGTTCACTGAACTTCTCTCTATCCTCCATCCTTATGGTATTAAAAGCATCTGAATTTTAGAAAAATTCACAACAATTGTACCCTCATGCGTGACCTGGAGACTATCCCATGTTTCTTTAATCATTTATCATATAGATATATGCCTAAATTCATCAGGACTCACCGCAGTACAGACATTTAGAATTCAAGGTGCTATTAATGTAGTTTATGTCAATTTATTGATACTCTAGCTTGACCACCTATAATTGATCGACAATTACTATAAGTCGTGCATAACCTCGCTCTACCATTCTACTGACTCTCGGAATCTCGGATCTGGTAACTTTAAAAACGATCTCATCTGAGCTTTCCAATAAGGATCGTACCTACCGTCGAACCACAAAGGTCGAACTACAAAACAACCTTCTCTATTAGACTCCATATCTCTTAAAGCAAGGATCTAAGCAAGACTATTATCACAAGCAAGCTAACCAGCTCTAATACCGATCCGAGATTCCCCAAGGCTAGGTACACGAAGACTAAGACCAAAAACGAAGGTATGAATTGGGATTTAGGACTAGAGGGGGGTTGAATAGTCGATTATAAAAATCTCACCCTCCCTTTGTATAATCAGATTCGAAGTCACAATCCCCAAAAAACAGCAAGCACAGAGAACATGAGATATTGTGTGGTTCTGATCCATACAGGTTCCTACTCCACGAGAATGGACATGGTAATGCACTATTTTACTAACCAAAGCATATAGAGACTTCACAATATTACCGACTAGAAGCTTGGATTTATCACTTGTCGTATTCACATTGTGTTGCCTTCACATGCCTCTTACCTCCACCACATATGGCTCTGGAGGTCTTCAGAGTTGACTACTAGTGCCTCATATCGACACACGATCTGGTAACTATTAACAAGCACAATCTCCTCCACACAATATGAAGATGGTGTCTAAAGTTCCACCACGGAGAATTGAGAAGGGAAGAATCTAATGGATTCCAAGTGCAATAACTCATGTATAAACCCTCACAAAAATTATCTTCACCAATGGCATGAAGCACAAGAGTTATCAACAATGTTTTAAAAAGCGCTAGGCGAACCTAAGGCGGTAGGGGAGTTTCAAGGCGGTAAGGCGAAAGGCAGCTACCTAGCTGGGGCGTCCAGAGATTGAGGCACCAAAAATTTTATAAAATATTTTAGTTAGAACTTGCATAACTATTATGTTTACAGTGTCATCCTTCTTTCAGGAGTTCACAATGGGCCAGGGGTGTTGCTATCATCATTCTTTCAGGTGGTCACAATGGGTCAAGGGAGCCACTACACTAGTGTACTAGTTAAAAAAGAAAAAAGATAAGATTAAAATGAAGAAAATGAAGATGGAGATGAATGAGAGAAAAAAAACTTACGAATGACTGCTCTCAAAGATAACATCGACGGCCTTTCTTTTATGGATATCGAGAAAAGCGGTTCTCAACTTAGGCGATGAGGTCTAAGGCCCAAAATCCCTAGGCGGGCACCCAGACCACTTTTTATAACAGTGGTGATCAAAAAATAATTGTCTTTGATTTAGGTTTAAACAAACCCCTTTTATGAGTTATATAAGTCGAACTCCACAAAGGAATAGGACTCACAAACAAATTCATTCAAAACCTACTAAAATTATCTTTCCCGTCTCACGTGGATCGGTCTTGGTCCTAACGGTGGATCGCCCCATCTAGAAAAAAAGACATGTCAGAATCCCACGTAGAGACCCTCTGCTTTCAGCTTATTGTAATAGACGAATCAGTCCGAGTTACTTAGGTCTGGATCGAATCCAGGACTTTGGCGATTATTCGTCGTGTCGACAGATCGATCTTTGGAGATCTTATGTGATTTGGGAATTGATGTAGGACACCATGGAATCAAGTAATGATGCTATAAGAAATAAGCCCTCATAATTAATAATTAACTCTCGAAAATATAATTTGATAGGATTCTCACTTTGCTACTCGAAATTCAGAGAATAATGATTGTCCTAATTATGTTCGTGTTGCATGCTGGTAGGGTCAAGCGATTCGAGATCCCAAATCGAATGGCAACTGTTTGGGTGTTGAGAAGCTCTCGTAAGCCTAGGCTGTCGCAACGAACTAAAGCCGAAGCCGGCAATCCCGTGGCCGTGGAGGGTTTGAAGGAATTTTATTCATGCTCAAGACTGTAATTTTGAGGGGTGGTTCATGTAATATTTCGGTTCTTATCCAAACCAGCAGTGTATTAAGCATGAAAGAAATGACGATGGTAGGTTTTTGTGTAATCAATGAATAAGCACATATTTTCAAAGTGGAAGGGAAATGATCGATCAAACCGAGACGTGTGGACGGCTGTTAAAGGCGTGGCAAATGACGATCTTCCCGTCCTCGGATCTAAAGCGAGTACCGCATAGAGCGAGCACAAACGAGGCGGCGTGCGCGCCTTGCACCCACGAACACTGTGGCTCGGGCCTGGCAGCATGCTGGGCAGGACTGTAGCCTAACAGGCTGTAGTCTGGCTGGGCTATGGCTTATGGCCTGGCTGGGCTGCGGCCTAGTCAGGCTATGGCCTTGCAGGGCTACAGCCTGGCTGGGTGGCTGTTGGCAGCAACAGGGCGAGGAAGAGGGGCTCCTCTTGGCCACAATTTCGAAAGGGGAACGTGAGAGATGGGGTGAGGGAGGTGAGGGCTGAGGAAGGAGAAAGGAGATATGAGATGAGATGAGGGGTGGGGGAATGGGATAGGGATTTGTAATGAGGATTCCGATCCGAAGATCCGAGGTCCCTTACCTCTCAAGAACGCTCCTTGGAGCCATGGCAGCCATCACAGCAGAAAATTTCATTCATCAAGAGTTGCATCCACATGAGGGCTTACAATGGCTTTTATAACAAAACCCTAAAAATCCTAAAGCAAGAAAATAACCATTATGCCCATATAATATGGGCTTACAAGGACTGCAGAAAATGGGTCCAAAATGAGCACGAAAATAACCAGAAAATAGCCAAATAAATACTTAACGGAGGTCCAGACGACGTGGGCTAAGCAGTCCAACCATCTCCCAACCACAGGCCCATAGCGTGGGTTGTCCTCCTCTTGCAGGTGTAGACGCGTGTCGGGGTGGGTCGAGTCGAGTCGATATCCCCACCAGGAACAATTTATCATCAAAATATTCATCCAATCAAGGGAAGGATCGGTCCACCCAGTCCGAAAATAAAGTTGGCTCCTCATATCAGTCTTTCTCATGTCACTTTCCTATGGGCACCAAACCCATAAGCCAGATCAATCCGCTATGACTACCAAATCGGTCTGCTAACCAATAAGCTGTATTAATTGAAGTCCTAAATAATAGGACTGTGTGGATCAATCCCTCAGGGTCCAAATTGGTCCGCCCAGTCTAATTTATCCAGTTTAGACTTATACATGGATCAAATCAATTCAAATACTTTTCTATCTTATCATTGGTTAAGTGTGTGCAACATCATAAGATCTATGGAAGGTTCACTAAGGTATCTAAAGCGATCAAATCTATCCTAATGATCCGTGTGACTTGAGAGCTGATCAACACTTAAACTTGCTCTTCATTGGCTTTTGCACTTGGACCATCATTAGGAAATTTTCACCTTACAACCCCCTTTCACTTGTCTTAACATACACTCTAAGTACACACTTTTGTGCAAACAATATTTTATTTATGGTTGCCAACCTGACCATAGAACCGGGGTTCTAATAGAATTGACCAGAGTTGTGAAGTGGAAGTGGAAGTGGAAGTAGATATCTATATTATTCCTACAAAGGTGGAGTGTGAGTTGCCCAATAGCGTAGGGATTAACCACCATCTAGTTTAGAAGTTTTCTTCATCCAAACATTCTCGAACGGAGTCGAGAATCTTCCCACCAGGAAAATTTGATGCAGGAGCATCTCTGGTCAATCAAAGTGATTAGCCATAGGGCACTTGTGTGTCAAATTTTAAGCTAGTTGAGCCAATTAGAGAATATTAGGAGTTTTAGTAGGTCAAGTTGGTTAGGCTAGAGCTCATTAGCCTTCTTAGCCAAATCGTTTGGTTAATTTAATGGCTTAGTATTAGTTTTTCTACTTTTTAGGTTTTCCCTTATTTTTCTAGAATTTATAATAGTATAGTATATGGATCAAGTTTTGGATTAAAATATGGGTGCAAACCGGATATAGGAAGAGTATTCAATAAAGAAGAATGATTAAGAGAATAAATATGGTTGTTTTAATTTCAGATTTAATTGCTGACGAATTGGCAAGTGGGAGTAAAATTGGAAAAACCGTAAGACTTCTCTATTTAGGAGTCCACTAGGAAAACACAATAATCATAGCCTCCCCCCCCCCCCACGCAGGGGTCCCACGGTCCCACCTATGGGAGAAGGCACGGAATTCCTTTTCTCCCATGAATTCTGTTCTCATGAACATTCTCCTATACACATGTCCAATCCTACCCACTTCACTGATTTTCTATGGAGGTATACATAGTCCATGGTTTCCATGTCTTTTCCACTTCTATTTCATTTTTTCTACATAATTTGCTGAAATCAAAATTGTTATAGTGCAGAAAAGATAAGAATATGTATTGTTTTAGCAAATTTGAGTTGTTATGGCCTCTTCTTCCCATCCTATAAATAGAGGGGGTCCCTCCATTGTATGGCACTCAAATTTATTAACAAGATTCAGTCATATATGTTTAAGTTTAAAGAAGATGTAATGCCCCCTTCCTCCTAGTCTATAAATAGCGGATATCCTCCACTGTAAGGCACTCAAGTTTATTAATAAGATTCAGCCATGTTTATTTTTATGGTTCAACTGTTCAAGAAGAGCCGATTGGCCACCTAGTCTCTCTTTTTTCTCTCTCCTTGTTTGTGGATTGGCATATTGAAGTATCTACACACAGAAAGAGTACGAAGAGGGAACAAGCAAGGTTTATATTAGCAACACATTCATCTCCAAGTTACAAATCATAAATCAGACCCAACAACAGCATCTTAATAAAGCTATATCAAATTAAATGTATTCCATATATAATCATTAATCAGACTTCAACATGCTTGTTCATGAGGAGTTGAGGACCTTAAGGAAAATTAGCTCATGGCCTATAGCAGATTGAGGGGAAACTAAAGAAGCACAAGCTTAACCGACCATTCTCTATGTATGACTATATTGAATTTAAATATACAAAATGCAATATTTTAATGAAGTATGTCTGAGTAACAGGTAAGAAATATTGAATAGAATCACAGTTTATCAAAACCTTCAAATAAATAATGCAAGAGAGAATAGAGTCATAAAACGTGAAGATCATGATCAAACCTTTTCAATTCACGATAGGGATTAAGTAAAGGTTAGAATGTAAATACCAGCAAGGCTGACAAAGTAGACTTGCCACACCCACTTGTCCCACATAAGAGAATGGTCGCAGATTCCTTTCTTTCCCGAATTCTAAAAGAAAAGGAGAAGAAGAATAAGAGGCTTAAGAAATGAGAAAATAATTACTCAAAAAGAATCGTAGTATGTGGTCTTTAATCTTTATGATTTAAAAAAATTATACGACCTAGGCAAAATCTGCAAGCCAACTCCCCCCCCCCAAAAAAAAATAATAATAATAAATAAATAAAAAACCCTCTCCTCCTACCTCATTGTGGGCTTTCGAGCCTGTCTATTAAACACGACAACCGGCTGCTATCAGAGACGGCGGGTCTTAATACCCAAGTTCAGGACACTAGTGCAAGGGACAATCTCTAAACTTCATATATTGACCATGCTGAACGTAACTAAATAAGATAATTCATGCAAACAACTTCCGAGACACCGGATGCCACTTTACAGCTGTATTGGGATTGATGCTCAACATGATTTGTAAAAAATCTAGATCTTGAAATAACTGTAAATTGATGTGTCTAGTAATCTTGTCAAGCTGGGATCTCAAAGTTGCAGAGATCATTTAGGGACAAAAGAGTAGCTTACAGGATTCGTATAAAAGTTCCATATATAGTTTGATATTGGTGTGTTCTACATGAGGTTACCTGCAAATCCTAATGCCCAAAGTGATTACCTTCTGAGAACATTATTTCTGTATTGAACTCAGTATTAGCAATGAATGCCAGAATGTTCACACCAGTAGTGATTCTAACTAATCCACTGATTGGACGTATCAAACAAAGATTTAGTTCTATATGAGTGAGAGATGGCATCTATTTGTAAGTCAATAAGAAACTTCAAGGTATTTGAACAATCACGACTAACATAATATTGAAACTTGAACTAGGTAGTTTGGATAAATACTTTATATCTCGTTCTTCAAAGAATCACATTATGCCCTAAGCATTGAAACAACCGTAAAGTTCAAACAAAGCTCTATTTTAATCAGTTAATCAAATATTCTAAAACATGAGGAGGGAATGCGAGAAGGAGGGAAGGATAGTATCACCTATAGGGTTATGAGATACTGTTTTACCCAATAGAAATGTGAATATCCCATTACCATTTCCAGATAGATAACTTTCCAAATTTAAATATGATTAGGGATTCTAGGTTTCCATAGCACACACCATATTTGGAACCTGTTTTCATCAAGATCGACAGCAGAAAAATATAAAAGCAGGGTGAATGACTGTACTGGAAGGGTTCACATCGTATGAAAAATCTAATGCAAATTGTTGAACATGTCTTTCCTCTTATAAGTTTTACAGCTGGCACTCTGACTGCCTCGATATTTAAAAGAGCTTCTCACCTACCTTGGATGAATCTCTCCAATACTCACTCATATCAGGTTATCCTTTTCCAACAGGTAAGAAACAATTTTCGAAGTATATGAAAAGAAACATAAAATAGAATGAAAGAATCTGAAGGTCTATATTCATTAGATCTATGCAAAAGAAAAAAAGAGGAGGGAAAATAATTATTTTCTGGCATCTCCAGCTCTCATATCACAATTAAGGAAAAAAACTTCAAATAAAATGAGGTCAGCACTAATTTGAGCTATGAAACACAACTTCAAGGATCATGTTTATTTGTATTGTATCCATATCGGATACTGATGCATCACAGATACTTGGGGATACGTATCGGATATAGCCCAGAAGCATCCGTAATTAAAAATTAGGAAATTTGTATCCGGATACGTCCTCGATACATCCCAATACGAGGGGTTTCCCTAGGATACGCCATTCGGGTAGGGCAGTATTACTGGTGGGATTGGGTCAGATATGCCTGTTAATGTATGCCCGTTTGAAAGGCTTTGTGGCCTCTCTCTCTCTCTCTCTCTCTCTCTCTCTCTCTCTCTCTCTCTCTCTCTCTCTCTCTCTCTCTCTCTCTCTCTCTCTCTCTCTCTCTCTCTCTCTCGATCCTCTGACTTCGAAGCCCTTAAGGCTTTATGTAATACACCGGGAAAAGAAAAATCTGTATTCATTGTTATTCCATGACAAACCATGGTTCGAACTATCAAAATCGTGTTATAGAATGATCAAATAGAAATCCAAAATGACCATTGCGTGTTCAAGGACGGCCAATGTGGTCCGACTCCTTCGCCTCTCATACAAACATGTGCGAGGAGGGCCAATACGGTCCGACTCTTTTGCCTCTAATACAAGTGTGGGTGAGGAGGGCCGATGTAGTCCAGCTTCTTCGCCTCATGCTAACATGGGCAAAGAGGGTCAATACGGTCTGACTCCTTCGTCTCAAATACAAGTGAGGATGAGGAGGGCCAAAGCGATCCGACTCCATCTTTAATACAAAAAGCGAGGGCAAGGAGGGCCAATGTAGTCCAGCTCCTTCACCTCTCATACTAATATGGGCGAGGAGGGCCAGTACAATATGACTCCGTCGCCTCGAATACAAGTGTGGGCAAGGAGGAAGCGGCCCAACTCCTTTGCCTCTAATACAAATGAGGGCGAGGAGGACCAAAGCGATCTGACTCATTCGCCTATAATACAAACATCATGGGCGAGGAGGGCCAATGCGGTCCGACTCCTTCGCATCGAAAGCGGTCCGACTCCTTCGCCTCTATACAAGCGTGGGTGAGGAGGATAAAAGCGATCTGACTCCTTCACCTCTAATACAAACAGCGTGGGCGAAGAGGGCCAATGTGGTCTGACTCCTTCGCCTCTCAGACAAGCAATGTGGACAAGAGGGCCAATGTGGTCCGACTCATTCACCTCTCATACAAGTTGTGTAGATGAGGAGGGCCAATGTGTTCCAACTTTTCCACCTCACATACAAGCAGTGTGGGCAAGGAGGGTCAATGCGGGAGTGCGGGTAAGGAGGGCCAATGCGGTTCGGCTCCTTCACCTCTCATACAAGCAGTATGGGCGAGGAGGGACAATATAGTCCGGTTTCTTCGCCTCTCAAACAAGCAGTGTGGGTGAGGAGGCCAATGCGTGGAAAGGAGGGCCAATGTGGTCCAGCTCCTTCGCCTCTTATGCAAACGTGGGCGAAGAGAGCCAACGTGGCTCCTTTGTATATCACATATAACTGTTTGGGCACCCTCTTGGTGTTGCCGTGGGAGAGGGGGCGACAGGTGTCTTGTTGTCGTCATTGGGGAGGAGGGTCAAGGCAATCCGACTCCTCCTTGTCTGGTCTACGTTGGGTAGTCGTGTCTAGTGTCGTCAGGGAGGAGGGTTAAGGCAGTCCGACTCCTCCATCTAGCAGGGACTATGACTGGCATCTATCAGGTGTCATCCATCATCGAAGGCAACCGACACATTGGAGCCTATGTTGACGACGGTTAGTGTTACGCCACCGCGGGTAACCGCGGTCTGAGGTAACGGTGATCGTCGAGGTGACCGACATGTCGAAGCCTATGTCAACAACGACTGGTATTGCACGTACCGCGGGTGGCCATGGACGGAGGTGATGGAGATCGTCTAAGGTGATCGGCACGTCGAAGCCTACGGCAACAACGACAGCTATTGCGCGTGCCACAGTGGCCGTTGTCGGAGGTGACGGTGATCAGCTAAGGCGACTGGCAAGTCGAAGCCTATGTCAACGATGAAATTTATAAAACTTGACTTACTATGATCGAGAAAACAATTCAAAACTTGGCCAAAACTATGAAACAGACCATAGGATTTTCAAATAGGCAGATTTAAAGTTTGTATAATTAGCTTAGTGATGTCACAAAATTGGACAATATTTAGACAAAGATAACTAAATGTAATTAATATTATACATAAAGTAACGTATAAAAAAACATATAGTCAGTGACATGGTTTTAAAATTCGGCTGATACCGAGTCGTACCGGCCAGCCCGACTGAAGCCGAACCGATACCCACCTCAGAAATTGAAATAGTGTCGTATCAGCCGATCAGTACGACAGTATCAGCCGATACGGACGATACCGAACCAGTATCGGGCCTGAGCTGATGCATTGAATCCAAAGTGGGGGTTGGTGGGTTTGGGCTATAAATACCCCCTAATGTATTCCCATTCTCCATCACCAACAAGGCAACAAGTGGTGTTTGGAAGTGGGTTTGGCTGTCTTTATTTGATGCAAGCCTGCAAGTCATCTGCTAAAACCAGCCAAGTGGAAACATTACAAGTATGATGAGTTATCGACTCGTTGCACTTGTAATACTTCTTCTTAGCTAGTTCGGCTCGGGGTTGAGGAGTAGAATGTGTTTTGGACGAAGACTAGCAAGGATGGCATATGATTAAGACCGTCAGTCTTGTTCAAATTGAGCTGGAGTCTAGAGCCTAGACTCTTGAAGTATGCTTTGTCCAAGCACTCAAGATTGTGGTAGAGATTCGAGGCAGCCCACGATGCGATCTTTGGAGAGGAGATTCACGATGAAGCTCCTGAAACATACGTTTTATTTATATCTAATTCATATTATCTTTATTTTATTTTATTCTAACTTTTCATATTATAAAAAAAATTCCAAAAAAAAGACTAGTACCAGTTTCGGTCCGTACCGATCGATACCAAGTCGTATCGCCGGTACATATCAGTCCGGCATAGGCCGAAACCGGTACAGATACCCGCATTGGATCCAAAATGGGGGTTGGTGGGTTTGGGCTATATATACCCCCCAATGCATTCCTATTCTCCATCACCAACAAGGCAACAAGTGGTTTTGGGAGTGGGTTTGGCTTTCTTTGTTCGATGCAAGCTTGCAAGTCATCTGATAAAACCAACCAAATGGAAGCATTACAAGTATGACGAGTTATCGACTCGTTGCACTTATAATACTTCTTCTTAACTAGTTCAGCTCGGGGTTGAGAAGTAGAATGTGTTTTGGAAGAAGACTAGCGAGGATGGCATATGATTAAGACTGTCGGTCCTGTTCAGATTGGACTGGAGTCTGGAGCCTAGACTCTAGAAGTATGCTTTGTCCAAGCACTTCAAGTTGTAGTAGAGGATATCGAGGCAGCAATCCAGGTTGTGGTAGAGGCTATCGAGACAGCTCACCATGCGATCTTTGGAAAGGAGATTCACGATGAAGCTCCTAAAACATACCTTTTATTTATATATAATTCATTTTTTTTTTTTATTCTAACTTTTTATATTTTTAATTTTTTATAATTTTTCAAAAAAAGGCTAGTACCAGTTTCGGTTCGTAAGTCATATCGCCGGTCCATATCGGTCCGGCGCTGGCCAAAACCGGTACCGATACCCGCATTTTAAATTTTGGTCAATGAAGGTTAGTAACCACTAGAATAGAACAAAAAAATACAAGTACTTGTATCAGCCAACTTGCTTATTGACATATCTATGCATATGAATGAAGTTAGCACAGAACTACAATTGAAAGAAATGAACATAGATACTAATCTGTCCAAAGACCAGGAATTACATGGAATGCTGCACATCACTAAATCCAGGTCAGACATTTCATTGTTCCTTCATCAGCAGGGAGCAGTAGTTAGTTTTGGCTATCTATGGTATACGATATTTAAAACAGGTTGGAAGTAAAGAAATATTTACTAAAGAGAGTCATGATGAAGAAACAAGGAAATAAACCAGTAATGGACGTGGTACATAACCAAGAACTTTTATTTCTGAAGAAAGCACTGAACCATGCAATCTGCTTATCAAATTCATATTCACAGAATTAAGGCTCCAACCCATTCTATGTCCTTATAAGTCAGAAAAATGCAATTACACGAAGATATCTTGAACGAGAGAACTGATTGCAGTTAATCATAATACAGAAAGTTATGTATATAGAAATGTTTCATCAATTTACTAACTCGTATATCTATGGTTATAAATGAAGTTTCAGAACTGAAAAAAGGAAGAAATGTAGATAATAAATATGCCCCAAGACCAAGAAAAGCACAACTAAATCCAGATCAAAATATATTTCATTTTTCTCTATGATCAACAAGTAGCATTTGTTCACGATATCATTGGTGACCATACCTCTTGAGTAGAAGATACTTTAAACAGTTTGGAAGCAAAGCAACAATTCCAAAAGTAATACACAATGATAAAGCAAGGAAATGAATCAGTAGTGGATGTAGTACATAACCAAGTAGGATTAGCATGTCTTGATAAGAAGAAATGTTTTATGTAATCTGCTTGTCTGTATTTTTGCAGGTTTAGAAGTTCAATTACCCTAACTCATTAGCATTCTAATTAAGGCCATATGAAAGCTGGCCCATGACTAAGATATATGTAATGAAAAGAATATGGATGAAAAGATTCACGCCGGGTGGTAAAGAAGCTAACTAGAAAGGACATGTTGCATGGGACCAAACTAAATAGGCATAAGATGTGTACAAAAGGCCACCCTATGTCCTGACATGATTTCACTAGTGTACCTATGATGCCTTGAGCCTCTTGGCATGAATGCTATCAAGAGAACAACGGCACTAAGCATTCTTGGAAATGGATAGAAAATTATACCTGCATGCCAGTAACAAGTCAGCCCTTTGATCGGGACCCACGTACTTGTATGCAGAGAGAGCATCACAGACGACATTCAGAAAGGCTTCTCTTGTCACAGCAGTAGTTGTTAGCCTTTTGTATGATTCAAACTGCATCGAACTATTTGTCTCTACATTATCTCGAGATGAGAGGACCGTCACCTCCTCACTCGTGCAACAAGCTTGGTTACAATCACTCTCTTTAAGGGATGGCCTTATGAATGCATCTGATAATGATCCTGTAACCGTGAGAGGAGGCAAATCATCATCCAAGCATTTGCTTCTCATCACTTCAAATACCCTCCGACTTATCTGATGAGAAACATAAAATCAAGTTTCAGAACCCAACATAAGAATCCTGATAAAATAAAAGAAGGCCAGAAAGAGAACGATTAACTAAGGATGCATTTGGCAATGGTTTTGGACATCTGTTTCTGGGACAAAACAGGTTCTAGTTGCCAAACTAGTTTGCACAAAATATTGGGGGCGTTTGGCATCTGCTTAGAAAGTTGGTTTTCCAAAACCAAACCTGAAATTCACCAAAACCCAAAAAATTCAAGGCAGCAAAACGGTAATTCAGATATTTATATTTGCTGTAGTGAGAAAATATTGGAAAGAGAAAAAATAGTATAGTGCCAGAGAATGGTGAATGGTCTATAGAGAACATATTGTAGAGAGAAAATTTTATAGAGATTATTCTAGAGAGAATATATATTGTAGAGATAAAAAATGTTATAGGGAGAAAATATTCTAGAAATAGAAAATAATGTAGAAAAAGTGTTAAGAGAGCAAAGTTACATATTGTACCGAGAGAATATTATAGAATAGAAAATGATATATAAAATACATTAGAGAGAGAATATATGTTGTAGAAAGATATATAATGTAGAGATAGAATATGTTGTCGAGAGAAAATGTTAAAGAGAAAATATTATAGAGAGAGAATATAGGTAGAGAACATTACATATAATACTATAGAGATAAATCCATACGAGAGAAAATATTATATAGAGAGAATGATATACAGAGAAAAATACTATAGAGAGAGAATCCTATAGAGAGATAATATATATTACATGGAGAGAAAATGTTATATAGAGAATGTTGTAGAGAGAAAATATTATAGTGAGGGAAATGCTGTAGAGAGAGAAAATGCTATGGAGAGAAACATTGTAGAGAGAATATTGTAGAGAAAGAAAATGTTGTAGAGAGAAGTGACAATATTGTAAAGAGAGAATATAGGTAGAGAGAATAGTATATGAAAAATAATGTAGAAAGAAAATATTATAAAGAGAAGATGTTGTAGAGAGAGAAAATATTGTAGAGAGAGAATATAGGTAAAGAGAATAGTACATGAAAATGCCGTAGAAAGAGAAGAAGAAAAAAATTGAGAATCACTCTCTGTGAATGAGGAGGGGTTCGGCCTAAACCCCTACCAGTTTATTAAGGAAAAAGAAGCCAACAAACAATGCCAAATAGGCATCAACATCCAAAGGGGAACCCCCTTCAACACGGGCTACCCCAAGGAACCCAGGAGCTACCAACAAGAAAAAGAGTAAGAACAGCGATAGACTCCAAGTCTCAAGACTTTGAAGCTCTAGATCTTTCTAATTCAAGGATCTGGGCTAGAAAGAATCCTGATCCTTCTCCCTTAAAAGAGAAGCCGATAGCCGAAGCGATGTCTATAATGGTGTTATCCTCCAGTGAGTTAAGAGAAACAACCTGCTCCTCCTCATCAAGGGTAGAAAGTTGATCCCGGAGGTTCTGTAAGATGGGAGAAGGCTTCTCGCCCCGTCCTGATTGCTGAAGCCTCGGTCGAGGTGGTCGGTTGAGCAAGCCTAATTCAAGTGCTCTAAATTTGGCTCGAAGCGAAGCCCTAGCTTCAATCGAATCTGACCCAAGATAAGCTAACCGAGAACTGCGGCGCGTGATCAGAGCTGTCCCCTCTTGAGTTGGGCATTCATTGTCTCTGACAAATCCAAGGCTTGCAATAATAGCCTCTTCAACTTCTTGAGAATCCTACACCTCTGAAGTGGTGCCACACTCCACCCTATTCACACCAAGAGATGTTGTGCCACCAAATCCAGCATCACCTTGTTCGATAGCCACAACACGAGTGACTATGGACTCATCAACATCAGCAACCGCAGCCATATCAGCATCAACGACAGCCCCACACAAAGCATCAGCAGTAACAGCATGAGCACCATGAGCCACAACAGCAACATCAGCTGGATCAGTAATTACAGCAACATCTGAAGCATCAACAGATTCACAAGCAACAACAGCCACATCATCATTAGCATCAAACCCGATGTCAACAATAACAGGAGCAACTTCCGCAGCTCCTACACCCACAACTTCTGCAGCATCCACTACAAGCTCGGACAGGACATTGAACTTGGACACCACACTAACAAAAGGTGTCGGGTGAAATGGAGCCTTTCCCTTGGAAAAATGGGCCTTCTTACCCACATCATGCCACCCATCGTCACAAGGGATCCCTCCAATTGCAGGCCGGCCAACAACATTGGATGGTAGAGGGTTGACCAAGAGAAGCCTCTACCACAATATTCCTTGCGTCAACTTTGGGCTGCCAAGAATGACTAGCCCGAGCTTAAACCAGTTTAGGATGTTTAGAACATGTATTATCACTATGATCAAAACTTTTACACGCCTTGCACCTCGTAGGGATCCAGTCATACTTCACCGGCTACCAAGAGAGGAACTCGCCATTATCATTCCTCGCTTGAACTCTGCTTGGCAGCGAGTCTTCCACATTTATCTCCACACAAATCCGAGCAAACTGGGCTCTAGTACCTCCAGTTGTAGCTTAATCCATATAGATTGCAGTGCCAAACACACTCCCCAACCGACTTAGAATGGGTTCAGTCCACAAATCCCCTTCAAAATTAGAAAAATTAGCCCAAATTGGAATTTTAGATACCAATTCCCTATCACTACACATACCTTTAGCCCATTTCCTCACGATCAAAGGTCGATCTTCGAAATGCCATATTTTTCCTTCGAGGATTCGGGTAAAATCATATTCTAACTCGAACTTGAACCAAAACACACCATTCTCTTTCGAAAGAATATCCAAACTGTCTATGGGTTGCTAGGTTCGCATAATAAAACTTTTGAGATGTAAATAATATGACCTTCTCCCTAGAACAAATCCAACTAAAGTGTGCTTCCATTTTTTAGCGTTTTCTTCTAGTTCAACCCTTGGACAAATAGCCACTTTTTGCCCTTCAAAGATTCCTGGCTTAATGAAATGCAGTCGCAACTTCTCTGGCGGGAGTAATGGAGGAAATGGTGATGGGGAAGAAGCCCAAGCTCTAGCATGGTTACTCGGAGCATGGGCAGAGTCCCCACCCACCATCCCAGTCTTCTAGGTATTCAAAGGCACATTAGACTTATCTGCAATTCCAGAGGCCTGACCAGATTCAGGTATTTCAACAAACACCTGATGGGCAACCGGGTGCAAGGGTGGACTTGCTGCACTACAGGCTTTACCACAGTCCTTGGGTGAATCAGCCTTCCCATCAAACACCTTATGGGCACCCTCAGGTAACTCAACATCAGAGGCATTCAAAACAGAAGACATACCAACCTCAGATCTTGTCTTCTCCCCTGCTACAGCATGGGTTTGAGTATTGTGTTGGGCATACTGGAGGGGCGGGAACTCTCCTTCATAACCCAGCTCCATTTGCAAGCTATCTGATCCCACTGAAGCCTTAGCCGCAACTCCCATAGCATCTCCAACTTCGTGGGACACAGCAGATGCAGCCAAGGAAGCATATGGACGACTCCCCCTTTACAGCCCAAATCCCCTTCCACCACCAATAGCTGCACGATTTGCAACTGCAGCATTATTATTACCCATCAAGCAAAGGGGCTGCCGGTGGGGAGAAATCCTCTATTGGCTCCAGATCATCATGAGAAAGGAAGTTCCCATCCCTAGGACTCAATAGAGCAGCCCTAGTGTTGCCAGATCCAAGCTTCTCCACTGCAAAAGGAGAAGAGGAACCAAGAGGAGCAATGGACAGGAACCTCACACCAGCCAGCTCCGAGGCCTCCTTCTCCGAAAGGATCTGCTGCCAATCACTTTTCCAGTCCTTCGTATATCTGGATCTTGAGGGGCTTCATTGCCCCCAAAACGGGGAGAAGAAAAGGAGGAACACCAAATCTCCCAAAATCTTATAGAGAGAAGCTCCCAAAATCCTAGAGAGAGAGGCACCAAATCTCACAATTGCTTTCATGGGAAGAAGTTGTAACCATTAAAGAAAGAATATTAAAGAGAAAAGATGCTTGAAACAAAGAAAATGCTAGAGAGAAAATATTGTAGATAGATAATATATGTAGAGAGAATAGTACATAAAAAACGATGTAAAAAGGAAAATATTGTAAAGAGAGGATATTGTTCAGAGAAAATATTATAGAAAGGATATAGGTAGAGAGAGTAGTACATGAATAACAGAAAATGAGAAAATATAGCAGAGCAAGAAGACATTGTAAAGAAAGAAAATGGTGTAGAGAGAAAATATTGCCTAGAGAATCTAGATAGATTGAATATTGCGTAAATAATGTTTTAGAGAGAGAAAATATTAGAGAGATAAAATGCTAGAGAAAGAATATACGTAGAGAGAATAGTACATGAACAATGGTGAAGAATGAGAAAATATTATAGATAGAGAAAATTTTGTAAAGAGAATATAGGTACAAAAAGAGAAAATATTATAGAAAGAAATATTGTAGAGAGAAAGTGCTATAGAGAGGAAATATTGTAGAGAGAACTTTATAGAGAGAGAAAATGTTATAGAAAGAGAATGAAGTAGTGATAGTATGTTATTAAAATAATGTTTTAGAGCAATAAAATACTTTAGACGGAGAAAATAAATGCAAAACTGATTTTGGGCTCAAAACTGGTTTGGGCTCAAAAAAAGAGGGGGGGGGGAGGTATTTTTTCCAAATGCTCAGGGTTGATAATTCTAGAACTGATTCTGGATAAGCAAAAATTGTTTCTACAAAAAACCGGTTTCTATATTCCAAAATCAAAACCTAAAATTTCAAAACCGTTGCCAAACACACTCTTAAGTAATCAAAAGTTCAAACTAAATTGACACCACCAAAGCATCATAGAACAATACTACTTACTGTATATGGAGAAAAGATACATAAGCACCATAAATGGAAGATGGATTTAGGTAGTCAAGTTCTATATGCCAATGAGGAATGTGCAGATGGCGTTTTTTTTCCTTTTCAAAAAGGTAAATAGAAGATGGTTATTGCTCTAATCACACAATAAGAGCCAACCCATGCCTAGATTTCAAAGACAACAAACCAAATATAATAACATTTAGGTAATAGGCAGTATATGCATGTCGGAAGCAATAAAGATTACATCTCATACTAGTTATGATTCATATTGGAGACCAGCTCATAAAGTTCAAATATTGTAATTCATACTAGGAGTCTAGGACTAATGAAAGATAATAAAGTAAAATATTTAAACAGTTGGAGACGATGAGACAGCGAAATGGAAGTCCGAACCCAAAACTACAACAAAAAGAAAAAATAAAGAATATCCTTCCAAGATGAATTGAGAACCCTCTGTTCAGATGAGGCAAAAGATACCTTGAAGGCATGGCGAGCCTTGCATCCCATAAGCTGAAGGGTGCTCTGAAGCATGGATCGCGTGTACCGGAACGACGACGCGCCCTCCTCCCTTCCGCCCCCTCCCCTATGTCCCTCGTCCACCACCACTAAGTAGAGAAGCTTGGAAACCTCCGCCATCCCTGGTATCAACACAAGAAGACAGGGAGGAAAGGCGGGGAGATCAGAGCCCGCGTGCAATGGGATTTGGCGAGGAACTGGACCGGCGGCCCGCGGTGACTATGAAGACGATCAAAGGTCGGCGGTGAGGGTGGAGGTGGGAGGGGGTGGGCCAAAGGTTAGGGCTTTTGTAAGAGGCGGGGCTCGATCCGCCATGCCCGCAGCTTCCCGCGCGGCCAGGCCATCTCCCCCGTCACGGCTTCCGCGCATCCCAGACTCAGGGGGCTACGACCCTCTGAATTGAGGTCCTCGGGGGATGGCTAATTAGTAATTTACTCAGCTACGAGGACCATAATCAAGCGCATCGGGAAATTTTTCCGCACATCCTGCGTACCATACAACGGCGGGGCCTACTTCCCCCAGAACCTATCAGCACGCTCTGAGTGCTGGGGCCCGCTACCTCATGTCTCTTGAATCCAGTGGGCCTCGCGGTTGTATGGTACGCAGGATGTGCTGAAGATTTTCCCGCGTCGAGGAAGCGACGGAGGGTCTCGGCCTCTCGCGCGTCTCTCTCGTGTTCGATTCGGTGGGGGCTGGCGTAACCTACGGGATTTGGGAGTTGGGGTCCAGTCAATCAAACCTTTTAAGGATCGCTGTTCCGTGATTCGATTGCTAATATCGAGAGGTTTTTACCGAAATGGCCACCAACTCTCAACTATTGTTGAGAATGGGCCAGGTTGCTTTTGGCTTTACCAAAATGACCACTGAAACTCTTTGGGACCAAACTACCCTTTTACTTTACTACTAAAACCTTAGCTTCCATTGAGTCGCCCTTCACTTCCCTCATTTGGACGGCAGCTTCTTCCACCTCTTTCGACGGCAACTGAGGGACAACCGGCCACCCATTTCAAAGGTGATCATCAAATCCCGTGAGTCTTCCTTCATTTCACCCCCTTTCGACGGCTCCTACACTTCACCCCCTTTCAACGACTAGTTTTCGTCGCCGAAAAAGCACAGTCAGTTTTGCCCGAGAGTGACTATGGGCTGTGTGACGAAAATCGGACGAAATATCAAATTTCGTCTAGTTTTCGTCGCCGAAAAAGCACAGTCAGTTTTGCCCGAGAGTGGCTATGGGCTGTGTGACGAAAATCGGACGAAATACCAAATTTCGTCTAGTTTTCGTCGCCGAAAAAGCACAGTCAGTTCTGGCCAAGACTGGCTATGGGCTGTGTGACGAAAATCGGACGAAAGAACAAAGTTCGTCTAGTTTTCGTCGCCGAAAAAGCACAGTCAGTTCTGGCTATTGGCTGTGTGACGAAAATCGGAATGAAATCAACAAAAAGTAGTTGAATATTAATAGCATATTTTAGGACGAAAGATGGACGAAAAATGAACAAAATTGATAAAATTGGGTATTCATCATTATGGTTAGGACGAAAAAGGGATGAAATCGACAAAATTAGCTGAATTTATATTATATTGGTCGTGATGAGTCCTACACTTCACTCCCTTTCAACGACTCCTATACTTCACCTCCATGCTTTGCGATTTTTTTCATATATGTTTGATTAACTTCTTCATTGTTTTTTATTACTTTATGATTTCATTAACAACAACAACCAATCGAGAAAAAGGAACGAAATCAACAAAAAGTAGTTGAATATTAACAGCACATTTTAGGACGAAAGATGGACGAAAAATGAACGAAATTAATAAGTCTAGTATGTATTGGATACGTATGATTAATTTTTGGTATCAAATTTGGTATTGTTGAGTTTTGATATTGTGGTTCTATGCTTAAAATAGTAACATCACATTGTAGGATGAAAAAGTGATGAAAAAGTGATGAAATCGATAAAATGATTAACCTTTGATATCAAATTTTATATTGCTGAGTTTTTATATTGTGATTCTATGCTAACAGGGATTTGAAATATGGATTCAACATTACCGATACTTTGTTGTTACGATGGAGAATTGTTATATTTGAAAGAAAAATACGAGTACAGGGGTGGAAGAACTAAAAGTATCATTTTATCTACAAAATCGGATTTTGACTGTCTTCTTCAGGAAATTTATAAGATTACAAATGATAGTCTCAAAGAGTATGAAATCACAATGAAGGTTTTATATCCAAGTACACTTGCATGTCCTCCTGCCGAAATTGTGGATAATAATGATGTTGCAGTATTTATTGTCCATAACATCCGAGCCAATAATAGCAATGTCCCATTGCTGATAAGCAGAGTGCTGAAAAATCCGAGATCTATTGACAGGTCGATTGAAATCGAACCACTCGGTAGTAAGAGGAAGTTGAAAGAAACGACACAGGTGTCTCGTAAAACACCTTGTGTAGTTACCCCTCCCGTTGACTTAAAAAATATCTCGACATCATCGGAGCTTCATTGTTCGATATCGTCATCATTCGGTGTTGGAGATTTGCATACGGATGAAAAGACTGATATTAATTATGGTGAGGATTTCAGTTTTGTACCATGCACACTAGATGTCAGTCAAGATGTCAGTCAACGTATTGAGTACAAGAGTGTGGAGAAACCTGAAGACAACCCTCTATTATTTGATATTGTTATGAATGACAGAAGGTATGAATAATTTTTTGAAATATCTTATGTTGTAATTCTGATGATTAATTAGTTCATGTACTTATATGTTTTTAAATAATATATGCCCAGTAAGGTGAATACAGATGACGATCATAATGGGTCAAGAAGAGATGCAAAATTATCTATAGATCTTAACCAAAAGCCTGCTGGTTGTCATGTATTGGAGGAATTATTCATTGACACTCCTGCGGATATGGTAGTATCTCCAAAGCACACTCAACAGAATAGTCAGCTGAAGGATAAGGATATTATCTGTAAGCAAGAAGGAAGTAAGACTGAAAAACAAAGAAGGAAGAAAGAAGTACCACTGAGACATAGTCAGAAAGAGTGTTTTGCCAGCAGTAGTTGGATGGAAAACGATGAACGTAAGTCTTCAATACCTGATTCGGTTATGGTTTATGAAGACAAATACGTACCTAACGAATTCCCTATTGCTGTTGAAGTAAAAGATGATTATCAACAACTTTATCCTAATCAGATGTTTATAGATAAAGACACATTGATCAAGATGGTACAGAAGAATGCTTTATTTACAAACACTGAGTACAAGGTGATGAAGTCCAGCAAAACAAGATATGCATTAAAATGTAAAAGAGAAAATTACAGTTGGAGATTACGTGCAAGTAGACAAAAAGGGTGTGATGTTTTCAAAATTACTTTCCTAGGCCTACACAACTGCTCATTGCCGCAGCGTGGAATTGATCATCAACAAGCTAGAAGCAAGTTGATATGTGATTTTGTGAAAGCTCGAATAGAAGCACATGTATTGTACTCTCCCAAAGCAATTATATCTGATGTGCAACAAGAATTTAGTGTGCAGATCACTTATCGAAAAGCATGGCTGGCAAGGGAGATGGCAATTGCTCTTTTAAGAGGCTTATACGAGGACTCGTATGTAATTCTTCCAACATATTGTCATGAAGTTGCACAAAATAATCCTGGAACCATCACTAATATTTTAAGGGAAGGAGACAGATTTAAGGCTGTTTTTATGGCTCTTGGTCCATGTTTACGTAGTTTTCAAAGACAAAATCTAAGACCAGTAATAGCCGTTGACGGATCTCATTTAAAAGGCAAGTACAAAAGTACTTTATTTATTGCAACCACTTTGGATGGAGATAATCATATATTTCCCGTGGCTATTGGGATTGGTGAATCGGAGAACAATGAAAGTTGGAATTGGTTCTTAACACAACTGCGGGACAGCTTGGGTCAAGTTAATGATTTGGTTATTATATCCGACCGACACAAGGCTTTATTGGCTCAAGTTCCTATTGTCTTTTCAGATGCTGTACATGGTTATTGTGCGTTCCATATTTCGCAAAACATGTATGCCAAATTCAAACAACAAAGATTATACTCTTACTTTTATACAGCTGCAAAGGCAACAAGAGAATCAAAGTTTCATCAAGTGATGGAAACTATAAAGCACATGAATGAAGATGCACATGACTGGTTACGAGAAATTGAGCCAGCAAAATGGACTACAGCGTATTTCACACGCAGAAGGTATAATATTATAACCATAAATAGTTCTGAAAGTTACAATAGTGTCCTAAAAGATATCAGAGAACTACCCATCACTATGATTTTGGAGCAATATCGGTTAAAGCTCCAACTTTTATGGTTCAAACGAAGAAATACGGCAACAACTTTGACAACAAAACTAACAAAATGGGCAGAAAATCAGATAGCCGGAGATATGGATAGAGCTCGTGGCACAGCGTGTCATCCTATTAATCTCGATGAGTATATGGTCAGATCTATACAATATTGTGATCATGTAGTTTTAAGCAATCGAAAATGCACATGCCGTAAATTTGATGTGATGGCCATGCCATGTTCACATGTATTAGCCGGAATTGCACAGTATAAGATGGATCCTTATCTATTTTGTGCACACTACTATACAGCGGATAACTACAGGGCAACCTATGCAGAATCTATATATCCAGTTGCTGATAAAAGTGAGTGGAAGACCCCAGAAAGTATTCAATCAGCTAATAAACTAATCCCACCCATTAGAAAAAAAACTGCGGGAAGGCCAAAGAAAAAAAGAATTCTCTCACAGGGTGAGGAACGCCGGACTGTCAAATGTGCTAAATGTAAACGTTCTGGACATAATAAAAAATCATGTAACTTTCCTATTATTATAGAGTAAAGGTATCATGTTTTTTTTACTTGTTCCCTTTATGACTTTACACATACTTCTTCCAGTCATTATAACATGTCTGACTGAATTATTGAAATCACTACGATTACTTGTTGTTATATATGCATATTATGATATATATTCTTGTTTTTAATTTCTGCATTTTTTTTCAACATTTATAAAACTTATTGAATGACATGATTATACAGGTATCGTACCTATGGCAAATAAATACTATGTGGTATTTGTGGGTAGAAGGCCTGGGATTTACTACACTTGGGAGGAATGTCAACGACAAGTTAATGGCTATGGAGGATCTTTGTATCGTTCATTCCGTTCCTTGGAGGAGGCTGAAGGTCACTTATCCAAGTTCCAAAGCGAGCATCTCCTTCCTGATAAACTTTTGGCTATGATGGTCTTTCTATTTATATTCATTGTAATATGAATGAAGGTGATTGTAATGATATGTGAGGGGGAACTCTATTGTAATGATATTTCTGGAGTATTGCATGTCACGAATGTTGTAATGTAATGACATATCTTAAGTTTGTAATGTAATGACATTTCTTAAGATTTTGCATTTAAGAAGTTATTCAGTTTCTGTTTGAATATGGTGCATGTCTCGGATTTTGAAATGTAATGACATATCTTAAGTTTATAAATGACATATCTTAAGTTTTGTAATGTAATGACGTATCTTAAGTTTTTGTTTGAATGTATGTCTCGGATCCATGTGGCAAGTGATTCCAAATGGGTTATTTGGTATTTCTTCGCATCCTCTATTTGGAGTTCATGGCGCAAGAAAAAAGTGCAAACTGATCTTAGAAGAACATTGGATATCTTCTGCTTCTCCTATTACATAGAGAGAAAATATCATAGAGAATGGAAATGACATAGAGAGAAGATAAATAATATAGAGAGAGAAATAATAGAGAAAAAATTATAGAGAGAAAAAAAAACTCAGAGAGAAAAATTATAGAGACAAAAAAATTATAAAGACAAAATTATAGAGAGAAAAAATTATAGAGAGATAAACATTAGAGTGAACAAAAATTATAGAGAAAGAAAACATAAAAGAAATTTGTGATTTCGTCCAATTTTCGTCCAACTTTCGTCGACGAAAACTAGAAGAAATTTGTTTTTTCGTCCGATTTTCGTCACACAGCCCATAGCCACTCTCGGCCAGAACTGACTGTGCTTTTTCGGCGACGAAAACTAGACGAACGTTGTTCTTTCGTCCGATTTTCGTCACACAGCCCATAGCCACTCTCGGCCAGAACTGACTGTGCTTTTTCGACGTTGAAAACTAGACGAAATTTGGTATTTCGTCCGATTTTCGTCACACAGCCCATAGCCACTCTCGGGCAAAACTGACTGTGCTTTTTCGGTGACGAAAACTAGACGAAATTTGGTATTTCGTCCAATTTTCGTCACACAGCCCATAGCCACTCTCGGGCAAAACTGACTGTGCTTTTTCGGCGACGAAAACTAGACGAAATTTGGTATTTCGTCCGATTTTCGTCACACAGCCCATAGCCACTCTCGGGCAAAACTGACTGTGCTTTTTCGGCGACGAAAACTAGACGAAATTTGGTATTTCGTCCGATTTTCGTCACACAGCCCATAGCCACTCTCAGGCAAAACTGACTGTGCTCTTTCGGTGACGAAAACTAGACAAAATTTGGTATTTCGTCTGATTTTCGTCACACAGCCCATAGCCACTCTCGGGCAAAACTGACTGTGCTTTTTCGGCGACGAAAACTAGACGAAATTTGGTATTTCGTCCGATTTTCGTCACACAACCAAAAGCCAGTCTCTGGCAGAAATGACTGTGATTTTTTGAGGACGAAAACTAGACGAAAACTAGACGAAAAAGCCAAAAGTTGGTTTCGCGAAGGTGACTGTGTGATTTTTCTTCGACGAAATATAG